>JABWTJ010000315.1:988977-1588977 GCA_016801875.1 Solanum sitiens | reverse complement strand
ACATCGTAGATCTAAAAAAAATGAAACATAATATTATACTTTAAATTAGGAGAAATTAAGAGATCGTTGATTTCCAGCTTCATATAAATTTGAAGAAGCATAATATCACTCAAAACTTGGGGAAAAAAATCAAAAAATCGTAAGGCCAATTTTTAGCTCACCGTTGAAAAAACTTAAAAATCACCGGAAAATTATAGAAATATAGATCTGAAAAAAAAACAAAAACAGCTTCAAATCATGAACAAATTCATAAAAATTTCGCTTGTCAGATTTCCAGCTCAACAAAAAATACAGAGAAGTCGAGAAAATCAGATGATTTCTTCGATTTTTTCACAGATCTACACATAATTAAATACAGCAAAAACTCGACCTTCGAAAAAACGATGAAAAACAAAGCATATCACAGTCCTAACAGTATATACTACTTTGTTATACCTCCATAAATCAATTTTTTCTAAACCAATTTGAGATTCAACACAAAAAAAAACAAGAAGAAATTTGCAAAATCATAAGAGAAATTTACCTGAGAGAAGTGTGGGAAAAAGTATTGATTAATTTGAAGAGAAGGATTCAAATAAAGAAGTGAGAAAAATAAAGGGGGAAAATATTAAATAGAAGAAACGGTCAGTTTAAGACAAGAGAAAAGAAGGATAACAAAGATGGGTTCTATGACTTTTATACATTGCAAGAGAGAGAAAAAAATATCAAATCAAAGTATACTATATATTAATTATTTTATTCTTATATAGTTTTAAGGAAATTGAAAAAAAAATATATCAAATTAAATAGAAAAAATTTTGCTTTAATATATTCTCTAAAATTTGTTACCATTTGAAAAACAATTATAGAATTCCTACTCTCGCCAATTTTTGAACATGTGTTAGTCTGATGCATCACTTCACGCATGTATTGAGACGTATGTGATGTGTCAGGACGTTGAATAATGTATCGAGATATTAAAAGATTCATCTCAAATTGATGTGATGTGTCGAAATGTTTTGAAATGTATTCGAATTTCACCAAATTTAAAGGTTTCTTGCAATTTAAAAAAATATATAATTAACTCTTAACAATATGAAATATATATAAAAAATTTCAATTATAACCTCAGGATATTCACTTGAAGGACATGAATAGTATACAAGTTATAACCATTGTGGATTATTTTGAGATTGTCAAATTTAAATAAAAATACTAGAGTTTACATTTGGTGTTACCTTAATTATGATTTCGAGAGAATAGAACATATGATTATTTTCCTTTTACATTTTTTAAAAAAGCAAAGGAATTTAAGTTAAATTAATATTTAACTCAAAAAAATAATTTTAAAAAAATAAAAATCATATAAAAAGTAAGATAATACGTTACTTTTTTTAATGTATCATGCTGGCGGTGCCTGCAGCGAGATATCTCCTCGATATTCCCACCCACTTCGAACCATTTCCTTTTTAATTTAAGAAAAAGAATTAGTTTATGATTTTAAATGTGTTCTTTGATTTTTGCGTCCATAAATACTATTTTCTTCGTTCCAATTTTTTCAATTTATGTATAATTTAATTGGACATCGAATTTACAGAATAGGGAAACAATTATATTTTTTGAAACTACCTTTAAAATGTAAAACCTTAAGGAATTTTACCAAATAAGTGGATCCATCATGAAAAATATTGATAATATTATTAAATATTTTTCAAATATATATATATAATTTTAGATTGATTTAAATAAATTTATCAAAAGTAAAATAAAAAATTTAAATCTAAGTTTATTTGATAGATAAAAATAGTATCATTAAGATCTTTATAAAAACAAAAAATAAATACCAGAAAAATTGTTTATGTTGTTTGTAAAGTACATATTGCACTCACCTCTAGTTAGGGCTGTATATGGGCCGGTTCGGTTCGATTTTGAAGTTTATCGGGTTGACTTATTGGTTATCGGTTTGTAGAGATGCTAAATCGTTATAGAATCATTAACATATTGGCTTATCGGTTATTGGTTTATCGGTTTTTGATTGTTATCGGTTCGGTTATCGGTTTAACCGTTAAGATTTGACACAAAAGAAAAAATATTGAAAATCACTTGGAAGCAAGGTGATAAACAAAATAAACCATACACTTGAGGTCACAAGTTACGTCTTGCTCAAAAGCAAATACTTTTGCATTGTAGAATAACCAAGTGTTTGAGACAATCAAAAATAAAAGTAGGAAATTAAATTCTAAGTCGAGGACTTTATATACAAAATGTATAAATATAATTATTTAATTTACTATCGGGTTATCGGTTAACCCGTTAAGAAAAAACTTCAAACCGTTAAGAACCGATAACCCCATAACAAAAAAAATCAAAACCGTTATCAAAACCGCTAAACTAATAACCCAATACTATAAACCAATAATTTTTTTAATCGGTTCGACTTATCGGTTTCGATTCGGTTTTGAACAGCCCTACCTCTAATGGTCATTTTTGGGTAAAGTTTATGTATCATAGGATCATATCACTCAAAATTATAAACCATTTTATGGCCTTATTGCCACAATAAGCTCCCACATGCTTCTTACCTTAATCACATTGGTTTAACCATAGATATTCATCAATCATTATTTCGGTTCTCAAACTATTGACATTCTTAAATATATCACTCTATTTAATTAATTAAACTCATATATTCTCTCGATCTGCTACATTATATAGCTAATGGTATTTAAACTATGATAGGAGCATTATGCTCTTAATAAAAAGCTGAGAGAAGAGTTGGAAATATCCTTAGACTTCACTCATGTTTGCAAGATCGAATGTGTATTAAATTCAGTTAGTCAAGTAAAAGAGTGTTTTTGGAGCTGTCAATAATTTAAGGGTAAACTAATAATTCACGACGAACTTCGATGTGTTTTCAACACTTCTCTTCCGATTTACACCACCATTGTGTTGTATTGCTAGTTTTAAAATAATGTTATTGTTTTGATTGTTACTTAAATTCTATTGTGTTTTATTGTTTTAATTCAATCGTTAGGTAATATCGAAAACACTCATTTTATATAACGACCGATTTAGGATGATCGTGTCGTTACCTTAATATTTTCTTTTCATTCTGTCTTTATTTATTATTTAATAATTATATTTCATCATTATCTACATTTTCATCTCACGTGTCCTATTTTTCTTATAGATTTCTCATTTAAATTATGAATACATGACATTATATAATAACAGAAAACAATATAATCTATAGAAATAATATATTTACTAAATCAATACAGTACGATACAACATACCACAAACACCTAAAATAAATTAAAATTAGTTGATGTTTGACTATCTAAATGAACGGCCGGCATTTATCAAGTGGTGCGAAACTTTGACACGAGTCGCCACATGATTATGAATACCAACTTTCCATACGGATTAGTTAACTGTTGGAAGTTGAAAATAAATTTAGGAGATTGGATATACGATGTCGTTTTATCTAAAATATTTATAAAAATTTTAATGGAAAATTTATCACAAATATTGTAGTGTTTCACTTTTACTTGTTCATTTGTTTATCAAATATTAGTATTCTAAGGAATAATTTGGTAATCGATTTAGTAAGTGAGTCATGTAAATATTAAATTTTTGCGTAAGATATAATGATATATAACTGATTAGAAAGTAACTTAATGTACAATATTTGATTTGTAATTTAAAGGCCACATAATTAATAAATGTATAGATTATGAGAGAATCTACAAATATTTATTCATAATAAAAAATGAAATAACTAATATAAAAAGAATTAAATCTCGTATATCTAATAATAATATCAACTATACTAATAAATATATTTTCTCATACTTAATATCTGCATAACTTTATTGGTTTTTACTCGTCAATTAGCTTTTTCTTTGAGAAAATTAATTCCAAACAATTAATCACTTTCATAATTTCATAAATCATGGAAATGTGATTGAAAATATTATTGAATACAACTGTCTTCAATATGAAAATTGGAGTTCCAATGAATATTTATTTATGTATGAAGGATAATAATATTAACTACAAAATCAATCAAATGATATTTTTTCTTTCCCAAGAACTATAAAAGGATTGAATGTACTTTTTTTCGTTTTTATTGAGAAAGAATAGATTTTGATTCTTCTAAACTTTGACGAATTAGTAGGGGGAAAAATTTTTGGTCGAAATAATATTTTTTTACGTTATTTTATCTTTTAAAATATTTTTACTCTTTTAATTCTAAAATATTTTAACTAAAAAATAAAAAAAATTAGTTTATTTTAAAAATAAAAAATATGATTTTTTTATTTTCTGACCAAATAATATATGAATTTTTACATTATCTAAAATAGAAATCACTATCTTTAAACCCCCTTCCCCCTTAATATTTAATAATAAATTTCACTATATTTAAGAAAAAAATATTTGGGTTCAATATTTGTATGAATTTTGATTTATTTAAATTTACGATGTGTAAGATCTCATTCGGAGGAGAGAGGAGGAAAGTGTTTCCCCATGAAACTTTTCTATATCGAGGCTCACTTTTAAGACTTCTAATTAATAAATAAAAATTAATCTACCACACCCAATTCTTTAATAACGACTCTATTAAATGTTATACAGTACATTTTAAATTTTAAATTTTAAATTAATCTCAACAACAATAACATATTATTAAAGGTCCCAAAAATGCATCAAACTTAGGTAAAAGAAAAAGAAAATAATAAAAGAAAACATAGTAATGAACGGCTAATAAGAAATTAAAGCAACGTAAAATCTATAAGAAAAAAACAATTACATCAAAATAGTTTGATAATCCAAAAACATTAAACAACATACGGCAAGAACGACATGGCACTACCAGTCCCATACAAACACTAGACCTACGTAACACATACAAGACAACACTCTAACCCTACTAACATTCTATCCTGATACATGACCTTCATCCTTTCTATTTAAAATCATGTTTTCGATAATATAAAACTGTATCATTTTCTGTCTAATCATTTCTGAGGCTATGCTTTATACTTTTTCGTCCTATTCCTATCCCTTCAACGTACCCCTACATCTAACCTCTCGTACCTCCTCTACATATGTTCAAACTATTTCTATTTCACTTCCTTCTTTATCTTATTCATCTCGGAAGCTACTCTCACCTTTTTTTCGAGGTTATATAATACTAATGATAAAATATTAAAAAGTATTATGGAGTAAAATTTCAAGAAAAGAAAAGGCAAAAAATAAAATAAAATCACGTGTAGGGGCACAGAAAGTTATTAAAGAGCCATAAGTGGTAAAGCAGAAGCTTCAGCATGTTCGACGCTGCACGCTACTGCTCCTTAATATAAAAAAAATATTGATTGATAATATTTGTCATTTTATAAAATTAATACATGAATTATAGTAATATTTATTATATTTATAATAGTTAATTAATTTTGAAAATAATTATTTAACAAATTTATGAAAATTAATGACTAATTTATATTCATTGTAATTACTTCATGCATTGATTAATTACACTTACCATTGTATTACTCTGATTTTGAAAAAAAAATCTCAACAAACAAATTAAAAATAAGAGATGAATTTATTTATTATTTATCAAAAAATTGATTTAAAAATTTTATTAAATACTTAATTTCTTAATGTAAATGAAATCTAAAATTGTGACATAAAAAAACGAAGGGAGTATTAGTAGAATTGTGCCTTTTATTTTTTAAAAAAATCTAACCTCATTATCTCTTTTCTTTTAATAATTTTCTAATCTCTATCGATCAACCCCTAAAAATCTTTCGTTCTTATAGTATTGTCCATGTAAATTAAAATAATATTTTTGTTATTAGTTATTTTCAAAATAAAATCTTTATTATTTAGTTTTTTTACTTATTATTTTTAATATTTCAAAAAAAGAAATTGCTATTAATATTTATATTTATTATCCAAATCATTTTTCAAAATTGATAATAAATATCAATTAATATAAATATTATAGTAAAATACTTATATTAATTATTATTTCTTAAAAGGAACGAAAAGTTGAAAACAAGAAAAAAAATGAAAAGAGGAAGCAATAGGGGACTTCAAACAAAACAACCAAAAAAAAAGAGGCTCAAAACTTTTAATAATATCAATAATCTTGCTAAGATTAGTGAAAAATGAATGTGAGTTGCATTTCACAAACATATAAAGTATATTTAAAATTTGAGTTTGAATTATTTAATTAAGAATATACTTGTAATTTTTTTGTCAACTTTATTAAATAACAAAAGTCATCACGCAAGAAATATGGAACTAATATTATCTTAAAATAAATCACAAGAAAAAAAAAATTAGATTTGGATATAGAATTCACTCATACTTATTATTTACATCAAATCAATTAATTCATAATATATATTGTGTGTATAAATTTTCATTAGTTAACGGTATATACAGTTAATTTATATCTATTTTAACTTTTATCAATTTAATTTAATATGAACATTGAGTATAAATAATTATTTTATTTTGATGCATGCATATATATATATATATATATATATATATATATATATATATATATATATAGACAGCTATAAAGGATTTTATTAGGATCAAATCATTGAGAGATTTGTGGGGTTGCCCATAAACCCCATGTAGCATGTAATGCAGCCTTTTACTGTACATATGGTGGCACAAAGATATCAATACATAGATAATTCTTTAAATTTATTATATTTTATTTAGATATTCGATTTATAATATTTGAGTTGTACACCAGACGGATAGAGTACATATACATAATAAAGTATTCTTATTAGGTATCCTCAACTTAAATTTTAAAAAAGCTTTTGCCTATGTTATCGAACGTACATTTCATAGATAAATTAACAAAAGTATATCAACCTCAATTGAAATAATTTTGGATAAATATTTTAAATGATTAACTTATCTATACAATGAAAATTTGAAAATAATACACATAAAAACTTTTCCAAAGATCAGATGTATATAAAGAAATATTGTTATCTTTTAAAATAGATTTTTTGAAACGAATTAGGATTGCTATATTAAACAACACATAAAAAATAAATACCTAAGTCAATATTTCTATGCAAATTGGATTTTGCAGCTATCTTTGTTGATTGTGGACCTACCCTAGTCCTATTATTCTGGACCAACACCATCTAGCACTAATAATTCAAGAAAATAAGTTTCATTTCACTATGACAGGACCATAAGATCTTATGCACAACCAATTAATTATGTACTCTTTTCGTTCCATTTTATGTAACATTTTTCATATTCTCAAACAAATTTATATTTAACTGTAAATTTTTCATATATTCTTTTAACATTTTGAATTATCAATTATTGTGACCTATAGTACTCTTTACTTAGTTTACATATATATAAATTTCATTTCAAAAATATTGAAGATCTTATGCGCAAATGTGCGATTAAAATTAAATTGTTTGACTCTCATAACACGAAAAGTGTCATATAAAAATGAAACAGAAGGAGTACGTGTTAATAATGTGCAAGATGTAGTCATTTATGTATTGACTATTTCATCTTCTACTTTACATAAAATGGTACATAACTCTCTCATAACTAAATACATAATGTAATTATGGAGGAAAAAGTATATGAACCTCTAACAAAAACAATTTTATCGTCAATAAATGTACACATTAATAAAGAGTGCTAAAATCTTTATCGATATTAATTAATTTCTATTTGAGTTTAATGTTGCTATAGATTTTAGATTGCCGCTAAAATCATTTCTAGTGTTGTAGAATAGCAATGATTTACTGAAAAAAAAGGGATATATGTGAACCACTTTTATAATGATAGAAATATATGTAAATATATTTTTATAACGATAAATATATCAGCTCTAAATCGAAAAGTTAAATGTATATCAATATATTTTCCCTTTACTTTTTATCAAAGAAGGACCCTTCTATATTGTTGATTTGGTTAGGTGAGTGACATGTTATAGCATATATAGTGAACATCACATGCTTTGCCTAATGCCTAATTCTTTAAGGTAAGGACTCCTTTCCCTTTCACTTCTTGTAGGGTTCAAAAATAGTCATTATTTTTTTTAAAAAAAATGATTACTCACTAGGTTAGTTGAGGTGTTCCATGTTTAGCCAATACTAAAGTCTCTCTCGGAATAAATTCGTTCTAAAATTAATCTCAAAATTAGTTATTTTTTATCCTTCATACGAAACGAGCCTAAGGTCTACTTTCAAAATAAAATTACCTCGCAATCCTCAAGCTTAGAATGTGTATGAAGATTTTTAAGTCAAGAACTATCATAGTTTTGTTGGATGGATAAAATCTATCACTTTTCAATCAAAGGTACTGCATTCATATTTAGAAACACTTTCCTCTTTAATAGATCTTATATAAAAACGATAGAAAAAGGAAGTCAACAAATCTATTGCTACTTTTCATGCATACTATCACACATTTAAAAGTGACAATTTAACAATTTAAGTCTGATCGAAAGAATATTGAGCTAAATTTTCCTTTATGACTCATTGAACATCAACATACTTAATTAATAATCCACTAATTACTAGTATTTATTTTTGCAAACTTCGTGTTAAAAATAAAATAAGACAAATAAATTAAAATGGAGGAAGTATTTATCCGGTCACGAAGACACTATTTTATATGTACAAACATATATAATATACTTTGAGAATCAACAGATAAAGTAGAAAAGTATGTGTAACACACTTTTCCATTAAGCTTGCCTTTACTTCAGTATTTATTTTCTTTCTGCATTTAGATACATGACTTCATCTTTTGTCAAAGGGGAAGAAAATATTCCCTTTCCCATTTTTATATTCATCTTTTGTTAAAAGACAAAAGTATTGAAAACATTCTTAACGTGGCGCAAATTATTAATTTTGTCCTTAAATAATTGTTAGATTTAAAAATGTCTTTTTATTTGACTAACTAAATTTAAATATAACTTTGGCTACACGGGTGAAATCTACCTCTAAATTTTCGTTAAGTTTAGGGGTGTTTTCAACGCTTCTCTTGACTTTTTATTAAGAGCTCCACACTTCTATAAGAGTTTGAGATCACTTGCGCATGGACAGATCGGGTGTGTATTTAAGTTTAGTTAGTCGAGTAGAGGAGTGTTTTTAAGGCTATGTTTTGGGACAAAACTAATAATTCACGTCAAATTTAATGGTGATTTCAATAGTACTACTTCACTCTTGGTTAAAAAGATTTGAACTTTATAAATTCTAAATTCTAGTACAATGATATCAAGTATTACTAACGGAGTGCTAAATTTATTTTTTATACATATGGAATGCAATTTTTTTAATACAAATACAAAATTTGAACTAAAGGTATAATAAATTTAATGAAACTTGTATATATGTCGGTTTCTAGCTCCGTTCCTCGCTCTAGGAGTGACACTTGTTCCTCTTAGAGAAGTTGCATCAATTGGTAACCTAAGTAAATATGATGAGTATCAAAGACAATAGAAAATGAAAGATGTGAAAGTTACATAAGACTAATTCTGTCTTGACAAAAAGTTGATCTATTGTCTTCTGAATATTTGAAAGGTTACAATTTTCTAAATACTTATAATTTGGACCAAGTCCAAATTTGAATAAATCAACAAATTGTCACAAGAGTCCAAAGGTATGGGGAAAAATAATAAAAGGCAAAAGGGATTATATTTTTTTTTGGAATAATATATAGTAGAACAAATAATAATACAAATTTGTTGGAATTTTTTGCTTTACATTCCTTTTCTAAAGTGACAAGAGCATCAAATTTTGTGGCCAACATATGTTTTGGTGAAATATTCCTCACCTCGTGTAAAGTTCTTAGGAACCTGTATGTCAGCTTCTAGCTTCGTCTCTTTTTTATCTTTTTTTGACCTAAAAATTATCATAGTTCATCGTTTAAGCAATCTTTAGTAGAAAACTAAAGGAAGGGAGATGGTTTTGAACTCTATGCTTTTCAACTTTATGGTTAGTGATCGGTTATCACTATTGACCACTAAACCAAACACATGTTTTTTTGGTTAAACGTACTTAATTTATCTCTATTGATTATTGATGTGCGAAAAATTACATATTGAGTCTGGCATATCAAACTTTATACATGATTATTGAGAAGAGACTACTAAAGTTAGTCCTAACAAAATATACAATGACATCAAGGTTGATTTTTGGTTCATTTTAAACATGCATTTTGTTAAGTCCTCTTACTTGATTGGGACATGAAAAATTGTGGCAAATAAGATAAGATATCAAGTTGGAAATGAATTTGTGACAAGCACTAAACCAAGCATTTGTTTGTTAATTGAGACATGACAAAATTATAAGATGTCAAGTTGGAAATGACTTTAAATTCCATCACATGTACTTAAGCCCCACACTCAGAAAAAAAAAAAAAGAGTTGGCAATAAAGATGATTTGCTACATCTAATTCAGAATTTGAGAGAGAGATAATTATGTGCAGCCAAAAATACATATTTTACAAACATTATTGTTTTCAAAGCTGGTCACTTACTAATAAGAAAACCACCAGCATTATATGTTAACTTAATGTGTGCCTTTTTTCTTCACAACAGTGTCTCATCGACATAAGCTGCCACGACGATGAAGTTAGGATCCTGTTGCTCTCTCTCATACACATACAGAAGAAAAGAGGAATCAGACAGATTGAATTTCGAAATAATGATTTAACTAACTCTTGCCTTCCTCTATCTTTGAAGAACTGAACTTGACATTAACCAAATCTGCAGCAAGTCGTGCAGCAGCAGATGCACGCTCTGCAGCAGAAATAGCAGAACGGGCTCTCTCCAATACATCTGATGTTTCTGGTCTTGTATCCTTTTTTATATGGACTGTATCAGCCAAAGTGATGTCGCTAAGTGATGGTTTATCTATGTTGGCGGGCCATAGAGATGCTTTAGTAATAGAGGCTGGAGAATCAAGACTTTTAGCTCCTCGATTGCCATTTGGAGACGTCACAGGATTTTCGGAAGTTGGTGGATGACCACGAGTGTTTGGTTCTAGAGATGCCCGAACAGGTGCAGCAATTTGCTTTGGTCCATTCTACATCATAAATTACAGTGGCAGCAAAACAAAGTCAGATCAAGAAACAAAAAACCTTTTAAAGTCTAACAGACGCAGGAATTGTACTAGAATTGACTAAATCAATTATGTCCCAACATGTGATAAAATATAGTGGAAATGATAATTGTGAATGTCCAAAGTGTCAGTTCATACAAATCTAAAGAACTTGATCCTTACAGACATAAGCTTTCAGCTGTGTTAGCATAAGAACCAATTACAAAACTTTAAACTCCTCCATTTGCAAAACATGCGTTTATTTTCAGGGAAAACTAGGTCTCAGCCCCATTTCATAGCATAGCCGCGAAATTTGTCATTTTTAAGTTTAATGCATAATAAAGATTAGACCTTTCATTAACATAGCACACAAGAAAATGCAAATATCAATCTTCACAAGAAAATAGAGATGGACCAGGAACCATACCCCTAATTCGGACATTTTCAAGCTTATGAAGGACTTAACATTCAAGACACACTAGAAGATTTAACAAAGGAAAGTACCAGAAGGTCCTCCGGCTTTTTACTCAATTCTGCTTCTGTGTAAGAAGAATCCCATTCCACGTTGTACACTTTTGCAATTTCCTTCAATACATTGAGCTTTAGTTCAGCTGATGGAGCACCAACTGAAAGTTTCTCTACAATCTGCATATTCACATAAATAACCTCAGCTTAATATAGTCAACCCTGCAAGAATATCATTAGCACAATGAAGAAGACGAGAGCGTAACTGTACGGTTAACACTTGTATCAGGCCGAAGCTCAGATGCTGCAGCTATAAATTCCTTTCCGTATTTAGCTGCAAATAGATTCCTGACATGCAATAGATCTGGCAAATCTGAACATCTTGGAGCTGCAAAGATTATACTTGCAACAGCTTCCCGCAATTCTGAGGGGCATTCCCTGATACACCAAAAGAGATAATTACAAGATTTCATTACAAGGAGCTTTTAGATTATAGAAATGACTAAGACAAACTATAGTGTCCACTAGAAAAATGCAGTAAAATGTGAATAAACCATTTGGGAGTGAGTTTGTTGAATTGTGCAATGATCTTGGGCGTATTTATACACCTAAGTGCCGCATATTGTCCATGTTTAAGCTTAAGTTCCGAGAATCAACTCGTGTATATCCATGTGTTTGATGTGGGTAATCTAATATATGTGATTATACATATTTTAGGTTAAAATGCAGTAAGAATCGACCCAAAATGACAACAGGAGCAAAAGTCGAGCATTATGGACAAAAAAAGGATCGTGAGCAGTGAAAAAAGGGAGTCCGCAGCGCGGGAAAACCCCTTCATGTGGAGGGCTTGCCAGGACTATCATCAAACTCCAGAGGACTGGAATGCCAGTCCCCTGCTAGATGGAAAGGGCTTCATGCAGCTGGTACTTTGCGTTGATGGACGCGGCGCGGAGGCAGTGCTTTAGCATGTGATCTTTTTAAAAGTCAAAACCAAGTAGGATAAGGAGTACTTTCCACCACTATAAATAGAACCTTTGGACGATTTTGACGGGGGATCACTTTTGGGCTAACCACACGACAGAGAGAAGACTACAACATTAGGGTTCTTACTTTTCTACTCTTTAATTTTGCATGAACAACATCAGTTCTTGCAATTTTGATTTGAACAGAAGTAGCCAATGACTAATGACTTGTGTTATGGGTTTATGGCTAAAAGCATGATTATTTAGTAGAAAATTGATTCAACAAAATTTGTTTATCATATTGGTTGTTCTTATATTCTTGAGCTTGCTATTTTATTGCTTAGCTATCATTGAAATAAATCTATATCCTCTTTTTGAACTCGGAAGAAGGATCGTGAGATATAACAAATAATATAGGGAGTAAAGACCTTTACTCTAGAAAAAAATTGATTTGCAGCTAGGGTAGGAATATACCTAGATCCTCTTACTTGGTTACAAAATGGGAAGACATATAAATGTGTTCGGAATGGTTTACCACATCCCCGCTCAACGATGTAGGTGTGAGGTCAATCTAGATAGACGACTAGAGGCTCGAAAGACCATAATCATGTCATTAACCCCGTAAATCAACAACTAGATAAATGAACTAGTCAATGAATTCAAATACTTTACATATTGGGAATAAGAGACGTAACCCAAGAATATCTATCTTATAGTGATCACAACCCTTGCTTGCTTTTCAGTCTTTCAATTCACTCATAGAAATAAATAAAATCCAAAATTCTCTCTTGGTAACTTCAACACTTGTTTACTGTTGCAGTATAGGAATTGACTAGATTCTTGCTGAATCACAAGTCTCTTGGGTACGATAATCCAGACTAAATCAGTTTGTACTACTTGGGCGACCACATACACTTGCATGTGTGTTAGGAGTCGCAACACACAACTAACTAGAAGAGAAGATGTAGCTACTCTTGCTTAATAACGTACTTTCCCTAGTGGCACATTACATCCTTCACCTACCAGGTCAAAAATGACATGATGTTATAAAACTATATTGGTGGCGAACTTAGATTTAAGCTATTTATAAAGGAACGAGGTCACTAGACCTCAATAAAAAGTTCTAGTTGACCAAGGATCACATACCTGTTAAGTTATAAATTTTAACAGACCAAATATCACATTGGACCAAGGTGCATGTAACACAGTTATGTATTATGGTTTGATCTACACAAACCTCTATAAATGCACCGTACATAAGTGGTACACTATGATGACTGAGGTCACTGAAAAGAAAACAAGATAAATCCAAAATTACATGGAGGAAGTCATCTCAAAATACCAATAGACTATAGCCTCCTGAAATATATGTGGACTTGACGAACAACAAAACACAAAGAAAGCGAAGTATATGCATAGTCGGTTTGTTGTTGGGCCACTTGCATTAGGCAGATTGTTTTAGTTTGGTTAGATTTTGCATGTCAGGGTAGGGATAACATGATATTAGAAGAATCTCTAGTTCTAAAGAAACCATAATTTGTTCGAATTTAGAAATTATTAAGCATTTTAAAAAAATGAACCCACATAAAGCAGAATAAATATTGAGAATATATACAGCCAATCTCATCTAGTTCGGGATTAAGGCATTATTGTTGTAGAGATGAATGCGCTTGCAAATGATATTGGTCCTCAAGGCTGAGATTAAGTGGAACAAGAGTAAGGGTGGTTGCTAGGAAGAAGAGAAGGCAATAATGGAGAGGAAAGATTGTACAGCCAGCGGTTCTACCATGTTATGTCCCAGCCTCTCTTATGGTTACGGAATTTAAACATAGTTATTTGGTTTCAAATATAATATAAACCCTCCTACTCTAATATGTTGTATTACAACACAAACTTGGAAGGAGGTATTGCTAGCATTAATTGAATCTACAAGAGACTCTTTCTAGCATTAATTGAATCAACAAACTGGAATAGGGCCTTCGTCTATTAAGCAAAAGAAATGGATAATAAACGCTTTGAGGGATACATGCATATTATTGACAGCCTCAATTGATTAGTAATCACATGAGAAACAAAGACGCCCTCCCTGCACCCAAACCTGAGCTTGAAATTGGAGAAGAAGATAATAAATGCATAATCACGGATACATTTTACTTAGCTGAGGGATGAATAATCAACTTCAAAAGGGTATCTGAAGCTAATTTTATGCTGAGACTACGAATATTGTTCGCAAGGAGGGAATACAAAGCACTTAGTGAAGTCTCTGGCAAACACAATGCGAAGAGCATTTTGAAGCTGATCTCAAAATTCACAATATAAGAATATAGACTATGTTTGCCTATACAAACCATCTCTTGATTTCAATTCACTAAATAATGCCATCACACCCCGGACCTAATGAGTAAAGAAATTTCATTGCTTTCAAAAAAAGAAGTACAGAAAGAAAGAGCTTACTTTTGGCTTTCAAGGATAGGGACACGGGCATAAACAAACTCGCAGAACAACTCCAAAATCTCATAGGCAGCCCATACATTTTGCTCGCGTATAATATGCTCAACCTGAATGAAGTTAATACTAGTTAGAGAAATTCTTAATGGAATGATCAACAAGTAAAAGTATCTCGGAATTTCTACCCTAATTCGAGCTATGGCTTCCTGGCCTGTTTGCAGAAATTGGGCTATCTCCTTGCGCATAAGTCTGAGCTGTGCATCTCTCTTGTTTTGTAATAATTTGATTCGTGAGATTGCCAAGGTCAAGCACGTCTTGCTACAAAGTCATCCACCAATATCAACAGTTACATCCACAGGTAGCGTCACAAGAATATATCAACAATAAGCCTTGAGCCTCGATAACTAGTTTGATTCAGCATCTTTTTCAATTAGTTTGGCATATGAATCCTCATTAACCATTTTTTTAATAACCGTGGTGTCCTTGTTAGGTTTCACGCACCTCAACTAATTCCATGGGATACCTTCCACCTCCCCAACAGGTACTGTCCACTAAGGCTAGGACAGATGGAAGAAATTATCTAATGTTTATTTTGTCCACCAAAGCTAGGACAGATGGGAAGAAGTTACCTAATGTTTGTTTATCCTGTGATGGGATCATTTGAACCCCAGGCTTCATAGTTCTCAACCCACTTCATTGACCACACGCCCAATGTTTAACCATCTCGCTTCATCTCGACTTTTACTGTAGTTCTTTCTTTTGATATCTAATATTTGGTTGTTCTTGTTCCTTGTAGGATTTGCACTACTTCCGCTACGTTTTTTCCACTATCTTTTTATTCTTTGTACTTAGATTTGCTACACTTGAGCCGAGGATCTCTCGGGAATAGTCTCTCTACCTCCACCAGGTAGTGGTAAGGTCTGTATCCACTCTATCCTCCCAAACCCCTGGACCAACTTCATTCAATGCTCAATAATTCGTCTTTACAGACTAATTAGGTATTCTCTGACACCAGAAATTTTCTACATTTTCTAACACACAGTCACAAGAATAATTAGCAAAATCAGATTTTAACAAAATATTGAAACAATATTACTCCAAATCTAAGGAATCATTTATGTTTCAACAAACACAAATCATGCATCTTAAAAGCTGTCTATACCCTTCAATTGCACAAACCCCAAATTTGGGGCTTTACAGATGAAACTTCTAGAAAATTGAAAAAAAAAAAACAATAAACAGATCTCTGGCCTTCTTTTCTAAAATATGAACAGAAAAATTCAAAATAAATTCTTTGATTCGATAATTGAAAGACAAAACAGTTGAGAAATGAAGTAGATTGATAGTTTCAGCTAAAATAAAAAAGGAGTTTTTGACTAACCACTTTGAGCCTTGAAGTCCCCTGTTGAAGAGTTGATTCAGCATCGACATGAGTCGAAGAACTCTACAAAATTGTGGCAACTGCTTAAATATATATATCGCAATTCACAATTTTGTTAAGAATTTTGATGCAAATTGGTGATCATTGATTTATGAGTTTGAATGTTAGGTTTATCTGCGCTGTTAATTCCAATGTTCCTAATGTAAATGATGGAAACAAGTCAAATTTTGTGACGTCTTACGTTCAAAATTTCGTGTGAGATAAATTTTTTTATTAATTTATTCGATTTTTATTGGATAAAATTATTTGGTGCATATTATTGTAAGATATGATAGCTATTTCGTGGAATTAATAATCAACAATTTTTATATATAAGTAAATATAAAAATCATGTTTATCTATTAACTATAGTTTGCATAATTGGTTATTATGTCTGAAGAAATATTAGGCCATTGCTGATCTTTGATTGGAGTTAGCTCAAAGTTACAAAATTTTAAAATTGGATTTCGCAAATAAAGTTTTTTTTCCGAGTAGTTATTGTTGTAAAAGATCAAAGAGTCTAAATATGAAATTTTGAGTGATTTGATGTAATTTTTGAGATATTTTTGGATGAACGAATGTTTGGATTCAAGGAAGAAGATGAAGTTCATTTTTTTAATATATAATAATTGTATATGACTGTATAAAAACCTCTTATAATTTTGTATAATATTATATATTGGTGTATAAATATTTTAAACAAATTTTTAAACATTTAGTAAAAAACATAATATGCAAATTGTGTATATTGTTGTACATCAAAGGTATACTATTGTATATCAAACTGTATATTGGGCTAAAAACTTGTAAGGTAAGCTTTAGATTATATTTTAATAATATATTTAGGTAACTAAAATCTTCCTTAAATTGTATCCAAAACAATCTATGGCACAATAATTTCATCCCCTAACATTTGATTTATTTTGTTTATATTATGAACCTATGTGCAAGTACAAAAATTTCTTAATAATTGAAATTATTTAAACTTGATTTTGCAAAGGTGATTTTAAGCATGATTTTACACTATGAACAAACTATTGATAAACATATTTGGATGACTCTAAAAATGATTTTCTAACTTGAGAAGCAAATTGATATACCTATATTAATGGTTGACATACTGCCTAATGTTTTCTTTAACTTGGTTTCACTTGATATTTATGTCCTACAACGTCTTTGGGTGTGCATAGACACTTGAGCTATTCAAAAGTTAAACAAGTAGACACATATTACATAACATCCTACGCGAGTCGCGACAATATGCATTTCACATGACATCCTACATGTATTATGTTATATAAGACGTGTGTCTAAAACAACAACATACCTAGTACAAATTTTCTAAGTAAGATCTGAGGAGGGTAGAGTGTACGTAGACTTTACCACTACTTCGTGAAGATACATTATTTTCGAAAGTCCCTCACCTCAAGTGCATCAAAATCAAGTAACACACAATATTGCTGGATAGGGCTTTCGCCCATTGTCCAAGATTTCCCACTGCTGCCCCCCGAGGGAGTCTAGGCCGTGTCTCCTGATTAGTAACTATTCATATGCTTTTTATGATAAAATCTACAAACAAAAAAAAAATCATCACTTTTTAGCTTATCCGTAATAGAAAACTCCTCATTAATAACTTATTAGGTGCATGACTATAACAATATAATTTACTTTGATCATTATCTCCCAATAGTAGATCACTAAACCTCTAAATGCATGCATTCTTTTAACTCAGAGAAATTCTACTACTACTAGCTCATAATATCACAAATTGCACTATTTTTTTTGAGTTGTTTGAGTTGTTATTGTTTTTTCGGAAAGAATCTCTCTATTTTCACGAAGCAGAAATAAGATCTGTATACATTCTGATCTCTATAGTATCTACTTGTGAAAATATACCGAGTATAAGTATATTGGAGAAGATATGCTACAAAAATTCCTTCTATGGATTTTTGGAAAATTAATTATGCAAAAAAAAATTTAAAAAAAATAGACGTCGACAGGAGGGTTCGATTTTCTTCTACTACTATTACTACTACTACGAATAATAATAATTAAAAAAAAAGTATATCTATTAATTAAAAAGCATTATAAAGTCTACATAAAAGAATCTAAGTTTTTCAATTATTACTACTTATCCTAGGGTTAGACCCATGAAGAAATCAAGCCTTGTAATAGTCCATTTTGGAACTTTGTTTCAGTATTTCAATACACTTGCTCACATATGGTTTAATATTGTCGATTAAGTATCTGAAAATTCTTTTTGATAGTAAAAGATGACGAGATCTAAACATACTGTCTCTTAAATCGTTAAAGAAGATATATATGATTTATGTAATTATCTCTTCAACAAAATACTATTCCACTTGAAGTAAAAGTACTTGCACATTATCTATAGTATTAAAACAAAACTTTAGGACTAATGTGCCAAAGCCAATTGTTCAATAGTAGTCAAGAAAAAAAAAAGAACCTCAATAGGACAAAAGAGTCTTAAACTTTTCAATTTTTTTTACTTCATACCCTAGGGTTATAACCTATGGTTTTATTGTCATTTTTTAAAATGAAATAAGAAAAAATTACATAAATTGATACATTTTAATAAATAATTACTGATTTTAGCAATACTTTATTATCATTTATAGCAACACTATGTTAAATCTACAATATGTATTAAAAGTAAATTATGTATGCAATATATATGAATTATAATTGTTTTTTAAAATATATTATGTTTGTTCGATAAAAATTTGACACATTATATTATAAGTGTATTAAAATGTGTGATAAATGAATTATCTATCATTAAAATTTGTATTATATGTGAATAAAAAATTATTCTTTGTAATATGAATTAAACTTGTATTATAAATAAATTAAAATTGATCAAGTAAAAAAAAATATTATTACTATAAATAATAAATATTTTTTTATTATAATATATTTATGTAAGTTTTCCATGAAATAATGCCTTGAATACCAACTAATTATAATAGCCAATTTTGGAGTTTTCACTATTCAAAGTTCATGCGAGGACTAAGCTATATATAGAACAGATTAAAAGTAGCCCCTACAAACAATAGGATAATAATAATTAATAAAAGAAATGTCAAAACAACAATGTTTTTTATTAAAAAAAAGTTAAAACTTTATAATAGTCAACTGCGTATGAATGTGGATTAATCTTTTGGCATTTAAAAGGGTACCACTTATCTTGAAGTTTTTCAACAAAATATAATAGTAATTAACAATGATGATTTATAGTACTTTATAATTTATAATATGTAACTTCTAAATACATAAATTTTATTGAAATAAAATTTAAGATTTTATGCGAATTCACACTAAAAATTAATCAGTTTAACCCTCGTACTTCTAATCAGGTTACATAAATTAAATTTGGGGGGGGGGGGGGGTTACTTCTAACTCCAATTATACAGTATTCCTTCCGTCCGGTATTGTTTGTCATGATTTCTATTTTTAGAGTCAAACTATAAAAACTTTGTTTAACATATTAATATGTATTTTTTCATCATATTAATACGCAAAAAACTACAATTTATAGTACTTTTCATATAGTTTTAGAATATCTAATTTTTTTGTTTAAAATATCGAATTAATTTGATTTATTTTAATTTTGAAAATTAGTTAAATTGACTTTCGAAAAGCGCAACATGACAAATAATACCGGACGGAGAGAGTATTATTATTTTTTAGGAAAAATCCTTTTGGTCAGAAAATTTGTCACAGTTTGTCTAGACTGGTAGCTTACCTATATTAGTTTTATCCTTTTGAATATTTTTACCTTTTTAACTTTAATACCTTTTAATTAGAACATGAAAAAAAGATCAGTTTAATTTAAAACAAAAGAATATTATAATTTTTTAAATTTTTTACCAAATTTTTTGGCTATTTAGCATTATCCTATTTTTTAATAGAGATTTTTAATATTGCAAAAAATTGAAATTGACAACAAATATAATTGATAAAAACAACTTCAAACCTTCATGACCTCATGAATGATGAAACTAAGACAATTCTTGTGCAAACACATTGTTTTTTTTACAAACACATTGTTTTTTTTTCGAAGTGAAGAAAATAAGAAAATTTACAAACACATTGTTTTTTTTTCTTGGGAAAATGTTTGCTTATCTTACTATTCTTTTTTAACCTTGTTGAAGTAAAAATAAATAAAATTCTCTATGGAACAAAAAGAAAGTTAAAAGTCAACCATATTTGTTGAGAATTGTGAACTTAGCATCAAGAATTTCTTTACACTATTAAAGAATTTTAGATTTTAAAACCAATTTTAATATAAGCATAATTCTTAATAAGATATTTCAACAAAAAATAAGACATCGTTTGATATGCTAGCAAAGAAAAATGGCTGAGGATATATTATTATGATAGAAAGAAAAAGACTTGTCACTAAATATTAATTCAAATCAAAGACACATCAAATCTTTTGGGAGCCCATTATATGGATTTCAAAGGGTCTCTAATTCAATTATAAGGCCTATAGAGGTCACATAGAGCTAAAAAGTCATATTTATGGGGTTTTCTCATGCTTTAATTTTATACTATGGTCATTATCTTCATCTTATCAAATAAACTTGGAGAGAATTTTTTTTTTGATTTGAACTTTACGTGAATGATTAGTTTCATCCTTAAACTTTTGACAACTTCAAAAATACATCTTTACTTGCTTAATTGAACTTAAATACACCGCAAATCGATCAAATGACACAACATAACAGATGATCTTTAACTCATGTAGGAGAGCGCTACTCTTAATAAAAAATCAAAAGTGTTGAAAAGATTCCAAAAACTTAACGAGAATTTAGGGATGTATTTCACCCATCTGGCAAGATCAGAGGTGTATTTAAATTTAGTTAGTCAAGTTGAAGAGTGTTTTTAAGATAATTTAGAGACAAAACTAACTATTCACACCAAGTTTATGAGTGCTTTCAATACTTATCGTAATACACGAAGAGTCACTATCATTCAAAGATCTTTTATTGTTAGTATCTTTGAAAGTTACTCTGAAAAAGGGATTAAAAGATGATCATAAACTATATCTCATTAACTTTTGAAATCCTTCACTCTTTTGTTTTCTTCCTATCAACTCAAAATGTTCACTTATATTACTTAGTGCGTTTACACACGAATTATAAAAAAAAAAATCTTATATATCTATTTTTGTCCTTTCTAGAACATTGAAAAGTTTATCTTCTATAGTAGAGAGATCGAGAGCATGGACACGATGGTAACGGGGCGGGGCGGTGTGGTGTAGAGCGGGGCGGATTTTAAGCTACGTGGGCTAGGGTGGAATCGGTTAAAACTTTTGCGGGTTTTCCTCAGGGAAGTTTTAATAAATCGGTGGCCTAAAACCAAATTTGAATGGAGGCCTTAAATTTGAATATATATATATATATTTATAAAGTTTATTATAGCCAATTATTTAATTTTTCTTGAGAAATAATATTCATAATTTGCAAACTTTCAATAATTATAGATTGTCCTTGCACATGTAAGAGTAAATCGGGGTTTCATTCGATGTCAAAGAGTTTGAAAACTAATAAAATTTTTAAGAAATTATAAAGGAAAAAGTTAAATATTATTTTCTAAAAAGACTATTGCATAGGAGCGGGTTTTACCCCGTGTGCACCCAAAGATAGCGACTGCAGGTTTCCTTGTTATTAATATTTTTTTATAAAGAAACAAGTGTTTTTTTTTCTCTTACTCTCTCCTCATACTACACTAGATTTATTATTATTATTATTATTATTATTATTTGAATTTGAACTTAACCTGCAACCTCACGATCCTTAACCTGCTTCACTGAGTGACATCCTTGAGTATAGACTTCTAACGAAGATCTTTTGTTATAATTAGCGATTTCGAAATTCTAAAAATTATCAATAACCACTCAAAATCTTGTCAAGAGCTCAAGTTGCTTGATGGGAAAATTACAAGGGGGAAGAATGAGGCATACAAAGGTCAAATTATTAGATAGTACATCTTAGGGTCTAGTAATTAAATGTTAAATGTAGGCACATTTGTTGTATTAGCTACTAATCCAATCACTTTCCCTCTTTATTTCCTAATAACAATGTCATATACTCATATATATCATGTCATGCTTCAAGTTGAAATGATAATTAATTATGGTGTTATTTCAATTTATCTTATATGGTTTGAGTCAATGGGAACATAAAATGAAGAGGGTTTGTAGTTCCTAAGATTATCCGGTGAAAGATTATTAAAAGAAAATAATAATTTTGAAATTAAAAAAAGGAAGGGAAACATTTTGTATTAATTTGACGTAAACATCCTGATATGGGTGCACTTAAAGTACATGCAATGACTTTCATAAACGCAAAACAATATTAATGATAACTATGATTATATATTTAAAAAGAGAAGTATAAGTTAATTATCTTGGAAGGGTTTGGTTATGAACTGATGTTTGATCCATCTTAGACCCAATCTATTTTGGTAACTTGTATATACAAATCTTACTAGTTTAGGAGATAATTATTTAGGTTCACGTTTGTTTGCAATATTATGAATCTTACCAGATCTTGGACTTCTGATACATGTATCTAAGTCCTCTAGATACATGTATCACGGATACATGAGGTCTAAATTAGGTGTAATTTGTTTAAGATGAAATGTATCCAAGTGAATTCGGATATATCTGAATCTCTCGTTCACCTATGTATCTCCTATATCACTCGTCACTTTCCTCCCTTGCTCACTTCTCTCCATGTATATAATATCCAAACTACATGTATATAGTATATCTCATACACATGTATATAGTATATCACATGCATTTGTGATACATAGACTATTCTGTTTGTCTCCCTCCTATCTCTCCTTTTCTCGCTTGCCTCTCTTCCTATTTAGTATATATGATAGCAAAAACATGTATATAACTAATTTGAATTATAGTATAAAACAGTTAATTAGTGAAACAATATATTGTTATTTAAACTATATAAAAATTAATAAATATAATCCAAATGTTTGTCAAATTAGATGGTTTTCCATCTATTTTTACCCAAGCAAATTTTGGATGAATTAAATCTTAACTCAATAATTAATTTAATTCATTTTAATCCATCTAAATTTAATTAAACCAGCTCATTTGCCTCCCTAAAAGCAAGATAATAAAACAAAAGCAACTCTACTAACTTATTAATTAAATGCAATAAATAATCTAAAATAGTCGTATTTGTCCACAATCTCACTTCTATATTCCTTTCAATATCTTTTTTAAGATTCGAGTCAATATCTTATTATTTAAAGAATAATTCAAGAAAAGAAAATTGTATTAAAGCTCTGGCAAAGCAACATATGGATGTTCATATCTAAAGTATAATATTATATTTTTTAAAAAAATAAAAAAATAAGGGTTAAATATAGTGTCATGATCTTAGTGCTAAAAAAAAATAACGGAAAAGGGCCTAAAATACCCTCAAAGTATTGAAAATGGTACAAAATTACCCTCCATCCACCTATTGGCTCCAAAATACCCTTCCCACCCACCTATTGGGTCCAAAATACCCTTGTCATCCACCTTTGGTTCAAAATTGACCACTTATTTAACGGTTTTATATTTAAACTATTTAAATATTTTTTTAAATACGTGGCACGCAACTATATGTTATAATTTAACTTATTAGTATAATTTATAAATCAATCCACTACCCACCCATTACTAATTAAACCCCTCCAAATTAATACACCCGTCACATTATTAATGCAACAACAAAAAAGCTACTGCCAATTGAGTGTTTTTAAAAATTTGAGGCGAAAATATCTATAGAAGTAAATTATCATACGTTAAGTGTCTAAATAAAAATTACCGATAAACTTAAAAGTCTGACTATGTTCATCTTAATTATTCTTACGTCTCAATTATGTGATGTTACTTCATAGTTAACTTTTTTTCAAAATAATATATTAAAGGTTTTAAAACAAATCATAAATATTTATAAAATTATATTTTAAAAAAGTGCATGAATTAATTCGGGATGTATTACTTCTTTGCCTTTAATCATAAATTTTTAATTCAATCTTGAAAGAGAATCCTATTGAAAGTGTCCTCCTAAATAAGCGGCTCAACCTATATTTAATTGGGGCTTCGATTCGGACTCAAATAATTTTGAATGTCATTTTCAGGAATGTATAATTTCATCGTATTTTAGTAGTGTTTATGACAATTTTGATATTATAATTGGATTATTAATTGGGTGGAATTTAGTTAGTAATGAGTGGGTAGTGGGTTGATTTATAAATTATATTAATAAATTAAATTATAACTAATAGTTGAACGCCAAGTATTTTAAAAAATATTTAAAGAGTTTAATTTTAAAACAATTAAAGAAGTGGTCAATTTTGAACCCAAAGGTGGATGCCAGGGGTATTTTGGAGCCAATAGGTGGATGAAAAGGGCATTTTGGAGCCAATAGGTGGATGGAGGGTAATTTTGTACCATTTTCAATACTTCAAGGGTATTTTAGGCCCTTTTCCGAAAAAATAATTAGTAATCGACTAGTAGTTTAGTAATGAAAAAAAAAATCGAATACAATTAATTTGGTTTGATTTTTAATTTATATAGTTTAAAAAGGCCAAAGTGAAACCAAATCAAATATACATTATATTTATACAAATCTTATAAATATTTTAAAGTATATATTATTTTAATAACGTAATTTGTAAGTCTTTCTTAAACTTATGCATAATTCTTTTTTCTTAACATGCATATATTATTTTAAATTTGAACTTACAATTTTGTGTGTATAATAAGTCTTTACAGAATTATAGCTCATAAATATTTAGTAATTCAATAATTCTCAAATCAAACCTTGTTGCACTTGTATCTCTTATTAATAGTATATATAGATATACTTCTTTAATACGTTATATTATATTTTGTGTTGATCACATTATATTTTAGCGAAAAGTATCGAAAATATCATAGAATTTGACGCAATTATTAGTTTTATCTTCGAACTATTGACAACCTTAAGAACACTTATTTACTTGACTGAATAAACTAGATATACCCTGATCTGCAACATGACATAACAACTGGTCTCAAACTCTTATAGTAGGATAATGAAACTCTTAATAAAAAACAGAGAAAATGTTGAAAAACCTCCTAAAATTGGCGAGAAATGAGGGGTATATTTCACTAATTTTGCAAAATAGGGGTGTATTTTAAGTTCAGCTAGACAAGTAAAGAGAGGTATTTTTAAACTGTGAATAGTTTGGAGATAAACACATCGAATTTAGGGTGTTTTCAATACTTCACTCTAATGTATAATGCCATGACTTATTTCTTTTTTTAATATACTTTGGAAGCTATTAGATATATTATTATTGTACCTTACTAGACAAAAAAAAAAACTTAGTATATGCTTAGTAGCATTAGTTATCTTATTGATTTGATTTAATTCATAAATTGAAAAAGTTGATATAATTAATTTGATTTGATAAATTAAAAATCAAACTAAACCGACTTAAGCACACCCTTAAGTTTAGATCAATCAATATCTATACTATTTTAATTAAGGTTTTGCGATATTATATGTTTATAAATTATAAGTTAACTTTAAGCCTAACGTACGGACGATAATGATGGACAAATCCTTCTTGTAACACCATGTTGCTTATACATAAAAGTAGTGTTTTGTGCTAATCCTACTTAAAGCCTAACCATATAGATCTTCACCAAATGGCTACTTCTAGTACAAGCAACTCTATAATCAATTATAGATTTTTTTTAATCACAATTATATTAATTATAACATATGGTCCATATTAAAAGTTAATACAATAACTAAAATAAAGTCGAAGTCGACAAATTTAAATTTGTAATACTGCATTTCTTTATGTCCTATCATCACTTCTACGAGGTAAGGAAATGATCTGTGTACATTCTTTTTTTTTTTTTAGAATTTGCTTTTGGAATTTCACGGAATATATTGTTGTTTTGTTATTGTTGATCTAAAATGGGTAGTGTATACGCAGTCTAACTCCTATTTTATGTAAACAGAGAATAATTGTATTCGATAGATCGTCAACTCAAGTAAAGCATATCAAGCTGCATCAAGTATACATGTAAATCTAACTTGATATTAGTAAGGTAGAAAAAAACAAATTCTAGCTTTTTTCTTCTTTGATGTCCGATATTCATATTGAATTTCGATCAAATTTGAATTTGCACAAAAAAGATTCGAGTGTTAAGCAACCTCTAACAAAACACAACAACATACCCCAAGGCCCAAGGTACATTGTATCTAATTAAGAATGAAAGAATATTTGTCAATGTATTAAAAGGTGGGTAACAGGCGATCACTTTACACAACATATAATCAATTTTACAGTTTTATTACTAATTAGAAAGTAAACAAAAGTAAAATTTTCATATCTACAAATAAATTCAAATAAATCACAGTAATTATAATTGTTATTTGAGAAAGAGGATAACACAAAATGATAATAATCAACATAATCTTTAAAATATAGATTACGGGTGTGTTTGGTATGGAGGAAAATGTTTTCCTAGAAAATGTTTTCCTGGAAAACAAGTAGATTTTGAACTTATTTTCTCATGTTTGGTTGGTGAGTAGAAAATATTTTTCGGAAATGATTTTAAGTGTTTGATTTATGAATGAAAAATATTTTTGAGAGAAATCTTTTATTTTTACTAGAGTAAAAAATAATTTATGAAACTGAAAATATTTTTTAAAATCAAAATTATTATTTTTTGGGGGCGTGGTGGGAGTGGGGTGTGATGGGGGTGGGATGGGGGTGGGGTGGGGGAGGGGGGAGGGGAAGGGGGTTAAAAAAAAACCATTTTCAAATTTTTGGGGTCAGGAAATTTTTTTTAAATTTTTTTTTTTGGGGGGGGGGGGTCAGGATAAAATAAACCCCCCCCCCCCCCCCCCCCCCCCCCAAAATGTAATTTGAAATTGGAGGAGAGTTTTCGAAAATGTTTTCCTTAATTTGTGAAGGGAAGTCATTTTTCCTTAATTTTGAGGAAAATGAGTTGATTTGGAAAATATTTTTCAAAACTTTTGTCCCAACCAAACAAGGAAAAATTGGAAAACATTTTCCTTCATACCAAACACACTCTACATCTACTAGTCTTTTCCATCCTCATCTAATATTTACTCATACTATTTTTAGAATTTAAATTAATATTTTGGAAGGTAATTAGTTATGTTGGTTGCATAATTTTGAATGACCGTGGAAGGTGGTAATCATGAATTTTAAGGAAGATGATATTTGTTTAATAAATGAAATTTTATGTTTAACAAGTTTTAACTTTTAATATCAAAACTTTTATCAATTAAATAATAGTAATTGGTGTTGTATTATAGACCATATTATTTTTATTAACAAGTAACGCAAATGGTGCTTTTGATTTTTCAATCTAAAAGTGAGTGTTGAATCTTGAATTGACCCTTTGAATAAAAATTGAATCTTGAATTGATTTTTTGAATAAAAGTTGAATCATGAATTTCAAAATAATTAAGACGAATCTTAAATTATTAAAAAGAATATTTAAACGTTGGATTTAGGATTAAACTTTGAAGTTAGACTCAATTTTAAACTTAAAATTAGAAAAAAGAGACAACTCTAACTTGATGTCAATTATTCTTTACAAAAAAAATCTTTTAAATTATTCAAGATTTAGTAGATTGGCGTTACAATTTGATTTCTAAGATAATGAAAACACCAAGTATTTACATGTAGATTACATTAGTTACGTTGCATAAAGTCATATGTTGATGAGTAAATTTTGAATTTTGAATTGATCCCTTAAATAAAAATTGAATTTTAATTTAGAGTTTAATAAATTTAAATTTTGTAATCTTTGTGTATATGAAGCGTAGTTGAATCGACGATATAATTAATTTTGGTTGAATGGGGATAAGGTATAAATTTGTAGAAGGTGTCAATGATTTTTTAGACTATACTAGAACCTTTTCAACTTAATGGCTTGGTCAAGTTTTCTTGTAAATGAAAAATTAAAGATTATTATGTGTTTGGGAATAAATAAGAATTTTGAATTAGGTTGAAATCTTATTGTATAACTTATGACTTCTAATTATTATTTTCGTTCAATTTCGAAATACTTTGAAGTAGATTTTCATGTTGTGTTGATTAGAGGAGATTTAGTAAATATATTATTGTAATCTAATTAATTGTTGACCGTTCCTAAAGCTTAATTTAGCTAATTAGAATGTATATATTGTTGAATTGAATTAAAAAGACATTTGGACATGTTGCAAAAACAACAATTAGCAACCAATTTTTATTTTTACTTTTAAAAAAAAAACAATTTTTTTTTTCAAAAAAAGGACCTCATGAGATCACTATTTACGAATTAAATAAATTTAATAAAGTATAGAGATCTCATAAGAATTTTTTTTGCAAAAATAAAATATGAATAAATAATAAAATAGCGATCTTATGAGATCTCTTTTTCTTTTAAATAAATAATATATCGACCTAATGAGTTCTCTTTTTAAAAACTTTGAAAAATGAATTGGTCATCTCGTGAAGTCTCTTTTTGACGGTCTCATGAGGTCTCTAACGAAAAACGGCCTATGTTTAGATATCCAACGTTCAATTCACTTTTTCTGTATTTTTTTCAATTTCTTTTTACTAGTAGTAAATAATCTTAGCATAACTAATGTAATAGTAATAAATAATAAACATCTCTATTGTCAATACTTATAATACATTCTATTCAACACTGTTTTTGTAAACTCTATGAAAGGACCTCCTAAAGACGCTAGCTTCCCAAATTCCACTTTTGAGATATATTGAATATATCTAATAGCTGGTTAGAATAATGCAGGTATTAGCTGGATTTTCGGTAATAGTCTAAGAGAGTATTGTACATTTTTCCATATAAAATAATACTCTCTATGTCCCAATTTATGCATCACTTTTTATTTTTCGAGAGAATACAATTTAAGTTTGACTGATATTTGCGCATGAAATCTCAGTTTTTTTTAAATGAAATTTATATATTTGCAAACTACGTAAAAAATACTATAAGTTACAATAATTAATAATTCAAAAATGTTTAAAAGATCCATAAAAAATTTACAGTCAAAGATAAACTAATTTGAATCTCCAAATTTGAAAAGTTCGACATAAAATGGGACGGAGGAAATACATAGATCCCCTAATTACGTATACATGTATTAGTTATGCAGATTTCTAAATTGTCAACCAAACATACTATCAGTTTTACACATTAATAACTTATTTCTTATCTACCTATAAAACGTCGTATAAGTTATATAAAAATTAATATCTAAATATTTTATTTCTTATCCAACTATCAAACGACCGATTATTTGCAAACTTGGACATCACTAATGCTGGTTGAAGGATATATAAAGGGATACAATTGTACATATATTCTTCCTCATATCACTAACACTTCCACTAATCACCATACATATATATATATATATATATATATATGTGTATATATATATCAAGAAAACTACACTACCTTACTTCAAAAATGGCAACACTTCCAGCAAGAAACTAAGTTACCACGAAGGAAATGATACACGTAATGATCGGAAAGTGTCCATTATCCATCGTCATTGAAGTAAAAAAGCTCGAAAATCGTTCGTAGATGTGAAGAAGATGAACCAGCAAATATAACACTACTATATATACACAATAACAAATAACAAATATATATTCTGTTCCACTTTCATCAACCCTCTGTTTTTTTTTTTGTACTATTCTCTGCCAAAACAACTATCATTTTACTGTGCATATAAATAGTTATTTTATTTATCATCATTATCGTTATCGTAATCATTATCATCTCTTACTTTATGAAAAAATTATCATTTTTATCAACAACGAGTGCTAATCATTCCAACACGTTGTTTTTCTTCCCCAAATGGACTCGTAATGTGGTTATATCAGCAACCAGTAGTAATGTACCACGATTACGACGATCTAAAAAGATCATCGTAATAATGGGAGCTACGAGTTGTGGAAAATCAAAACTCTCTATCGACCTCGCCACTCATTTTTTCCCATCTATCGAAGTAATTAACTCCGATAAAATCCAAGTTTACAATGGTTTAGACATTACAACAAACAAAATTTCAATGACTGAACGTTGCGGTATCGTTCATCATCTTCTCGGAGAGTTCAAATCTACTGAATCACAGCCGGAGTTTACCCCTTCCGATTACCGATCAGCTGGAGATTTCAGAATCAACGAAATCGTTAATCGAGGGAAAATCCCTTTTATTGTAGGTGGGTCTAACTCATTCATCTATGCTCTGTTAGTAAAACGATTCGATTCACGATTCGACATTTTCGAATCGTTAAATCCGGTGAGTAAGGAGCTTCGTTATCAATGTTGTTTCATCTGGGTTGATGCTATTGCACCTGTATTGAATCAGTATTTAGATAAACGAGTCGATGAAATGCTCGATTCGGAGATGTTTGAAGAGCTAAAAAAGTATTTCGAGAAAGAGGGGTTTTCCGATTCCGGTTCCGATGGGATCCGGAAGGCAATAGGAGTACCGGAGTTCGAGAAATACTTTAAAGGGAAGATATCATACGAAGAAGCAGCCATGGAGATAAAGGAGAACACAAGGGTATTAGCAGAAAGACAGGTGAAGAAGATAATGCGGTTGAGAGAAAGTGGATGGAACATACAAAGAGTGGATGCAACAGCGACGTTAACGGCGAAAATGGTGTCGGAAAAAATGGCCGGCGGCGAGAATCCGGCGAGGAAAATATGGGAAGAAGAGGTACTGAAACCAAGTGCCAAGATTGTGAAGCAGTTCTTGTTGGAGTAGGTCATTTTCCAGCTATTTCCAGCTCTCAATTTTAATTTTTTTTTAAATTTCATCTTAATTTAAATTATTATTTTTAAAAAATATATATATACGGGGTAAATTGATTAAGAAGGCTGAATTAATATTAAAGTCAAACTCGTGATATTATGATTCGAATTATTATAATTAGTTGATTCAGCGAAATATTTTATCGACTATCATTTTTTGAGGTTAGCTACGAGTAAAGTAGAATAGATGTGATGTGTTGATAAATGGGGTATAAAATAGTGCTTAGTTTTTTTTTCTATGTAAAGTTAAATGGTTTTGTGTTTTCTCACTCAATTGTTTGAATATATTTATTGATTTGTATAATTCGCGGGTATATTTATATAATTAAGTTATTTTTATATAAATTCGATATAAAAAATTCATACAAATACAAAATATATGAACTTTAAACAGTTATACGCATTATATAAAAAGTTATATAAATTATATTATACAAATTTTGAAATATCAAAATATGCGGATTATATAAACTCAAAACTCATGCCCACGTAATTATGAATGAATGTTGATCGCGTGTGATAATTAACTAAAACTATAGATATGACGATTAATAACTAGTATATATTTGCTTAACTATATAATTTCTTCTTAATTAAGTCTCATATGTATCACGGTATGATTTTGTTAAAATAAGAGGCATTTATAACTCCAAAATTATAATTAAGGGTAACTCTGATACAATAGGTGGATGACAATGTATTTTTATTTCATAAAACTAATGTGAGGGATGAACTATATTAGGTATCAAGAGAGATAGAAGTAAGTCGAAGAAGTTTTAGAAAATGGTGATTACACCAGACATAACACATCTACAATTTATAAACGATATTACGTTGACAGTAAAAAACATGAAAGTTGAGGATTATGCTAAAAGGTTAGTAGGTAGTCAAGAGGTGTCAAGTTTTCTTATCAGTATGTATTAGACTTATTTTTGTTTCAATTATAATATTTTTTATTGTTGCTGCATATTCTTTTCTTAATTATTTTGAACATAGGTCCTTCGTTATTACATGTGTTTTACATGCTTATTTTTTAATATACTTGTTCAAACAAAAAATATATCAAAATAATTCCTTTTAGAATATCAAGAGGTTTTTATTTTTCATTTTTCGAGTCTATTAAAACTATATACATATTTTTTAATTTTTTTTTGTATTAAATGATTTTCTGACGTTTGACCAAAAAGTTAATTAACTTTTTAGAATGAACTGAAATTCTTGGATTTTAATTGGGACCCACTCATTATCATTCTAATTTGTGGGACATCTGACAAATAGGACTGTCCTTCATACCAATCTTCTCAACAAGGATAACCAATGCAAATGGGACAAAAAATAAATAAATTATTCTAATATTTATTTTTCAAAAAATATTATAGGAGTAATTTATATTTATATTTGAAAATCTTTGCAATTTATACCTAAAAAGGATTTTTTTAAAAATAGTGCGGTTTCATCTATATTTTTTACTTGTGTTTGTCTCAGTTTATGTGACACTTTTAATTTTTCGTTATTAAAACTTTTTAACTTTGATTATATATTCAAAAATATATGTATATTTTATTTTTTTAATTTCTGAGATGTAATTCTAGTCATAATTCTCGAGTTTTATCCATCTGATTCCATCCATAAACCCAAGATTTTGGGCTTAAGCAGTTGTTGCTTTGTTTCAATTTGTTAATCTTGTTTTGACTTAGCTTATTATCGTGCAAATGATCACACCATCTTATTATTGTTATGATTTTCTTGAATATAGTCGTTGGTTTGTTTTTATTTTGGTATTCATTGTCATGTTTCTCTCCACTATGTTTTTTATTTTATTATTGTTTTGATTTGTTTAAGCAGAAAATCTATAAAAATAATTTATAAATACTCTATCTTATTCAGAATCTATTAATTAGGATTTTACTAAATATGTTATAATCGTGTGATCTAATATTTAACATGCATTACAACCTAATCTTAGATTTTCTTTTGGAGGATTCGATCCTCACAGTATAATTCAATATACTTAACATATTTTTTATTCACTCGATCTATGTAAAAGATTCTTTAAATCTTAGTATACACAAATTTATACAAAATAAATAAATAATGAATTTACATTATATTGGGTATAATCTTGTCTTTTCTTTACTTGGTCACAAAATAATGCAACTAAGGTTTTGCCTTTCTTATTTTGTCTATAAGATGGTTGGATTTTAATTTAAAAACAATATTTTTTATTCGCAAATAAGACAAGATTATAATCCCTCAAATTTTTCTTTTATATAAACAAAAGTTAAAGGTGGGTGCTTTTTTAAATGAGCAACTTTCAGATATAACAAATATAAAATTTATAATTGTATGCTATAACAAAGTTTATATAATTATGCTCTATAGCAAACATATATTTGTATAATTCGCTATACATATATAATTGAAGCGAATTGTGTAAAACGAGAAAGAAAAAGAGACTTGGGCAGAGAATTGTATAAAACGAAGTACATAAAATGAATTGTATAATTATAAGCGTATAGGACGATTATATACAATTTGAATTTGTATAAAACGAGAAAGGGAGAAAGGCAAAAGAGACTTGGGTAGGGAATATAGAATTGAATCGAATTGTATAAAACGAAAAAGAGAGAAATTATATACAATTTGAATTTGTATAAAACGAGAAAGAGAGAAAGACAAAAGAGACTTGGGCAGGAAGTACTTTATTGTATAATTATAAGTGTATAAGACGGAGATATATGTATTTGCATGTGTATATACAATTTTCTTATGCTTTATACAATTAGAAACACAATTTATACAATTCTATTGTATAAAACGAGAGAGCGAGCGAAGAAAGCGAGGGAGAGTGGCGAGCAAGAATATGACGGAGAGAGGTACTGACATACAGTTTGCTATGGAACACAAATAAATAAACGGTAGCTATTATATTTATTTTATATTATTAGTTTGTCATTCTATACAATTATCCCTTTTTAAATCAATGGTGATTTGACGTACCAACCAGATATCAAGCAAAATATAGGAAAAATTACATAAATTAATACATTTTAAAACATAATTACTGATTTTAGCGATACTTTTTGTTTATTACCATTTATAGCAATACTGTGATAAATCTGTAATATGTATTATAAGTGAATTATGTATGCAATATATTTGAATTATAATTGTTTTTGAAATATATTATGTTTGTTTGGTAAAAAATTGTCACATTGTATTATAAGTGTATTAAAATGCATTATCCATCATTAAAACTTGTATTATATGTGAATAAATTGTAATATGTATGAAATTTGTATTATAAATGAATTAAAAGTGGTCAAGTGAAAAAAAAATGTTATTGCTATAAATGATAATTATTTTTTTATAATAGTATATTTATGTAAGTTTCCCAAAATATATAAATTCTATGCATTTAAATTTTAAAATCAAATTTATTATATTTTTAATAATAAATTTATATATCTACTTTATATTATAATTTAAATAAATTATTATATATAAGTTTATGTTTAATACTACCGAATATACCGTATTCATATAAGCTCAACACCGATAAGTTGCATCCATTCCTGTACAAAAGAGACAAAAATATCAATCAAATTTTTAGTAATATTAAAATAGAAAAATATATCATTCATCTAAATAAGAATTTTAGGATGTATATTTCAATTATGCACGATCCTAATTTAACTATAATGAAATTTAAAAAGAAAAAAAAAGACTTTCGAAATTTATAATCCTAAACAAGTCATAATATTCATATTAGTATAAAAAAATGTCAGTACGAATGTGCTTGATTGATAAAAAAATTGGCAGATATTTTTTCTCGAAAAAAACAAGATGTTTAGAAATAAGAAGAATTATTTCCATAGAAAAACAAGTTGACAAATGATATTCCACATCGATTATGTCTTTCTCACATCCTCCAATATACCTCATCTTTACCTCCATTCTCATAGCCACATACCCCCACCCCCACCCCCACCACCCAATCTCCAGCTCTCATAATATTTAGCTAGATCATATATATAAATAATTTTAGAATATAGTTTTTTTAATATACACCGAGTTCACAAAAAAAGATTTTTTAACAAGGACTTGCTTCTACAAAAAATATTTTTTCCGTATCAAACACACCCTGAGTTTAAAGCTAATTTTATTTAATAACATCAAAAGAATGTCACAAGTCTTTAATCTAAAAATGTATACATAAATGATTGCTTATAGAAAGACAATTTGAATGCTAGATAAGTTTAGTTGTTGAGACAATTGTCACATTGCTAGTTAGGGCTTAGGAGGGACAGCTAAATGAACCAAAAAACTAGTGAAACATCATTAAAAAGCATAATGGAAACTTCATTTTCTTAGTACAAATTGCTATTAAATTCTTATTTGAGTCCCAACTTCTTGTAGTTAACATCTGGTAAATGTGGGGACCTAGATCTACTTGAAAGGTCTTCATCACATTGATATATTCAAAAATGTGTATAAGCTATGCTTTGCTTAGCCCTTAGGCCTCCATTCACAACGATTCTAAGATTGACAGGTCGATCCTCCCGTATTAAGTGATGCATAATTTCGTTGATTTGAAAAACATCATTACTTGTTAATCCTCTCAATATGATCGATTTGAAGGAGGTACAATGTCCATTCTACTACCTCCACCCTACCGTCCTCATTCAATATAATCCACCGACTCTAAAATTGAATTATTGTGAAATAATTAGAGTTTCTAGTTTTAATTTTATAAAGATTTATATAAGCCTGTTTGATGAGAGTTCAAATTGGTCCAACCATTAGGGTTTAGATTTCAGAGGTTCTGGCCTAACGATATATAGCGAAGGGTGGTCAGTTGAACACTTTTTCTTAAAATTCTTAAATTATGTTCCAAAAAGGTGTCTTTTTTGTACTTTGTATGGCTGGCTATAGCTTAAATAGGTAAGACAATAGGTAATACATGACCTAATCATAGAGCATATAGAAGAAGTAATGTATTTATTGAGTCCCAATTGATCATAGAGTAAGGACCTATATCCATGACTTTAATCAGCTCATTTAATAGAGATTCTTTATTTAAGAAATGGACATTTATGCAATTGAATTGTTACATTTCAACAACCTTTCAAGGTACTTTAGAAATGGACATGTGCATGGTATATGACATTCCATAAGTTGACTAGTGTTGAGCCCGAATTCGAAAGGTAAGGTTGGTACCTACCTTAAAAAAATTAGGAGCAAAGTCACGTAGGATCAAAGGATTAATTTAATTTTCTTTAGATGAAAATTATATATGTTTTATTGAAGAATTAAAAAAGAGTAAGTAAAGTGTTGTTGAAAATATTTAAAAATATTCTTGAACCCCATTTGATAATTTCTATGCTAATGTAAGTATCTTGAACCATTTATAATTCCTAGCTAATATTGTTAATTAGTCTCTATTATATTTTGTACTGTTTTTAAAACTAATTAGTCTAATTAATGATTAAACAAACCGGTCACATTTATTGATTTGTTGACCTTTGTTATAAAAAAAATATTTCCTAGTAGGTCATTTTGAGCCCCAACTAATTCAGATTCTTATATAAGGTGTGTTGGAATAATAAATATTTCCTATCAAAATTTTTCTTTTTCATTTTTAGGACTCAAAGTCGAGATCCGTGAACCAATCTTGAACCACTCAAACTTTTACGCTAATTTGGGTTGTAGTCATTGGTGTGGAACGCACTAAATGATATAGTCATTTTTTGTTTACTTAGCTTAAAGGGAAAAGGAAATCACCTTAATTAGAGGTATCGGGGTTGAGCCTTAAGTAAGAATTTTTTTTAGTTAGAAGCGTCACCCCCAAATATGCTCTACAATGCGTGATTTAGATTTAATCGAAACTTTAACGCAAACTTCAAACACCGAGCGAAAAGGAAACAACAGGCTGAATATGCTGATCACCACATGAGACTTAATAAACCTAAAATGACATATATATAACTCCACAACTTGCCTATGGTAATTTATAATTGGTACTAGCCACAAACTTAAATCAATGTATAATTTTATATGAACATTAATTGAGTACGGCCTCCATGTAATTTTTTTTATTGTATGACAATTTATATAAAGTATTCTAACATTCTTACTTAGTTAGATTACCTAATTTTTACCCCTAGATAATTTCTACAATGAAAGAGACAAATTAAAGTCATAATTAATAACACTTCCCTTGGCACTCAAAACTTGTTTACTCATGTATATCAAATTTATAAAATATTTTAACCAAGAAGCTTTAAGTATACATCCTTTAAAAAAGTATTTTTACTACCTAATCCTTAATTAAGTGTAGTACTTATCTTATTAAATAATTATAGTACTCATCTAATTTATTGTTGATTACATAATATTCATTTGAAAGAAAATAATTAATAGTTTTTTTTATTATACGAAATATTTAACGTATAGATGTAATGTGTGAAAAGAAGATGCACAAATATCCTAATAAGGAGGTGTTAGAATTGACTATGACAGGGATGAGGAGACGAAGAGGTAGACTAAAAAAGTATTGAAACGAAGTAATTAATTAAATAAGACATGAAACACCTCCATCATACCAATCGATGTCGTAATTATCTTAGATAAGAGAAAATGAAGGTTGAGGACTAGCATAGAAGGTTAATAGACAATATTGTACTATTAGTATTACCTATACTATCTTATTCTTCGATCTTTTACTATAAGCTATTGTTTTGTTTGTTTTATTATCAATCACTCTTCCATTATCTTATTTTTTATTTATTTAATTATCATTTACTATTCATTATTACTATTACCTTGTTCTTCATTATTCTGTTGTTTTATTTGAAATGATGTTATTCCAGAAACAACTTCTCTATCTTCTTATGATAAGAATAAGGTTTATGTACATATCATCTTCTCTCCAAATATTATTTATATGATTATACTGAATATGTTATTATTACGTAAATCAAGGAACTAACAATAAATTTGTTATGAAAATGATATAAAACATGACAAAGACAAAAAGGGTGGCATGCGTGTAAACACTAATGAAAACTAGTGTTAGCCCATGCCTTAGCCAACTAGCCACAATATATGAAAATCATTGGCTGAATTTGGACATGCTTTGGTTAATTAACCAAGATTGTTTGACTGTATAAGAACATAACATTATTTTAAGACATCCATCACATGTACACATTTTTATATGCTGACCATATAATAAAACAAATTAAGAGAATGATGATTGAATAATTATATATTTAATGGGAGATCCAAAGATAATAGTGAAAGACAAAAATAATATCGAGAAAAGAGTGAACTAATCAAGTGCCTTGGAAACATCTCGAATTAAATCTTGATAAACACAAAAAGAAGGGAAAAAATTGTACTCTCACCGTCCATAATTGTTTGATAGATATACTAAAAATAATTATTCGAGATTAATTGTCAATTTAAACAATTAAGAAATAATTAGTTATTATTTTCTAATTCTGCCCTCAATAATTACTTATTTTGTTGAATTGAAAATTTATGTAGCCTTTTGATATTCTTAATATAGTAGGGTTATATTAGTCAAATTATACGTTGTGTTAAATTTTCCTTTGATGTGGTATATTGCAAATAATTATTACTACTCTCTTTATTTCAAAATAAGTGTGATTTAACATATATTTATCCTAAAATAAGTGCTACTTTAGAAGTTTAAGATAAGCAAATAAAGATAGCATAGCTAGTCTTATATTAAAAAATTATCTCTTTTTAATTATGCTTAATTTTTAAAAAATATGTAATAAAAAATAAATATCTTAATAATTATATCTTATATTTATTATATTTCTTAGCTAACGTGAAATGATTAAAACCCGATAGTTATTTTATTAAGTATAGAGGGTTACTCTCTCCGTGCACAATTGTTTGTCAGGATAAGGTCGATGCACTCCCCTCAAGGAAAATTTAACACAACGTATAATTTGACTAATATAACCCTACTATATTAAGAATATCAAAAGTCTACATAAATTTTCAATTCAACAAAATAAGTAATTATTGAGGGCAGAATTAGAAAATAATAACTAATTATTTCTTAATTGTTTAAATTGATAATTAATCTCGAATAATTATTTTTAGTATATCTATCAAACAACTATCGGGTTTAAATCATTTCACGTTAGCTAAGAAATATAATAAATATAAGAGATAATTATTAAGATATTTATTTTTTATAACATATTTTTTAAAAATTAAGCATAATTAAAAAGAGATAATTTTTTAATATAAGACTAGCTATGCTATCTTTATTTGCTTATCTTAAACTTCTAAAGTAGCACTTATTTTAGGATAAATATATGTTAAATCACATTTATTTTGAAATAAAGAGAGTAGTAATAATTATTTGCAATATACCACATCAACATAAAATATAATCAATACAGGGTCCCCAAAAATGATTTTTAATCATAATTAAGCAATAACAATAACTTAATTACCATTAAAATTTTTATAATAGTTAGTCGTACATATTCGACCAACCTTAATATGGTTAATTCAAATTTTATAAATTATTAACTTAAAATAAATTTTAAATTTATAAATTTAAAATTTTGACTCGTGTATTAATATATGTGAAATTAACAAAGTTTGAGGTTAATGGCTTGGAAGAAAGATGAGGTGGGTTTGAGTCAGTCCGCGTGCGTGTCCTTTGCGCATGATCCTATACAACCCATACCGCCTCATAAAACATCATTTTTTTAAATATAAATTATTTAAAACTTTAAAAATATTTATTAATTTGACTGATTAAATTTATTTACATTCACGATTATAGATCTTATAACATGATTGAAATACATTTTTGATATCTTATCATGTTTTAGCGGTATTTTTAATATTTTTCTTAAATTTTTATTAAACGTTTCATACTCCTACAATCAGTGGCGGTGCTCAGATTTTTAATAAAGGGGTTCAAAATTTGAAAAAATTAAACATACAAACTAATCGAAGGGGGTTCGACATCTACTGTATATACATAAAAAAACATTTTAACAGTGTATAAATAATAAAAAATTTTGCCGAAGGAGGTTCGGGTGAACCCCCTTATACACTGCTGGATCCGTCCCTGCCTACAAGAGTTTGAGGCCACTTGTTATGTCATGTGATAAATTGGGTGTATCTAAGTTTAGTTAGTCAAGTAAAGAAGTGTTTTTAAGACTGTTATTAGTTTAGAGATAGAAATAAATAATTTGTGTCAAGTTCAGATATGCTGTGAATACTTTTCTTTTATCTTTGTGAGTATTTGATCAAGTCAGAATATCACGGACGTTCAATTTTTGTGATTTGTTCTTTATGAGATTTCGATTTTTGATAAGTGACCTAATAATATACTCTCTCCGTTTATTTTTAGTTGTCGTGTTGCGTTTTCGAAAACTAATTTGATTAATTTTCAATGTCAAATTTAGATTACATTCACAATTCAATATTTAAATAAAATTAGGTATTCAAAAATTATACGAAAAAACTATATTGTTTACGTATCAATATGATCAAAATCATTTTTTTTTTAATTTAGCTCTAAAAAATTAAATTATATCATTAAAAATGGACCACGAAAAATAGTCTATGAAAACATAAAATAATAAGATATTTTGGAATTGCAGAGTTGGGTACTGTTTGCCAATATCAAAACAGTTGCGTCATGACTGTTTATAAGCACAAGAAGAAGAATGTTTGTTGGCCTTTTGCATGCTCACCATTTAATATTTATTAATTTTCCACATTCCAAGAAAATAGAATTCATTACACGTAAGGATGGATTTAGTAGATGAAATTGTTTTTTTCTTAATAGAAGTGTCAGGTTCGAGTTCTAAATATAAGACAGGAAATAAAATTTGGCTAGAAAATTTGATCAGAATCTGAACTGAATGATATTTTTTCTATGTTTGTTCACCTTTTAAAATGTTTTTACCCTTTAAACTTTAATACTATCTTTTAACTAAATAACGAAAAAAAAATAGTTTATTTTAAAAATAAAAAAATATTACTTCCTCCGTTTCAAAAAGAATATCTCTATTTCATTTTTAGTTTGTTTAAAAAATAATGTCCCCTTTCCTTTTTTGGCAACACTTTAACTTTAACTTTCCACGTGACACATTTAAAACCACAAGATTAAAAGGCGTTTTGGTACATTTGACATAACTTTAATTTAAAACTACAAGATTAAAAAGTGTTCTTTCTTTTCTTTAACTCCGTTCCAAGTCAAACTAGGTTATCCTTTCTTAAACGAAGGGAGTATAATTTTTCAAATTTTTAATTAAATTCTGACTAAATTTTCTGACCATTTAATACTTTTCAAATAGAAAAACCCTTGGTAGGAAGTGTTTCCTCTCAAATGGTGACCCCAAACCAAACTTAGGCTGTGAGACAACTTGCTTCTTATTTAAAGATCTCGAGCTTGAATTTTTTATATGAAAAAATTTCTATTCAAAACGATTCCTCCATATAAGCATGTAATGCATGATTCAAATTTAATGAGAGCTCCAATACAAATTCCAAACATCGAACGAAAATAATAAAAAAACAAATTACTTCAATCACAACATATATACAGAGTAAGTAATAACCAAATTAATGTTTTGGACTAAGTGTTCATGATATATTATATTACTCGTCCTTTATAACAATATCAAATAAAAGATAGTTATATAAAAAAGTTTTAACAATGCAAAACAATTTATCTAAATTGGAGTACGGTTAAATGTGTTAGTAAAATACCACTAAGTTACTGAATCACCACAAAATTTAAACTATTTGAATTTTAATTAACATTCTGAAATATTTATTTTATCGTATTGCTATGAGAAGAATTGAAATTTATAGTACTTATTGTATAATTTTAGTAAATTTAAATGTTATTTTTAAAAGATGGAATTGATCTTAATTAATTTGTTTAATCTGGGCTATGTATGTTGGGCTCCTGTTACAACATCGGCCCAGGCCCAAATTCAAACAGATAATTACACTATAACAAAAGCATATATGGTATTAACCTAATCTCACTCAAAGTTTAAAGATATAAATATCAGTGATAGCCAAGTTAAATGAAATATTTATGTATATATATGCCTTAATATAAAAAAAACATTTAGTTATAGACTATTCAAAGTAATAAAATTTGTGCCCACTATGTTTTTTTGTCATATGTTTTGAAGCACTCATTGCAATTAAACATATGTTTTTTTTTTATATCAAATTGTTAGAGACACTCACTGCATTCAAAGATTTTTTAAGAATAATTGTATAGAATGAGAAACTAATAATATAAAATAAATATAGTAGATATTGTTTGATTTATTTGTGTTACATAACAACCTGTTTGTCAGTCCCTCTCTCCCTCGTATTCTTGCTCGCCTCTCTCGCTTTATACAATAAAATTGTATAATTGTGTTTCTAATTGTATAAAGCGAGAGAAAATTGTATATACTCATGCAAAGACATATATTTCTGTCTTATACACTTATAATTATACAATAAAAGTACTTCCCTGCCCAAGTCTCTTTTGTCTTTCTCTCTTTCTCGTTTTATACAAATGCAAATTGTATATAATTTCTCTCTTTCTCGTTTTATACGATTCGATTTAATTGTATATTCCCTGCCTAAGTCTCTTTTGCCTTTCTCCCTTTTTCGTTTTATACAAATTTAAATTGTATATAATCGTCCTATACACTTATAATAGACAATTCGTTTTATATACTTCGTTTTATACAATTCTCTGCCCAAGTCTCTTTCTCTTTCTCGTTTTATACAATTCGCTTCAATTGTATATGTATAGCGAATTATACATATATATGTCTGCTATGGAGCAATTATGCAAACTTTGCTATTGCATACAAATATAAATTTTATGTTTGCTATATATGAAAATTGTAATTTTTTTAATTGTTTATTCTGTTATAATACTTATTCACTTTAAAGATTATCTCAAAAATGTTATTGAATAGTAATTAAATGGACATTGAATTAATATGATACAATCATTAAGAATTCACATGTCAAACAAACTAGAAAAATAAATAGACGAAAAGGTTTTAAAATATTTTACGAGTTTAATTTAAAATACTATAATATATCATATTATACTAAAAGCGAAAAGTCTTTTAACTTAAAAATTGAAATATTAAAATATCCATTAAATTTAGAATGACCATCTTATATTCTACAATAAGACTTTATTCCTATAATATGTTATGCAAACGTCAATATACATTTTATTAAAGATCACTATTAGATATAAATATTCTTATAAGATCAGTCAATTATATAATTATCTCCGCATAAAATACTTTCTTTCATAAGTTGAAAAATAATTAAGTAGTTGCAATAAATCACAACATGGTCTATCTTTTATTTTTATTGGGTTTCCCATTTGATGTGCGGAGTCTGCATTAGACCTTCAACTAAATTACTTTAAATTTCATATTAACTAATTTGAATTTTGAGCTTTGCATGGTCTATATTCATCTACGCAAAATATGTATTGTAATTTGCATAATTGTGCTCCATAACAAACATAAATATGTATATTTCGCTATACATATACAAAAAAAAATTGTTGTATAATTCACTATACATACACAAAGAAACCATTTGTATAATTCCTATATATATACAAAAGAAAGCAGTTGTATACAAATCAATTGTATAATTTATGTATGTATAAAACAAGAAAGAGAGAAAGACAGAAAATTAGGCAGGGGAATATTTGTATTGTATAATTATTAGTGTATAGAACGAAGATATATATATTTGCATGGGTATATACAATTTTCTCTCGCTTTATACAAACAAAAACGCAATTTGTACATTTCGTTTCTGTTGTATAAGCGATAGAGGCGAGGGTGGAGAGCGAGATCTAAGAGAGTGACGAGCGTGATCTTGGAGAGGAAAGAGAGGAGTACGAAAATATTTGTATATAATTTTTTCTCGCTTTATACAGACACAAACACATTTTATACATTTGTATTTGTATAAAAGCAAGAGGGAGCAAGCGAGAGATGGAGCGAGAGAGGGAGAGTGGCGAGCGAGAGTTTGAGCGAGAGAGGTTACTGACAAACAGTTTGCTACAGGGCACAATTGAATCAAGTGTGGTAATAACATTTAATTTAATTCATCAGTTTGCCATTATATACAATTTTCCCTTAAAAAAACTTGCGAAGAGCCCAAAAAATAAACTACACATGTCTACCAAGCCCAAATAGAAATAGGCCTCTTAATCAATCCCTACCATTATGAAAAATTTTATGGTGGTACAGGTCCAACCAACCAAAGTTGAGTCAGGTTCCACCCATTTTTTGACACATGGATTGTGGGTCAATATGTGTACTTTGCAAATAAAGTCAAATGAAACAAAATAAAAATAATTAAAATAAACATTTATATAGTACAATAAAAATGGAGGGAAAGAAAGTACTATTTTCCCTCCTTAAATTATGATCTTTGCCTACAAAATAAGTAAAAGCCCCAAGATAAAAATACACCATTGTTGCTCTAAAATAAAACTACACCATCTATGATCTTTTATTCTCGTTCAAATTTTGTTCAAGTAAGGTTACAAAATATACATTTCTATGATATTTCTTTTACTATTTTTGCTCTCAATATTCTTTTTATTTGTCCAATGATATTACATTTTTTTACTAAAGCTTTAAATAGAATGAAAAGTTGTTTATTGATAATCCTCATTATACATATAGATAAACATATTTTATACATATCTTGAAAATAGAATATTGCATTATCTTGTTCAAAATGCTCAAGATTGTGTGACACAATTATCTATGTAAACTTTTGTGCATCATTCATTGTTGTCATAAATGATCTTCATGCTTGGTAGAAAGTTCCTGCCATATAAAATATTAGTATTAGTAATTTCAAGAAATTTTACATTCAAATTTAATGGTGATCACATAATATTAAATTAAATTTGAAATGTATAGTAAAATAAAAGACATGTTTTAATATTTTTATGTGCTGGTAATATTTGAAAAATATAATTTCTTAATAATATAATTTGTTTCTTGTGCAGATTTTGCTTTAAATTTTAAAAAATGGAGGACATACATATTGATAAAAGGTCTTCTCTTCAAGAAGGTAATACACTTTATTTATATGATATTTTCTTAATTCGAGTGTGAAGGTTCTCTATTAAGTAAATGTTTATATTTTTATCTATTTCTTAAGTTTTGATACTCAAAAAATAAAATTATTATTGTAGATTCCAATGTTAACGACAACGAATATTCTACAAAAGCAAATAATGTTTATAGCATTAACAAGAACTTTGCTTTTGAGATTGGTATGAAATTTAATTCTGAAGAAGAATCTTACAATGCATATAATTCATATGCTCTAGCCAAAGGTTTTGGTGTTCGAAAAAGTGCAAAGACTTACAACATAAATAAAGAAGTAACTAGACGGTTATTTCTTTGTGCTTGTGAAGGAAAATCTGATAAGCTTTCCCTTTTTCAAGAAAGGAAACGACAGAGATTAGAATATAGATGTGGTTGTATGGCTCGTATAAATTTCAAAATTTCAAATGGGATGTGGGAAGTATGTGAATTCAATGATGTGCATAGTCATCCAATGATAGAAGATAATTTGAAACATTTCATACAATCGGGTCGTAAGCTTACAAGTGCTACTAAAAGTATTCTTGGTTCTATGGTGGATGTCGGTATTCGAACAAAAAAAGTGGTTAGATACCTTCATAACGAAGCTGGTGGAATTGAAAATGCGGGATTTATTGAACAAGATGCTCATAACTTTATACAAGCACATAAGAGGAATATGATAAGTGGTGGAGATGCTCAAACCATGATAAATCATTTTATGCATTTACAATCAGAGGATTCAAACTTTTTTTTATTCTTTTCAAGTTGATGAAGATGGCAGATTGTGTAATTTCTTTTGGAGAGATAGTATATCTAAATTGCACTACGAGTGTTTAGGAGATGTGATGATTTTTGACACTACTTATCGTACAAATAGATATGACATGATTTGTGCTCCATTAGTTGGTGTGAATAACCACTGGAAAAATACTTTCTTTGGATGTGCATTTTTATGCAATGAAACAAGTGGTTCTTTTGTTTGGCTTTTTCAAACATTCCTGAAAGCAATGGGAGGGAAAACACCAAAAACAATCTTTACTGATCAAGCTCTTGCCATAGCTTTTGCTATTAAGGAAGTTTTTCCTGGAACATGTCATAGATTGTGTGAATGGCACATTGATAGAAATGCTCAAAAAAATATACCGCAGCTTTATTTTAAATCAGGATTTCGATACTGCTTTGATACTCTCTTGTGGAGGTGCAATTCAGAATCAGAATTTGAGTTAATATGGAAAAAAATGATAGATGATTGGGATTGTGCAAGTAATACTTGGCTTCAAAAGTTGTATGATCTGAGAAAAAAATGGTGTCCTGTATTTAGCCGTTCTACTTTCTCAGCAGATATCAAATCGACCCAAAGAAGTGAGAGCACAAATAGAGTCTTCACTGAAATGTCATGCAAGACAATGAGTATAACGGAGTTTGTAAAGCATTATGAGCAACGGACAATTGAAATGCGTGACATTGAAGCTATAGAGGATTATAAATCTCGAGGTGATCCTAATTTTCATTGAAGATTGTGGGATATTAAAGCATGCTGCTAGGGTATATACCAGGAGAATTTACACAAGATTTCAACACGAATTTCTACAAGGGACAACCAAAAGAGTAATCAATGTTGAAACTGAAGGCAGTCTAACAAAATATACAATTTTAAAGGGTGAAAGTGAGAAAACTGAAATTGTTCAATTCAATGCTCTTGACAATTCTATTATTTGTAGTTGTCATATGTTTGAATCCATGGGTTGGTTATGTTGTCACGCACTTAAAGTTTTGTTCTTTGACTTGAATTTTACTTCTATTCCGGAGAAATACATTTTGAAAAGATGGTCTAAGAATGCTAAGCATGAGAAAGGATTTGCGGAGTACTCCAAAAAGAAAGGAACAACAAAATCTTCTATGGCAGTTCGTTTGAACGGGTTATGAAAGAATCATTTACTGTCATGACTTTAGCTGCAAATGATATAGATTCGGAAGAAATTGCTAGAAGGTATTTATACCAAGCAAGAGTTGAGATTACTAAGCATCAAAGTGAACTGTATGGTGAAAATTGTGACAAAAACAGACACAAAGTTGATTCATCCGTTGACCCTTTAATTGGGGCCAAGGATCGAATTTTGGATCCAATTAAGAAAAAAGGAAAGGGAAATGGATATTCAAGAATGAAGCCAAAAGGCGAGAAAAAAAAGAAAAAGACATCAGAGGTGACATTCAAAAGCAAAACAGGACAAAAACATGAAAAAACAGTAAATTTTGACATGCAATCAGTCTCAATGCAACAAATACAACATGAATCTATGGGATTAAGTTTTGAGGTTTGTTCTCTCTTTAATTAGTTAAATAATTTTTTCATTGTTTATTATTGTATTCATACATATACTAATCTTGATATGTTTTTTTTTCTATATCAAATATGCAGTTACATGGAGATTCATCAAGCATTTTCCCTCAATTTTTGACTCAAAATCTGAATTCACAATTTGGAACTTGCATGCAGAGTCAACAATCAAACAAAGAGATATTTGAAGAAAATTCAATTTGATCTTTGGTGCAGATCTTAATTTTTGATATTTGAAGCATAAAAATCAATGCAACAAATATTTTTTTTTGTATTTTGAATTACAAGTAAAATGCAAGCAAGAAGATCCATAGAGATCTATTGTGAAATATAATATATATGCAACCTTTAATTTAGTTGTGTTGATAGTATTAAAGAGTTCAAGAAATATGAAGAAAAATTCGTACCTGAAAAACGTATATAGATACTTCTGATTTTTTTCTCCTTCGAAAATTCGTATGTAGATAATTCTTCATATTTTTTTTTGTCCTTTGAAGAAGAGTAAAAAAACTTGTTCACCTTCTTTATTTTTTCCAGCCCTTTTGAAGAAGTCAAAAGAAACCCAGAAGCTTCTTCATCTTCTCTTTCTTAGATATAAGTGAATATTTAAGTTAACATTTAATATTGTAGGCCCCTATTTACTTTTAATGTTTTGCCAGCTCCTTTCTAGAAGAGAAAATAAATACAAGAACGTTTTTCATCTTCTCTCTCTTAGATATAAGTGCATATTTATTACTTACTTTTAATTTTATTCCATCTCCTTTGTAAAAGAGAAAATAAATCCAAGAACCTTTTTCATCTTCTCTCTCTTAAATATAAGTGCATATTTAATGCTGTCGACCCCACAATTTACTTTTTTATTTTTTTTTCAACTTTTATATTAAAAAGGTCCCACAATCCATGTGTCAAAAAATGGGTGGAGCCTCCCTCAACTTTGGTTGGTTGGACCTCTACCACCATAAAATATTTCCTACCATTATAAGCATTTTTCTAACCCTTGTTTCCTAATATGCCTCTTCAAATGCTCCTCCTCTTTGTGATATCTACTCCGCCGCCTGAATGTTCTTCCCTTTTGTGTACTCTCATTTCCTTCGTCTCCTGTTGTGGGCAATCAGTGGTCTTCCATGGTTAGTGTGTATCACATATCTTTTGTAGCTTCAAAAGGTAAGTTTCATCTTCCTCCTTCATCTTGCCTAAAGCCTATATCTGCTGATCTCCATTTATGTTTCTCACGTGAGTGGTCCGGTTCAAAGTTTCAGTTGGATTTTATGAGGTGCTTAGTCAATAGCAAGTTTGTTAATCTCGAAGGCAATTAGGTTTTTAATTCCTTTAAACTCATCCCTTTACCCTCTCTTTCAATTCTCTTACTTACTCAGATTCACCATCGAAGGTCGAGGTGGAAAGGAATCGATGGCTCTTGAGTTGTATCTCCGATTGGTGCATAAACATTGCTGCTCTTTGGATTCAAATCTGACCATATATCTCTCAACTTCTGTTGGTGGCCCTTTTTGTAAGTTGTCATAACTTGGCTAAGTATCTTTTCATTTTCTCACAGATATAAGGCCCTTGTAGTGGCACAAACTTAATTTGTACATATAATATCTGTGAGACTCTCTGTGCTAATGATCAATGGGAATGTAGTCTATGTTGGTTGGTATCTATAATCTTCCTCATTTAGCTACACAAAACATGATTTATTGTTTGTCCATGCTTAGTATTTTCCTAATTCATTTCTATCTCATCTTGATCAATTATACAAATAACTTCCTCCATAATCTACACCAGTTCCCAAGGAATTTTCTACTCCTTCAGTAATATGTTTCTAATTCTCAGGGAGTTTCAAGAATCACCTTTCTATATTGCTTTTGTTTGCAGTATCTTAGTGCTTTTAATACTGATACCGCCTTTGCCATGTTGTTGTTGGTAATCCCTATTTGGTGTGACTCTGCAAATATCAAGTCCCCTTTATCATCCCTAACACAGAAAGCATAAATGTTATCTCTAGGGCCCCGTCTTTATTATATTTTACCTGATCCTTATCTAGTTTTTACCAACTAACAACCTGATAGTACAATTTAGGCATGTATTAGTAAAGATATTTGATAGTTCCTTCCCATTGTGATGGGTTCTGAATTCAAGATAGTTAATTTCGATAAACTGATAGATGGTGTTTTGACACTGTTGTATCAACTTGAAAAGGTTCGCCTCCTTGTTATATCTCCTAGCATTCCTTATTTTTCAAAGTTCCCACATCACAACGGTTGTAACAATCTTAAAGACCTTGAGTATCTCAGTAGGGCCAAAGAGTTTCCACCATTTGGTTATCAATTGTTGTAGTTGCACTCCATCTAGCTAAATACTTACACAAATAACAAAATTTTCCCACATCTTTTGGACTATAAGAGATGTTTGAAATAAATGATCTATTGTCTCCATCTTGTACTCCTCACAGTAATGATGACATCTTGACATAATATTCATTGTTTTCAAGTTCTCATCTATTGAGATTCTACTTTTCCATACCCTTCAATGGAAAAAACATATTTTAAAAGGGAGGCCTTTTGTCCATATCTCTTGTAACCATTCTCCACCTTCTCTCTTTCTTCTAATCACATGGAAGGTTGCTCTCCTTTAGCATTGCCCTACCGCCAAGTATTTGAGTGTCCATTTGTTTGATACATTCCATAATGTAGCTTGTCATTTCTTTCGAGATTTCACACTCTCTAACTTTTCTTTATTCCACCTATTGTTAGTGATGAAACTTCTAATATCCAGGTCTGATCTCTCTGGTCCACCCTCTTCAATATAGTACAAAGCCCCTTAATCTGTCTAATAATCATATCAAAAACTTATTAGTCCCTGCTTTAACTTTCCACCATATTTCATGCTCCATTTCTTTCCTGATCCGCACCATTTTTTTCCATACATGAGATCCCCTTATTTTTTTTGGCTACAACAGGGTGAATTTTTTTACAACATTTGTTCTACATGAACTTTCACCATAATGAGTTTGTGGCAACCATGAAATTCCACCATAACCTCGCATATAAGGCTTTTACAACATCATGTGAGAACCTGAAATCAACTCATCTTTCATTATAAAGACCCCACAGTCCTCTAAAGCTACCAAACATTTCCCTTATAAATCTCCAGTATTTCTCCAGAAACAAATAGCAAATAGTTTGTGAATCTTGTTGAGGACTCCCTTAGCTGGGTTTATAGTCAATAATAGGTACACATGCATTGATTGCAATACATTTGCAACCAATATATGCCTACCTCAATATAATAACCGTTTGTCTTGCAAATATATTACTCTCTTGCTGATATTTATCAATAAATCCTCAATGTTATTTTTTTCCTCCCCTAAAACTTAGAACATCCTAAATAAGTAAATCAGGATTGTCCTTGATTTATTCCTGTCCATTTTCTAACTTTATGACCAACCACCACAAGTGATTTTTCATGCCATCAGAAAAATATTTGTTGTTATTAATCATTTGGCCAGACACCTGCTAATATTTAGCCAATACTCCCATTATCTTTTGACTGATTTCTTTTCTCCTGAACAAAATAAATAGAATATCATCAACATATGATATTTCAAAATAATATCTATCTAATCATTGAGAATGTGTGTCTTCCTTCTCCATGCTCCTCCTTGTTCTAATCAGTAGTGGTACAATGTATTGTCATGTTCTCCCCTTTTTGAAACTACTTTTTATATCAACAACTTGACTTGGAGAAAGATCTCATGCCTATCATGCACTAAGAATGTTCATCTCCAAGTCCTCATCTTTTTTTTTCTTCCTCACACCTTCTCTTTTGTTCTACAATGAGCTCTTGGATGTTTGTAAAATTATTATCTTGTGAGCACCGCTTAATTATGCTTATCGTCTGTGGTGAAACCTTTTTAACACCACAATTTGGCTTCCATACTGTCAATGTTGAACCCTCTTCCTTATAACTTGATGGTATTTCCTTTTGATCTTGATTTGTCTCCTTCTTTATCTCCTCATCATGTTCGCGTATTTCTTTGTTCCTAATACCCTTTTGATTCAATAAAGGCATTTTCTACCCACTTCTTTGTTAGTGTTTTCTCCTTTGTTCCCATTTTCTCTGCATCCCTTAGCTTAGAGTCATGTAGATCTTCAAGTTGATTTCCTATAGTCATCATCTTCTTTACCCTCTCTCTGATCGTGTTGGTTTCAGATTCCACACTTGTATTCTTCCCCTCCCTATATGTTTTCTATTTCTTTGCACTTGAAATTCCTCTTTGTCCTCCTTTTTTTCTGTTATGCTTCCCATTTTTAGTTTTCCCCCTCTATAAATTTTTTATTTGTTCTATCGCTCTGTATCTTTCCTTTCCCCTTTGAAGTCTCCTCCATCTTCTTAGGATACAATTAAGGGTGTAATGCATAACATTCATGCTTAATATGTCCTAGCAATCGGCAATTAGCACAATATTTTGGGACATGATCAAAATTTCTCCTTACCCATATTTTTACCCCTGATTGCTTCCTAACTCTAATGTTTATCCTTTTTGAGAAATCACCTAACATATCAACCTTGACCTACACCCTAGCACATCTAGGTCTAGTTCGATTCTTTTTTGCCATATCAACTTGCAACGGCTTCCCCACCACAGTAGCCAACGAGAATATTTCCTCTTTCATAGAGAAATTCAGGGAAGGGATATAAAAGATATGCACCCTATGGTTGTTGTTTTTTCCTCCGGATTAAACATTGGATCCCACTTAAAGGTTATCATTGGGTAGGAATATTGTTGATGGGTTAAGTAAAAAATTGGCTTTGATAATTAATTCACATAGGCTTCCATGATTTCCGCTTGATTAACACGTGATGATTATCAAGGTGCCAAACATTGCATCCCCCTTTCAATCCAGATTGTTTCAGAATTAACTTCTTTAACTTTCTGATCACTGGTATCCCAAATTTTTTTTCCAATGACCACATATTGTAGATTCTCTTTGTATATCATCTCTGTCACCTCCTTCTCCTCCCATATTATTCTCATCTCACCATGCAAGTATGAAATTGGTCTCATAGGTAATGGTTTAGTAGTAAGGATCGGATTAAATAACAACACAAACTTCTTTCTCTGGCCAATCTTCGAAGAGGCTTGACCTGGTATCGTGCAGACCATGGGCGCTGACCTTGATCAACAAGACAAGGTGAAGAAACCTTACCCCTAGAACAAGAACCAGGTTCTTGTAAGTTGGTTTACAGGAAGAAACATGAACACTTTTTGAAACTAAAACCTTCCTTAATCAAGAAAGGAAAAACCTCATTTTATTTATTCAAACTTGACGATCTTATGATTACAATTCAATAATCAATAATCTCACCACTACAACAACTCTCGATTAACTATAATCGACTAATCTCTACTCTCCAAGAGGTCAAACCCACCTCTTGTTACAAACCTCACCAATAACTCAACTCTACAAGAAGCCAAAACCCACTTCTTGTACAATGGAATCTAACTAACAATTTAAACAATAAATCAAAAAAATACTTTACACACTCAAGACTTTCTAACTCAAGAATTTCTTGAATGTTGTAACAATCTCGGTCTCACAGGCTCTTACTTGATGAATGGCTTTCGCTTTCTCGATTACGTTCAATGTGAAAGTCTTGCCTCCTTCTCTGCTCTCTATCTCCTTTTATAGAGATATGAGATCTTTTAGTTTTTATCATACACAAAGAGGAATTATAAGTATGGTATAAAAAGGAAAACCTTTTTATACAAAACTTTCTCCTTCAAGTTTCCTTGTTTGTTCAAGTTTCTCTGTTTTATTTTTCCTTTTAGGAGTTTCCTTGTTTATTCCAACTTGTAACTTCATCAGCGTGAGAATTTCAACACGTTTTACATCTAATCACTTAATGTTGGCAGCTTCAACACGTCGGCTTACATCGGCTTCAACTTTTGCATTTAAACACTTAATTCTGGCTTGAAATATTTGTACACTGGATCTTATATGTATATATTTGCATTTATAGTCTATCATCAAAATACTCAGACTATAGAACTATCATATTCCCCCTTTTTGATGATGGCAAACCTGTATAATGCAAATATTGTCTTCCCCCTTTTGACAAATCAAAAAGAGTTAAGCAATCACAGAAGAAATAGACAGAATCCATAGCAGATCAAAAAATACATCAACAGTTTTAAGCTCAAACCTTTGAGCCCCACAAAAAAATTGTTTAACAAAACAAAGCACAATAGCAAAACATAGTCAATAATCCACAAAAACAGAAGAACCAGGGACACACTAAGTATGATTCAAAATGAAGATTGGCTAGGTTTGGAAGGCTGTGAGGAGGCAGAAGCAAGCATATCAAGAACTTTGTCAACCCTAGCATTGTTGGCAAGATGCTGTTGTACCAACTGATCCTTCAGACGACCAATCTCGGCATGAGAAGTGTGAAGCTCAGTACGCAAAGCCTGATTCTCCATTTCAAGAGTAGCATTTTTATCATCTGCAGTTTTGAGTTCCCTGAGCAGTTGAGCAATAGGACCAGATGGACGTGGAGAGACATTCGGAACCTGCTCTGGTTCAATGTGAAAACCACAATCAATCAGAATTGATTGAGTAAATATGTCTGCACGAGTCAAAGTCCGTCCTTCTCCTAGTGGCACCTCAAATGTAGTAAACACCTTGGTAAGAATATTTCCAAAAGCCAACTGATGAGAACCAAATTGAGGATCTATTATGCGAGCTAAGTGCTTAATAATAAGCGTTGGCCAATCGATACGTTCTTTGCACTCAAGAGCATTCATGAGTCCCATGTCGCGTAGAGAGGCAATGTGACGCTTATGACCCCTAGGTAATACTCCTTTATGCACTATTTCAAAGAGGAGCTTGTGAACTGGTCCCATAACTCCTTTTAACACTGTCTTAGCTCTAGAGGTAACCCGACCTTTGGAGAACTTGGCCGAAAGAGCAAGATGTTCATCAGAACTCCAATGGTAATCATTGATACCCACAGATGGTATTCGCAGAATCTCACCAAGTCTAGTAGAATCAAAAATGATCTCCACCCCTTTCACAGTAGATGTCACCACAAGATCATCCAATACTTTGAGATTTATGTAAAAATCTATAACTTCATGTTCATAAATCAGATTAGGTTCAAGAAATAACTCTTCCCACCCCTGAAACCGTAGTAATTCACACACATGTTTGACTATTTCTATTGATAGGATGTCAGGATGAAACGTTCTACCCCTAAGCACAGTTTTAGTCTGAAAGTACTTTTCCTTTCCAATTTTGAGAAATTTTTCCATGTTCTTTTTTGCCGATTTCGATGTAGACTGAGGGTTTTCAGAAGTTTTAATTTCAGACTCAGTCTCAGAATCAAGAACCATCGGAGAAACGGATGGATGAACAGGAGACTTACCTAGACGACGACGCTTCACATTAGATGTAGTAGCACCCTTCAGTTTAGTCATATGTGCGCTTCGAGTCACCGGCTTGTGCGGACGTATTTGTTTGACTGCAATATGTTTGCGGGGTCATTTTGGTTTCTGGGGATGTAACATACTAAGCGGAACATTATTAGTGTTTTGTTCTAGTGGGTGTGAAGATGGTGGGAGGTTAGATGCAGATGTGGGTGAGGGAATTTCTTTTGGAGATGGTGATTGAGGAGGCGAAGTGGAAGGAGTTATGGGTTTCGGAGACAATGGTGGAGGAGAAAAAGAACGATGAGTATTTGGTTTTTTGATTAATGGTGATGAAGGAGAAGGGGTGAAAGGTTCACCGACGGCGTGTGGTGGTTGGCCAGCGAGATCGACGGTGGGTGTATTTTGAGAGGGTGAAGTGAGGGTTGTGTCAGTGGAGGGATTTTCTTCCCCCTGAACCGAAGCATAGTCCGATGAGTTTTCATCGTCGGAGTATGCGACGAGTGGATTGTCCATGGTGGAGAATTTTTTGGGGTTTCTTGAAAGATGGAGCAAGAAGGAGTGTTTTTGTGTAAGGGGTTGGGTTTTTGAGACGTTTCAGTAGTTATGAGGTTCTGACACTTTAGGAGGAATTTTGAAGTGACGGTTGAAGTTCTCTAGAGAGATGACGTATGGAGAGATGAGGAGAGAGACAGTGTTGTTGAGTAATGTTTTCCCGCACTAGTGAATGGTGTTTTAGGGCAATAGAGATATGAACCAGGTTCTTATGTAGTTTAGATATTTAGACACAGTCAACTATGTATTGTATGAAAAACATATCATGTGGGGTGAAGATGTATACCTGATATCCTGAGGGCCTAGAGAGTCAGTACTCCTGTGTCATATCCTGGTTCATCTTTTAATCAGTCTTGAAAAATAAGTCCTAGAGAGAGTCGATTTTTCTGGAATGGTTCTCTTCCTAGTGCTTTGGTGAAAATATCAGCAACTTGGTCCTCAGTTTTGCAGAATGTCATCACTATTAACCCTTTTTTAACATTGTCCCGAAGAAAGTGATGTCTAATATCTATGTGTTTGGTACGCTTGTGTTGAACCGGGTTCTTTGCCATATTCATAGCACTGGTATTGTCACAGCGGATGGGGATCCTCAAGCTGCTGTTTTATCCAAAGAAGTTGAGCACAACACGAAGCAGCTGCCACGTACTCAGCTTCAGCAGTGGATACGGCGACTGAATTTTGCTTTCTAGTTGCCCATGATATTAAGCAAGGTCCTAGAAAGTGTGCCATTCCAGAGGTGCTTTTTCTATCTACCATATGACCTGCGTAATCTGCATCAACAAATCCTACTAGATCAAATGCGTCTCCGGTAGGGTACCAGAGGACCAGGTTCATTGTTCCTTTCAGATATCACAGAATTCTTTTAACAGCCTTTAGGTGAGATTCCTTAGGACAAGACTGAAAACGTGCGCATAGGCCAACACTCAACACAATAGCAGGTCTGCTAGCAGTGAGATATATGAGTGATCCAATCATCCCTCTGTATCTTGTGTCATTTACTGGAGAACCTGGTTCATCTTTATCAAGCTTTGTTGTGGTGCCAATAGGTGTGTCATTGGTCTTGGCTTCATTCATATCGTATTTCTTCAGTAGTTCTTTGATGTATTTCTGTTGATGAATTGATGTACCTGCTGGGGTCTGTTTAATTTGGAGTCCTAAAAAGAAGTTTAGTTCTCCCATCATACTCATCTCAAATTCACTACTCATTAGTTGAGCAAACTCTACTCCAAGTGCGTCATTAGTTCCCCCGAATATGATATCATCTACATAAACCTGAAAAATGAATAGATCTTTACCTTGTTTTCGAAGAAACAATGTATTATAAATTTTCCCTCTAGTGTACCCATGAGTGAGAAGAAAAGTGGATAATCGATCATACCATGCTCTTGGTGCTTGCTTCAGCCCATAAAGTGCTTTATCTAATTTGTATACGTACTCAGGGTACTTTGTGTTTTCAAAACCAGGAGGTTGTCTCACATATACCTCTTCTTGTAGGTAACCATTTAAGAATGCACTTTTGACGTCCATCTGATAGAGTTTGAATTCCATATGAGCGGCATATGTTATCAATATTCTAATTGCTTCTATTCTTGCCACGGGTGCGAAAGTTTCATCATAGTCTATCCCCTCTTCTTGATTATACCCCTGTACAACTAGCCTGGCTTTGTTGCGTATGATTTGTCCTTGTTCATCAAGTTTATTCCTAAAGACCCACCTTGTTCCTATCACTGTTCTGTTTTGGGGTTTTGGGACCAGGTTCCATACTTTGCTTCGCTCAAACTGATTTAGTTCCTCTTGCATAGCACTAATCCAGTCGGAGTCTGATAGTGCTTCTTTTATATTTTTTGGCTCAATCAAGGATACATAGGCAGAAAAAGCACACATACTGCGTAATTTGGATCTTGTTGAAATACCTGAATTTAGAGAAGTAAGAATGTTTTGTAAAGGATGTGAGCTTTGATGCTTCCAGCTATGAGTTTGGATGTTGGCAGGTTCCTCAGATATCTTCTATTTCAGGTGTTTCATGAGAGGATACCGTTTCTTCCTCCCATATTTTTGATTCTGATGTCTTTGAACAGATGACTTCAGTGTGTTCATCTTCTTAATTACCTTAAATTTCACTATTACTTTCATTAAAGATGACATGAACACTTTCTTCTACACAATTTGTTTTTTTATTAAGTACCTTGTAAGCTTTGCTTTGTGAAGAATAACCAAGAAAGATTCCTTCATCACTTTTGGGATCAAATTTTCCTAGGTCATCCTTGTTATTGTTGTGTATAAAGCATACACATCCAAAGGCCCTAAGATGTCCCAAATTTGGTTTTCTCCCTTTTAGTAACTCATATGGTGTTTTGTTTAAAACTGATCTGATCATGCATCTATTTATGAGATAGCACCCTGTGTTTACTGCTTCAGCCCAATAGGTTTTTGGAAGTTTGCTTGAAATCAACATTGTTCTTGCGATATCTTCCAGTGTTCTATTTTTTTGTTCAACTACACCGTTCTGTTGTGGTATTCTAGGTGCTGAAAAATTATGTTCGATCCCGTTTGAAATACAGAATTGTAGGAATTGTGAATTTTTGAATTCTAGTCCATGATCAGATCGAATGCTAATTATTTCTTTGTTGAATTTCTTCTGGACCAGCTTTGCAAAGATTTTAAACATAGTGAATGTTTCATCCTTTGTTGCAAGAAATAGTGTCCATGTGAATCTTGAATAATCATCGACTATTACAAACACATATCTTTTCCCACCTCTGCTTTGTATACGCATTGGTCCACACAAATCCATGTGGAGCACCTCTAATGGCTTGGTAGTACTGACTGCCAACTTTGGTTTGAATGATGATCTTACCTGTTTTCCTTGAACGCAGGTTCCACATACTTTGTTATTACTGAAACTTTTGGTTGGTAGTCCTCTAACCAGGTCCTTAGATATGAGTTTATTTATTGTTGTTATGCTTATGTGTCCCATTCTTTTGTGCCAGAGTATAGAGCAATCAGATACTGCACTTAGACATTTGAGAGTGTTTTCTTTAGACTCCACAATATTTGTTTTATACACATTCTTGTATCTCATACCTAGTAGAACCAGGTTTCCAGTCACTGAATTTGTCACTCTGCACTCTTTTTCTGTAAAGAGTACATTGTTTCCTTTGTCGCATATTTGAGAAACGCTTAGTAGATTATGTTGCAGACCATTCACATAGTATACATTTTCAATTGCATGAGTATTCATAGACCCTACCTTTCCAATTCCCTGAATTTCACCACTTTTTTCATTACCAAAAGCCACGTTTCCTCCTTTGAAGTTTTTGAGTGAGAGAAAGCTACTTTTATCTCCAGTCATGTGTCTGGAACATGCACTATCTAAGTACCATTGCTTTTGCTTCCTTCTCACTGATCCCTGCATTCAATTTCAGGGGTTAGTTTTTGGTACCCAGATCCACTTTGAATATTGTTTAAAAAACGGATGAATAAGATTTTTTCTGGCCCATCTGGGAAGAGTTTTGGCTGTAGGGATTTGTTTTTGTTCATTGACTTTCTCATGATGAGGTTTTCTTAGAGAGCTTAGATTATTGTTATGAGCAGTCAATTTTCTTCGACAATCGTAACTTTTATGCCCTACCATCCCACAGTGCATACATAGACAATCTATGTTGGGATTTTTTACTTGAAGATTAGTTTTATCAAAACCTATTCCATGTCTCTCAGAAGTACGATTCCTGTGTATGTTATCAAGCAGTATGGAGGACCTGGTCCATCTCATTCCATTCTCTGCTTCAGTTTTAGTGACGTGAAGCTCTTTAGTTAGCTCTTCATTCTTTTTGTTTACTAAGTCTAGGTTTTTACTTAGCTCAGTAGTTTTAGATAATAGGTGATGACTTTGTTTTTCAAGCTTCCTGTTTTCTTCTTTTAATGATGCGTAGTCTTCCATTATCAATTCTCTTTTTGAGTCTGTTGTTTTATACACATCAATAAGGGTGTACAGTAAACGATTCTAGCTCCCTTTTTGAGTAAGAATTTAAATTATCTTGTATGTGATGAAGACTAACCTTTTCATACACGTCTTCTTCTTCTTTTTCCTCTTTGGAATCTGATCCGGCCATAAGAGCTAATATAGTTTCTTGAGATCTGCAGGTTTCTTTTTCTTCTTTTGTTTCCAAGGCTACTAAGGCTAGAAAGTCATATTCATCAGATTGTTCTAGTAAAGAAGAGATTTGTTTTCTGTCTCACCATCATCAGATTCTTCATCAGATGAATTTCCCATTGCTGTGAAAGCTCTCTTCATTGAGAGATCTGCTTCTTGAGTTGTCATTCTTCTGTTTGAAGGAATGAACTTATCTTTCTTAGTATCTTTTCCCTTCTCTGAGGTTGTCTTTTTCTGCTCTAAAGCCCAGAGTGGACAGAATTTGATGAAGTGATCTGGGCTTCCACACTTATGACAGACTTGATCTTTAGTGTTTTCATTGGATTTTTGAGGGTTTTTCTTGTGGAATGATTGTCCTCTTTTCAGCATTCTGGTGAACCTTTTGGTCATAAGAGCAATATTTTCATCCTCGAAGTCATCTGGCGTAGTAGCCTTTAGAACCAAGTTCCTTTCCTTTCTCTTCCCTCCAATTTCTTTTTCTTGATTTTTCTTGAGTTCGTATGTAATGAGGTTTCCAATTAACTCATCCATGGCCAGTGCATCTAGGTCGCGGGCTTCAGTAATAGCCTCAACCTTGCTTTCCCAAGCTTCAGGAAGGACACTCAAGAGTTTCCTTACTGCCTTTCCATTGGGAACTATCTCTCCCAAGGAATACATCTCATTGATAATTGAAGTGAACCTGGTATGCATATCTTGTATAGTTTCGCCATCTGCCATTCTAAGCAGTTCATATTGTCTATTTAAGTTATCAATTTTGGACTTCTTGACTTGCGTTGTCCCTTCATGAGCTGTTTGTAGTGTTTTCCATATGGCTTTAGCATCTTGACATGACGAGATTCGATTGTATTCGTCTGGTCCTATACCATATATTAGAATTTTCTTGGCTTTGGCATTGTTCTGGATTGCGAGTTTGTCTACAACATCCCATTCTTTTCTCTCTTTTGGGTTTTTGGTAATTCCATCAGTGGCAGTTTTCATAGGTATGGTTGGTCCATCTAGAATAACTCCCCATAGGTCAGGGTTTTTGCCGATAAGATGATCCATCATACGATTCTTCCACCATCCATAGTATTTTCCATTGAATAGTGGTGGTCGTGTCTGTGAAGCTCCCTCTTGTGGGGTAGGTGGTGCTGCCATTGAGTCTTTTCAAGGTGTAAATCTTTTGACGAAAAGACCTGCTCTGATACCAATTGAAGAAACCTTACCCCTAGAACAAGAACCAGGTTCTTGTAAGTTGGTTTACAGGAAGAAACACGAACACTTTTTGAAACTAAAACCTTCCTTAATCAAGAAAGGAAAAACCTCGTTTTATTTATTCAAACTTGACGATCTTATGATTACAACTCAATAATCAATAATCTCACCACTACAACAACTCTCGATTAACTATAATCGACTAATCTTTACTCTCCAAGAGGTCAAACCCACCTCTTGTTACAAACCTCACCAATAACTCAACTCTACAAGAAGCCAAAACCCACTTCTTGTACAATGGAATCTAACTAACAATTTAAACAATAAATCAGAAAAATACTTTACACACTCAAGACTTTCTAACTCAAGAATTTCTTGAATGTTGTAACAATCTCGGTCTCACAGGCTCTTACTTGATGAATGGCTTTCGCTTTCTCGATTACGTTCAATGTGAAAGTCTTGCCTCCTTCTCTGCTCTCTATCTCCTTTTATAGAGATATGAGATCTTTTAGTTTTTATCATACACAAAGAGGAATTATAAGTATGGTATGAAAAGGAAAACCTTTTTATACAAAACTTTCTCCTTCAAGTTTCCTTGTTTGTTCAGGTTTCTCTGTTTTATTTTTCCTTTTAGGAGTTTCCTTGTTTATTCCAACTTGTAACTTCATCAGCGTGAGAATTTCAACACGTTTTACATCTAATCACTTAATGTTGGCAGCTTCAACACGTCGGCTTACATCGGCTTCAACTTTTGCATTTAAACACTTAATTCTGGCTTGAAATATTTGTACACTGGATCTTATATGTATATATTTGCATTTATAGTCTATCATCAAAATACTCAGACTATAGAACTATCACAAGGTTTATCAATGACGACTAGTTTTTTTTGTAGGGGGAAGTGAATATGAATTAAAGAAATTATTCTTTATTAATAGCCTAATTATGAACAAATTTACCTACACCAGTGATATGAGAGCATTGAAATTTAAAAAATAATGCAATAAAAATAATTTCCTATTAGTAACAACTCTTTCTCCTACTGACTTGAGTTAGGCGGCGTAGATCGTCCCTAAATTCTATACACTTTATTTCCTTCTCTATCCATCTATGCAGGTGTTTAGTTTTTGCATTCGCAATGCAACAATTCCAAATAAATCAAATCAAATTACTCTTCCAAATTTAATGGTTAGCTTTTCGATATAGTTATGCAATTGTATGGGATGAACACAATGATTCTTAGTAAAGAATAATTCGGATAATGAAGCTTTACTTTGCTTGATTAAGTCACTTGACTGTGACATACTTGTGAGATTTGTATTTAGGGAGAATATACAAAGAGAGAAATAATAAAAATAGTAGAAACAAAGAGAGATCATATGAATATTGTTGATGATAATAATTATATTGTTAGAGATGAAGAATAAGATCGAGAGAAGAATTGTCTATAACTACTAAGGAACAAAGCAATAATAGTCATAAGGCTGAATATGATGTTGTATCAAATTGAAAACACAAGTCGAGAAAGAAAAAAGGCAAAAAAGTACAAAAGAGATTTATGAAGGAAAAAGTCAGAGTGATCTTATTAATAAGACTATTACGTATAAGGACTACACAAAATGGACTGATGTGTAGTCCTTATGCGTACTAGTATCATTAATGGGACCACTCTCACTTTTTCTATCATTAATCTCTTTTGTACTTTTTTGCCTTTTTTCTTTTTCGACTTGTGTTTTCAATTTGATACAACATCATATTCAACCTTATGACTATATTCTTCTTTCGAGATGGTTCTTCATCTCCAACAATATAAGTACCATCATCTATAATATTAATATGATTTTCCTTTGTTACTACTCTTTTTATTGATTTTTCTTTTGTATTTTCTCCCTCCATACAAATTGCCTCAAATATATAACAATTTTCTTGCCAAGTGGCTTCTTCAAGCAAAGGTAAGCTTCAATGTCCAAAGCGTTCTTTACTAAGAATTCATTGTGTTTATCACATACAACTGCATAATTATATTGAAAAGCTAACAATTACATTTGTTTTTTGGCTATGAGTTTTGAGGTGACCTAGTTACTCTTATTACTTTATCTCTCTACCGTTTGTTCTTTTATTTGCTAACTGGAGTCGAGCGATGTAGATCCCCCCTTACTTTTATATCGCTCTCATTCCCTCTCTTTAGATCTGTGTATGTGTTTGTTTTTTTATATCTATGAAACAACAAGTCCGTCAAAATCAAACCCTTTTTGGTAGTGAGTTTTGAGGTGTCCCAATTCTTTTGATCTACCCTCTTGATGAGTTTGATGGTTTCGACATCGTTTGGACAAATCTTAGCTACACTTAGGTTCTATAAGTCTTGTTTTGATATTTGAATTTATTTTTCATTTTTTGTTTCACCATTCTAGTTGTGTAGTTTTATTTAAATAATTTTGTTATCTTTTCTTTGCTATTTTAGCAATCATCTTCTTCTACTTTCTGTCATTATTAGGTATATCAAATTAGAATGAGTTAGACTTGACTGGACGTTTTTGAGTTGTCATAGATAACTTGAACTTCCAAGAAAAAAGAGAAACATTTGGTGACCTTTCATATTGCGTTTGGCTAAGACTCAGATAGTTTACTTGATCCTTATAAAGAGTGACATAGGCATATGAATTTCCATCAATCCTTAATTTTTGTTTCCACCATGGTATGTCTTTAAGATTTTCGTCACGTCTCTTGTTTGATTCAGTATTTATTCTCTTTCATTTTAAAATTTGGAAACTTAAAAAAATATATATCAAGTGACTATCGAAAATCATTTTTCCAATTACGTAATTCATATTTTAGTTGTAAGAGTTTGAATAATATGAATATATCTTTTTACTTATTTTAGAATTGTGGTGATCATACTCCAAAAAAGTGATTTCAAGTTCTACAAAGACTATCTCTACAAAGATGGCAAGTTGAATGATACAATAAAAGATTTAGCTACACCAACATCATAAAGTCTCTATTACACCAACTTTTTCACCTTCATGATGTTGGTGTAAATCGATCTTGATGTGTTGATATCAAGTAGAAAACATATGTATATAATTTTAACTTATTTTATATTCAAGATTATAAATTTTATATTTTAAGAATGTTTACTTGAAAATAAACATATTTTATGGTGACATCTTGATAGTGTAAAGAGAAAATTCTTTAGACTGACAGTATATTAGTAGTAGATATTTTTTCAAATTACTTTCGTTGTATGCGATTGGAAAGTTTTTTTATTTAATTTCTCAATTTTCTATGCAATTACATACGTCATTAATTTACCTTTTAAAACAAATTTCTCATCATAATATATATATATATATATATATATATTTGATTAATCACTTGGGAGTAATTAATTTACTTTTTTTTTTACCTTAAATGACTATGTAAATTAGGAAGGTGTATATTAATCTTGGTAGCTTCATTTAATTTGTTTAAGTTCTAAATTCTTGTATATATTGTCATTTTCAAAGTTATCTATTTTCACAAACTCTTATCTAATGGAAAAGACTATCTTTTATATTCATTTTCTTCTCTTATTAATATCATGTTTTCTTCACAAATCAAATGGGATGAATTCAACATTGGAAAATTGTAATTTGTTTGAAGGAAGTTGGGTATATGATGAATCTTACCCAATTTATGATTCATCAAATTGCCCCTTTTTACTTAATGCCTTCAATTGCCTTAAGAATGGAAGGGTTGATAAGTTTTATCTCAAATATAGATGGCAACCTACTTCTTGCAATCTCCCAAGGTATGACTTGCTACTTAAACTTTTTTTCGTATCTAGTATCTGTTGATGATGGAGATAACGAACATTTGTAAAATTAGTCAAGATGTATATACTCTGATCCTGATACCACGATTATAAAAAATTCCCTTTGTGCCTCACAAAATTGATGCAAATATTATTTGAAATGTCTTTTTTACTTCACAAATTAATGGATTCAAAGTTTGTGGATCTAAAAGTATAAATTAGAAATTTTACACGACTCGCATCAATTGTGTGAGGGTAAAATAAAATTCTCTATAGATTTTAATAAAGTGTAGTTTATTTGTTTGTTCTTTTATAATTTTTATGTACTTAATAAAAAAAATTAATTATGACTATATATAGCATATCAACAGAAATAATGTCATTTTAAAAATATTTAAGATTTTTTATGGATCAATTTGATCTACATATCTACCCAAAATTTTAGATGGGCTGAATTGAACTAGTTAATATAGGTTGAACCAATAAATGGACAAATTGTGTAAGTCATATTTTCATGAATTAATTTTGTCACTTATGGTATTATTCCCACCATCCATATTTTGTTAAACTTATATGTATAAATTGAAGTAAAATTTATCGTAACTCGATTTCATGGACGGATTGAATGTCTCATATATATTTTCATGAACTGATTTTATCGTCCCTAATATTACTTCCTCTCTCCTCGAATATTTAGTAAAACCAATATTTATAACTAAAAATTTGTTTTCTTGAATTTGTTGTCTATAGGTTTGATGGAAAAGCTTTGCTAGAAAAAATGAAAGGTAAAAAAATATTGTTTGTGGGAGACTCATTAGGCTACAATCAATGGGAATCCCTTGCATGTTTGCTTCATACTGCTCTTCCTTCTTCCAAATATGACTATCAGACAAGGCATACTCTTATCACTCTCAAATTTCTAGTAAGCATAAACATTTATTTAATTAATTATGTCATTCGACATGTCGCCTCATGTATAGATCTGTATTTTTTTTTATGAGTCAAGCACGTTTTCCTACAGGATGATAAGCTAATAAGCTTATGATATCGATTTATTTTAAAGTTGACGTAATTATGTAAATATTTTTTACACTATTTGTGTAAATAAATAATTTTATTTTATTTAGAAACTCTTATTGTTGATTTGTTCTTGAACTTGTCTAACTTGTTATTTTGTTGATAATATTGAAAGGAATATGAAGTGTCATTGCAATATTTGAAGAATGAATTTCTGGTAGACTTTTCCAATGAGAAAGATGGTAGAATTTTGAAGCTTGATTCAATTACTAACACCTCAATTTGGGAAGGAGCTGATGTTTTAATCTTCAACAGTTATTATTGGTGGACTCATACCGGAACATTACAAGCGTAATGACTCGTTATTACTTTCTATCTGTTTCATTTTATGTGAAAATAAAAAATATATATTTAAACTTTGAGATCTACAAAAATATCATGGATTTAAATATGATTTTAAATTGTGAATCTGTCTCTGAGTCATTCATATATATGGAGCTCTGACACTACAACAAAAATGATCATTAGTGGCAATTAAATTCTCAATTACCGCTAAATATGTATTTTTAGCGGCAATTGTCACTCTTTGTATATGTCCTCAAGCCTTTAGTGACATTGATTCTAATGACACTTAACTAATGCCGGTAAAGGCTTTAACACTCTTTATTAATATCAATATTTAATGCCGCTAAAAGTCGTTTTTGTTATAATGTGATAACTATTTGTTCCTTTTTTTTTTAGGTGGGATTATTTAGAAGTTGGTGGCAAACTAATTAAAGATATGGATCGTATGAAAGCATATAATATTGGATTGAGTACTTGGGCTAAATGGATTGACATTAGCATTGATCCTAACAAGACTAGTGTTTTCTTTCAAGGAATTCCTGCTCTTCATTTTTCGTAAGTACCTTAAAATTTGATGAATTATTATTTTTCGTTCCAAATATTAGTTATTGTATACACATAAAAACTTTTTTTCCAAAATTTGTGTCCAATAGGAATATTCTATCATGTTCAGGTGCTTAATTGAAACATGTCTTAGTTTAAATATCTGAATGAAATTTATTGATAAATTTAAGGGATTGTCAATACAAAGTAAATTTATGAAGAATGATGTTTAATTGACCATTCCTTCGTTTACAACTAAGGTAATTAATATTATATTCTTTCTCAATGAATGTGTCAAATCTTAAAAGACAGATAACTAAAGAATGATGTTTAATTGACCATCCTTTCGTTTACAACTAAGGTAATTAATATTATATTCTTTCTCAATGAATGTGTCAAATCTTAAAAGACAGATAATACGAAGCGGAGGATATGTAACACTATATGTATATGTGATCTTTTTTCTTGGTTGGCCTTGACTAGTGGTGTAAATTGGGGTGAACCAAAGGAAGTAAGCTGCAAGGGGCAAACCAAACCCATAGGAGGATCAACTTATCCAGGAGAAAGATATCAAGGAGAACTTGTCATAAAGAAAGTGTTGAATACAATGAAGAAACAAGTACAATTGCTTGATATTACATTGTTGACTCAATTGAGAAAAGATGGACATCCATCTATTTATGGCACAAGTGGTGAACTAGATTGCAGCCATTGGTGTGTTGCTGGAGTACCAGACACTTGGAATTTACTATTATATACAAATCTTATTTCATAGACTATAGTCCTTTTTAAGTAATAATTATTAATTTTAAGATCCTATCATAGTATAGGATTTTGATTGTTTTGAACTATTTTAGGAGATATGATGTGTCATATCTTTAAAAGTTGTTACAAACGCGAATTTTCAATTATATCTATTAATTAGATACACTAAATGATATCCATCTATCTAATATGTATTTGGTCGCAATAGATACATAGGATTCATAATAATGAAAACTGAAGGGAAACAAAGTAATTAGGTACTAAACTAACGAATTTCTGTTGTTTACCCTAGAAAGAGAACAAAGTCTTGGCCCAAATCAAGATATTTGGCTCAAGATAAATCTACGAGTAGGTTAAGCTGTTGTCGGGGTTGAGTATAGGACTTGAGTGAATATTGGTATTACGATTGTGTATAGTTATGAATTTGGTGAAAGACTGTCCTGAATCCCATTCATCCTTGATGGTGTTGCCGGGGAGTTTGATTATTGTTAAAAATTGAGAGGCAAGTTTGATTTTTAAAGCGAAGTTGGGGGATGAAAATGATTTTCACCTTATAATATTTTGTATACACTAACGTCAATATTCTATTAAATACCACTAATACATATAAAATCTTCTTATCAGATCAGTCGACTCTATGCATTATCTATGAATTAAAATAATTAAGAAATTGCATTTAATAATACCACAACATGGTCTATATCCATCTACCCAGAACATATATTGTAATTTGAATGATCATTATTTATTAATATCTTAATAATGAATGAATTTGCATACGTAGAGATATAAGGGCATTAAATTTAGAATATACGACAATTAAGTGAATTTTTCTTTATAAGGGATCCTTCTTCTCTTTATTTCTATCCCTATCACACACATACACACACAACTCCCTCTCTCTCTCTCTCTCCCTCCCTCTCTCTCTCTTTATCTCTCCCTCTATGTTTATCCCTCCTCTTCTTCTACTTGTTGGTTGGAGTCAAGTATCGTAGATCGCCCCTTTACTTCTTTTGATCCATCACTTTCCTATTCTATTGTTGTGTATGTGTGTTGCATCTGCGAAGCAACATGAACGGTAAAATGAAACCCTTTTTGATGTTGAATTTTGGGGTGACCTAGTTTCTTCGATCCACCCGCTTGATGAACTTTGATGATTTTGACATTGTCTAATCATTCTTTATCATACGGACGGCCCTCGATTACACCCAGGTTCTATCATTTTTGTTTTTGATATTATTTCCTCTTGCCTGGTTATTTTAGTATTCTTGTTTTATTGTTTGATGTTTTTATTATATATTTTGAATTAAATTGCATCGAATTGATTGTAAATGGAGTGCAAGTTCAGTGATAACTCGTAAGGTGGAAATGAAAGTGAAGCTTGATTTACTAGTCATACTCAAGATTTTCAATATCTTCAGTCTATAATTTAAGAAAAATGGTTGATTGATGATGATGACACACACCGTATGGAATGAAGTGGATAAAATAAGGGTTCACCTCTAGTTTATTATGTGATGTATGTCACTAAGGCTTAAAGATAAAAATATATCTTTGGCCCTTTTTCAGGGTATAAACTAATTAATGAGATTTCTATTGTTTACCCTAAAAGAGAACACAATCTAGGCCCAAATCAAGATAACTGGCCCAAGATAAATCTATGAGTGGGTAATAGTGTTGTCAAGGCTGAGTACACGGCTTATGCAAATTTGGGTATTACGATTGTGTATTATTGTGTATTTGGTGAAAACCTCGTCTTGAATCCCTTATATTCATCCCTAATGGTGTTGCCAGGGCTTTTGGTTATTGTTCAATATTCTATTCAATACCACTATTAGATATAAATATTGCCAATTGTATATATTATCACTTCATAAATTATTTTTCTTCATAACTCTAAAAACAATTAACAAATTGCAATTAATACCACAACATGGTCTATATCTATCTACCCAAATCATATATCGTAATTTAAATGATCATTATTTATTAATATCTTTAAAATGAATGAATTTACATACACATACACAGAGGGAATTAAAATTAAAATGTACGGCAATAAAGTGAATTTTATTAAAAAATTAGAATATACGACAATAAAGTGAATTTCACTTAATAAGGGCTCCTTCTTCTCTTTATTTCTCTCTATCCCCCCCCCCTCTCTCTGTTTATCTCTCTATCACCCCATATCTCTCTCTATATATATATTTATCCCTCCACTTCTTCTACTTGCTGGTTAGAGTCAAGTATCGTAGATCGCCCATTTACTTCTTTCGATCTATACGCTTTCCTCTTCTATCACTTTGTGTATGTGTGTATTTTTCATCTGCGAAGCAACATGAACGGTGAAATGAAACCCTTTTTGACGTTGAATTTTGGGGTGACCTAGTTCCTCCAATCCACCCGCTTGATGAACTTCGATGATTTCAACATTCTCTGATCATTCCTTTATCATCTGGACAACCCTCGATTACACCCAGGTTCTATCACTCTTGTTTTGATATTTTATTACCCTTGCCTAGTTATTTTAGTTTTTTGTTTTATTGATTGATGTTTCTATTAGATATTCTGAATTAAATTGCATCGAATTGATTGTACGGAGTGTAATTTCAATGATAACTCGTGAGGTGGAACTGAAAGTGAAGATTGATGCACTTGTCATACTCAAGATTTTAAATATCTTCAGTCTTTAATTTAAGTAGACGGTTTGATTGACGATGATGTCACACACCGTATTGGAGAGGTGGAACAAATGAGGGTTCACCTCTAGTATACGATGCGATAAGAATATATCACTAAGGCTTAAAGATAAGTTATATAGTGTGACAGTTAGCCTAAAACTATTGTATGAGGCAGATGAAGGTAGTGGAAATGAAAATGCTCGAACAGATATGTAGACATACTGGGAGAGATATGATAAAGAATGAAGTTGTAGTACACAAGGGGCTAGCCTCCATGTGAATATGAATTGTGAGGATGTATGGGTGAGGATGTATGACAGGTTGATTGTACGTAGTAGGAGTTAGGCGAGGTATATGTAGGTTGAAAAGGAAATAAGGGAGTTGATTTGACACAACTTGATACAACTTTAACTAACTAAGGACATGATCTTAGATAAAGAGATATGATGGTCGATGATTAAGGTAGAAAGCTAGTAGATAGTTGAATGTTGTCTTGCTTCATGATTTAAGTATTGCATAATTTTTTTTTCTCCAATGTGCAGTTATATATATATCTACAATTATTTATACAATTTTATTTTGTTGTCTCCTTTTCTTTCTTACTTTCATGTGTTGGTTACATTTTTTTAGACGAGAGTTTATCTAAAATAACCTTTATACCCCTCAAAGATAGAGGTAATGAGTGTTATATTTTGTCATCACTAAACTCCACTTGTAGGGTTACACTGATTATTGTATCTAATATGCATGTATGATTTCCTCAATCAACCCTAATTTTTTTAAAATAAGATACGAAATAAAGAATGAGACTTTGGATTATCAAGAATGACCATTTCTAAGCACTCAAAATGAAACAATAATCCAAGATTTTTTTTTTCCAGGAAACACATATGATAAACTACAGTTAATCCTTTTTTTTATATAGGAAAAAGAATTAATGGATGAAGCAAAACATTATACAAACCACTTACAAAAATTAATCATAATAAAAAATACAAGGAACTACAATCCTCACTTTACTTTCCCTTCCTATATCTTCCTAGCCCTTCATCGTTTTGTTTCTTCTAAGATAATTCAAGTCCTTCATAAGTGTGGTGTCTGGATCAGCCCCGTCTTCCTAGCCCTTGAGAGCCTTCTCACGACCTTGATCTATTGGTTCCTTTGTTGCCAATGCCGAAATTAGAGCCTCCTTGTACTTAGCAAGCCTCCCGCGACACTGTTTTATTGGTTGCTCCATATGCACCTCATGTCGAAGATCCTTTTCCTTTTGTTGCCCTTCTTTTGTGTAGTTGATGAATTCCCACTTCTTTTGTTCTTTCCTTTTCTCTTAGGATTTAATTTTTCGATGTCAGCTAAAAGCAAAAACCATCCTTCATCAATGATAAGTACTTCTCCTTCTTACACATATTCTGCGAATAATGATTTAGCAGAGGGTCATATGAGCCCTTGACAAACTATCATACTCTTTCTTGATAAATTAGATATCGAGTCTTCATTGGAACCCCATTTCTTCATCTCATTCCTACGTAGAACGCCTTTTCAATCATCTATAACAAAAGAAAGGATTGGATTAGACTATAACCTCACAAGGCCTGGCCACAAGGATCTTAAGTTACATCGTTAATCAACCAAATTCAGAAGAGCTAACCCCTCCTCAAAATAAAATCGATAACCAAAGAACTCACTTTTATTCAATAATCAACTATAGTTTTTTTTTTTCAAAGTTCGAACAAAAAGATAAATTGGATTAGTTAAAACTTTCTACAAATCAGTTAATTCTAACCAAAAATAAAACACAAACTTTAGTGAAAATATGAATTACCCAAGTGTAAGGAGGATGATCGGGGATAAGACATAAAATGATCAAGGTGTTGTTGAAGAATTGAATTCTGGGTCTCTGATAATGGCGCATTGGATCACTATTGGACATTTTCACAATCCCTTCTCTCAATTTCGTTATGACTTTGTCCTTATTCTTCTTCTATATTTTTGTTACATCTGTTTCACATTAGAATTTTCACAAGTATTTTAACGAGTTGACAGATCAATGACTGGTGTTTTTTTTTTAAATTTCAATGACTGGTGTTATTTCATTTTCTGGAGAAATTTTCAGTTGTTTTAATGAGAAATCGAAGATTTTTTTTTTCAAATAAATGATCTTCAAATTACGAAATGTCTTTTTTCAAATAAAGAAATTTCTTTTTTCACAAATAACGAATGTCTTTATTTAAAAAAATAAAATCATCCCAAAACCACAAAAAAAAAATTCAAATTTTCTTAACATAACCGCCCAAAATATTTCTATAAATAGATAATACTACCAGAAACTATGTATCTGTCAACACACCAAAAAAAACTTGTGAAAATCCTAAGTTGCTGAAGAAGAGAAGAATCTGGAGAAAAGCCATGGACAAATTGAGAGAAGGAATTGTGAAAATGTCCAACAGTGAACCAAATGCGCCATTATCAGAGTCCCAGAATTCGATTCTTCGGCAGCACGTTGATCGTTTTATGTCTGGTCTTCAGACTACCCCCGATCATCCTCCTTACGCTTGGGTAATTCATTTTTTTCACTAAAGTTTGTGTTTTTCTTTTGTTAGAATTAATTGATTTGTAGAAAGTTTTAACTAGTTCGATTTATCTGCTTTTTCGAATTTTTGAATAAAACTAGAGTTGATTATTGGATAAAAACGATTTCTTTGGTTATAGATTTCATTTTGATGAAGGGTTAACTCTTCTGAATTTTGTTAATTAATGATGTATATCGAATGTTGATAGTCTAATATAATATTTTGTTTTGTTATAGATGATTGAAAAGGCGTTGCAGGAATTGAACGAAGAAGAGGGTTCTAATGAAGACTCGATATCTGAGTCTATCATGAAAAATAATGACAGTTTGCCAAGGGCTCATACAACAATGCTGAAACATCATCTGGAGAAGATGTGTGAAAGGGGGGAAATTGTTATGATTGATGGAGGACGGTTTTCGCTTCCTGGTGACAGCGAAAACTCGAATCCAGAGAGAAAAGGAAAGGGCAAGAGAAGGGGGAGTTCGTCAAATACACAAAAGAAGCAGCAACAAAAGGAAAAAGTGGAGGATTTGAAGCAACCAAATAAACAGGGTCGAGGGAGGCCTGCTAAGAACAAAGAAGACGGGACCAAAAAAGGTAATGGTACAACTTCTGCATTGACAACAGATGGTCAGCGTGAGAGGGCTCTTATAGGCCAGGAAGACGAGGCTGATCCAGATGATGTACTTCTGAAGGACTTGAGATTGTCTAGAAGAAGCAAAACAATCAAGGACTAGGAAGGTGTTGGAAGGCATAGTAAAGTGTTGGCGGATACATCTTAGTTGTTTGTATTTCTCTATATACGAACTAGTAGTGTTTAGTTATTAGAAAGAAGCTATAATATTATTACTAGTCGATTTTACTTTTCTTTTCTGTAAGTTATATATGCTCTATACAATAAAATTTGTGTACTCTCTACAGGCTTTCCTATTTATAAAATGTTGTAGTCTGAACCATCGCCTTTAATTCTCTGTCTTGTTGTTGCGTACATCTTTTTTATTATATCTTAAGAATCTCCACAGATATCCCAGTTAAGTGCTTATGGCCTCAGAAGGTCTAAGGCTCTCGGGGCGACATGCTGTGGAATATGTTTACCACTGCTATACGCATCGAAACAAATACCATCTTCATTGTCCCTCTCACGTCATCAGTTCACTTCGAAAAACTTTATGGTATCAACATCAAATGAACCTTCCATTTGCACAATCTTTTCAACTTCATCCTTGTATGGTGTTATATAGGAAAATTAAAGAAGTCTACTTTTGCCTGTTCAGTAAGTTCTTGCATGCCATTTCAAGAACATAGATTATATATAGTTTGTTAGCTTCTAAATGACTCGATAGTGTAAAAATTTCATTTTGGATTGTCAGTATACTAAACTTGTCCTTGTTATGTATACATTGTTCTTGTTCTCAATCTTTTCAGGAGCCTACATGTTGCAGTATCAAAATATGTAGTTGATTGATTGATATATTTATTTGTCTAGTCTGATACTGATGCTTGAGAATTTCGCCACGAGCTTTGCAATGAATATCTATGCATTTTTTCTTTTTCAATGAAACATAATCATAGATATAATGGCTGAAAATGGTGTGTGGTCAAGGACGTTGCATTTTTTTTTATTTTGTTCTCTCACTTGGTATTCGATATCTGTTGGGGGTCGATTGAATTCATATCTGAATCAGGAAATCTCACATTAAGAATAAATGCCCCTTTTGGAGAGTAGAGTACTTGTGTGGATCCCTCTTTGAATTTCGCATGTGCTGTATATATGAGTTGCGATCAGAGTACTTGTGATGTTTTCAAAAGAAAAAGATGACATCGTAGAGGAAACCGACACTTCTTTAAATGGGACGTACACATCATGCAGAATGGTTTCCGATCACAATGCAAGTTGACGAGGAAGAAAGAGGTACAGACGACTGATAAACAAAAGTATGGAAAACAGTCACAAGGGTAAATCACGTACCTTTAACTGCTAGAAGGCAGGTTTTATGGGGGACATCTACAAATGACGCAACAATAAAAATACCCTCAGGTATTATTTGGAAGAGAGTAAGAGTTTTATACAACTCAGAGTAGTTTGATATCTTTAATATGACATGTGTGGCTCATTTGGCTACAACTTATTTTAACAGATGGTCTAAAAGTACCTATGAATATGTTTTATCAGGCTTGTAAATACTCTATTTATGATGATTGAGGAGTTTGAATATGTTTGTCTTAAAGTCGAGTCGTTATTGATGTAGATATTGTTGAATATGATCCTATAAGTTAGTTCGAGATGTCTAATATCATGAATACGACTTGTCATAGTACTGTCGTACCGTTGTAGTTCTTGCCATAGGTCACTTATTGTGTTTGTTGTTGTTTTTGTGTCTTTAATTTCTTGTAGACTTTATATTGTTTTTCTTATTAACGGTTATGCTTTCTTCATTAGACACACTAAATGATATACATATATTTGAAGTTCAATTTATGATAGAATTCATAATAGTGAAAATTGAAGGAAAAAAACAAGTAATTAGATAATACAAACTAACGGATTTTTGTTGTTTACCCTAAAGAGAGACCACGGTCTAGGACCAAATCAAGATATCTGGCCCAAGATAAATCCACAAGTGGGTTATGGTGTTGTCGGGGCTGAGTACACGACTTGTGCGAATTTTGGTATTAGGATTGTGTATTTGGTGAAAAACCCATCCTGAGTCCCTTATATTCAGCCCTGATGGTGTTGCCGGGGAGTTTGATTATTGTTCAAAGTTGAGAGGCAAGTTTGATTTTCAAAGAAAAGTTGGATTTTCACCCTAAAATATTTTGTATACACTGACGTCAATGTTCTATTAAAGTCCACTATTACATATAAATATTCTTATCATATCAGCCAACTGGTGGCTGACATATATTATCTCTTCATAGATTGTTTCTCTTCTCATAACTCTAAAAATAATTGAGAAATTTCAATTAATACCATAACATGGTCTATATCCATCTACCCATAACATATATTGTAATTTGAATGATCATTATTTATTTATATCTTAATAATGAATAAATTTACATATGTAGAGATACGATGCTATTAAGTTAGAATATACGACAATAAAGTGAATATCGATTAATAAGGGCTCCTTCTCTGTATTCCTCTCCCTGTCTCCCATCTCTCTCTCTCTATTTATCTATTTATATATCTATTTATCTATTGCTCTCTATATATATATAGCGCTCTCGCTCTTTCTCCCTCTCTTTATATCTATCCCTCATCTTCTTCTACTTGTTGGTTGGACTCAAGCATCCTAGATCGCCCCTTTACTTCTTTCGATCTATTTCTTTCCTCTTCTATTGCTTTGTGTATGTGTTTGTTGTGCATATGTGAAGCAACATGAACGGTAAAATGAAAGCCTTTTTTACGCTGAATTTTGGGATAACCCAGTTCCTTTGATCCACCCGCTTGATGAACTTCGATGATTTTGACATCTTCTAATCATTCCTTATCATCTGGATGACCCTCGATTACACCCATGTTCTATCGTTCTTGTTTTGATATTTTGTTCCTCTTGCCTACTTATTTTAGTATTTTTGTTTTATTGTTTGATGTTTCTATTAGATATTCTGAATTAAATTAATTGTAAATGCAGTGCAAGTTCATTGATAACTTGTGAGGTGGAAATGAAAGTGAAGATTGATGCACTAGTCATACTCAAGATTTTAAATATCTTTCGGCTATAATTTAAGGTGATGGATTGATTGATGATGATATCACACACCGTATTGAAATAAGGTGGGTAAAATTAGGGTTCACCTCTAGTATATTATGCGATAAAAAGGCTTAAAAGATAAAAATATATTTTTGGCCCTTTTCCGGATTATAAACAAATGGATTTTTATTGTCTACCCTAAAAAGAGAACACAATCTTGGCCCAAATCAAGATATATGGCCCAAGATAAATCTACGACTGGGTTATGGTGTTGTCGGAGCTGAGTACACTACTAGTACAAATTTTGATATTAGGATTGTGTATTATTGTGTATTTGGTGAAAAACTCGTCTAGAATACCTTATATTCATCCCAAAAATGGTGTTGCCGGGGCTTTTTATTATTCTTCGATATTGTATTCAATACCACTATTAGATATAAATATTCTTATCAAATCAGCCAACTGTATATATTATCTCTTCATAAATTATTTTTCTTCATTGTTCTAAAAATAATTAATAAATTGCAATTAATACGACAACATGGTTTATATCAATCTACCCAATATATATATATATATATATATATATATATATATATATATATATATATATATATATATATATATATATATGTATATCGTAATTTGAATGATCATTATTTATTAATATCTTTATAATGAATGAATTTACATACACAGATATATGAGGGCATTAAAATTAGAATATGCGGCAATAAAGTGAAATTAATTAATAAATTAGAATATATGACAATAAAGTGAATTTTATTTAATAACGCCTCCTTCTCTTTATTTCTCTCCCTTTCTCCCCCCCCCCCCTCCTCCCCTTCTCTCTCTCAATCTCTATCTTATCCCTCCTCTTCTTCTACTTGTTGGTTGGAGTCAAGTATCTTAGATCGTCCCTTTACTTCTTTCGATCTATCTCTTTCCTCTTCTATCGCTATGTATGTGTGTTGCATCTGCGAAACATGTATGGTAAAAGAAAACCCTTTTGGATGATGAATTTTGGGGTAACCTAGTTCCATCGATCCACTCGCTTGATGAGCTTCGATGATTTTGATATCGTCTGATCATTCCTATCATCTGGACGGCACTCGATAACACCCAGGTTCTATCGTTCTTGTTTTGATATTTTATTGCCCTTGCCTATTTATTATAGTATTCTGGTATTATTGTTTGATGTATCTACTAGATATTTTGAATTAAATTGCATCGAATTGATTGTACGGAGTGCAAGTTCAATGATAACTCATGAGGGGGAAATGAAAGTGAAGATTGATGCACTAGTCATACTCAAGATTTTAAATATTTTCAATCTATAATTGAAGGAGACGGTTTGATTGACGATGATGTCACACACCGTATTGGAATGAGGTGAATAAAATGTGGGTTCACCTCTAGTATACTATGTGATAAGAATATGTCACTAAGGCTTAAAGATAAGTTATATATTGTGGAGATTAGACTAAAACTATTGTATGAGGCAGATGAAATCAATGGAAATGAAAACGCTCAAATGGATATATAGGCATACTAGGAGAGACATGATTAAGAATGAAGTTATACTACACAAGGGGCTAGCCTCCATGAGAATAGAAATTGTGAGGATGTATTATTGAGGATGTATAACAGGTTGGTTGTACGTAATAGGAGTTAGGTGAGGTATATGTACGTTAATAAGGAATTAAGGGAGTTGATTTGACAGAAAATGATACAACGTCAACTAATAAGGACATGACCTTAGATAAAGAGATATGATGATCGATGATTAAGATAGAAAGCTAGTAGATAGGTTATTGTTGTCCTGCTTCTTGATTTAAGTATTGCATAGTTTATTTTTCTCCAATGTGCATTTATATTTATTGCTACACTTATTTATACATTTTTTTTTGTTGTCTCTTTTTCTTTCTTACTTTCATGTGTTGGTTAAATTTTTTTAGACGAGAATTTATCTAAAATAGTCTCTATACCCCTCAAAGCTAGAGGTAATGATTGTTATATTTTTCATATGACTAAACCCCTCTTGTGGGGTTACACTGATTGTTGTATCTAAGATGCATGTATGATTTCCTCAATCAACCTTAATTTTATCGAAATAAGATTAAAGATAAAGTAAAATTCCATTCAAATCACTTACAACAATTTATCATAATGAAAGATTAAAAAAAAATATATGAAGAGATGAGTTACACATATAAGGATGATGATGTGGGATAGTTATGAAGACAAGATAAGAAATGAAGATTGAATATTTGGATTATCAAGAATGACCCATTTCTAAGCACTCAAAATGAAACTATAATCCAAGAATATATTTTTTCCCAGCAAACCCATATGATAAACTACAATTAATTCTATTTTTTATAGGAAAAGAATTAATGGATGAAGTAAAACATTATACAAACAATTAATCATAATGAAAAACGCAAGGAACTACAATCCTCACTTTACTGTCCCTAAATCATTTTGTTTCTTTTAAGATAATCTCAAGTTCTTCATAAGTGTGGTATCTGGGTCAACTCCGTCTTCCTTGCCCTTGAGAGCCTTTTCACAATGTTGATCTATTGGTTCCTTTGTTGCTAATGCTGAAATGATAGCTTCCTCGTACTTAGCAACCCTCCCATGACACTGTTTTATTGGTTGCTCCAAATGCACCTCATGTCGAGGATCCTTTTCCTTTTGTTGCCCTTCTTTTGTGTAATTGATGAATTCCACCTTCTTTTTTTCTTTGTGTTTCTCTTTGGAATCAAGTTTTAGCTTACAGCTAAAAGCTAAAACCATTTTCCATCAATCATAAGTACTTCTCCCTCCTCACACATCTTCTACGAATGATGTTTTAGAAGAGGGTCATGAGCGGATGAGCCCTTGACAAACTATCATACTCTTTCTTGATAAACTAGATATCGAGTCTTCATTGGAACCTCTTTTCTTCATCTAGTTCCTGCAACACCTTTTCAATTATCTATAACAAAAGAAATGATTGGATTAAACTATAATCTCATATGGCTTGGCCACAAGAATCTTAAGTTACATAGTTAATCAACCAAATTCAAAAGAGTTAACTCCTCCTCAATGTGAAATCTATAACCAAAGGACTCATTTTTATCCAATAATCAACTCTAAGTTTTTTGAAAATTAGTTAAAACTTTCTACAAATCAGTTAATTAGTTCTAATAAAAAAACACAAACTTTAGTGTAAAAATGAATTACCCAAGTGTAAGAAGGATGATCGGGGATAGTCTGAAGACCAGACATAAAACGATCAAGGTGTCGTTGTTGAAGAATCGAGTTTTGGGTCTTTGATAATGGCGGATTGGGATCACTATTGGACATTTTCACAATCCCTTCCCTCAATTTGTCCATGGCTTTCTCCAAATTCTTATTAAGCTACATCAACTTAGGGTTTTCACAAGTTTGTTTTGGTTGTTGACAGATATATCATTTTGGTGGTATTCCCTATTTATATAATTTTTTGGGTGGTTATGTTGTGAAATTTCTTGATTTTTTTTTATGGTTTTGGAGATGATTTTATTTTAAAAAATATTTATTTTTCAAAAAAGATACTTCATATATTATCTCAAAATAAAATCATGTTTTAAAAATAAAATCATCACCCAAAACCATAAAACTTCAAATTTACAACTTAACCATCCAAAATAATTCTATAAATAGGGAATAGCACCAAATGATGTATCTGTCAACACACCAAAACAAACTTGTGTAACCCCAAACTTGTTGTAGAAGAAGAAGAATCTGGAGAAAGCCATGGACAAATTGAGAGAAGAAATTGTCAAAATATCCTACAGTGAACCAAATGCACCATTATCAGAGGCCGAAAATTCAATTCATAAATATCTTGATCGGTTTATGTCTGGTCTTCAGACTACCCTTGATCATCCTCTTTATGGTTGGTTAATTCATTTTTTCACTTAAGTTTGTGTTTTCTTTTTTAGAATTAACTAATTTGTAGAAAGTTTTAACTAATCTCATTTATCTTTTTTCGAATTTTTGAAAAAAATAGGATTGATTATTGGATACAAATGATTTCTTTGGTTATAGATTTCAATTTTGAGAAGGGATTAACTCTTATGAATTTTGTTAATTAATTATGTAAATCGAATATTTATAGTCTACTCGAATGTTTTGTTTTGTTATAGATGATTGAAAAAAGGTTGCAGGAATTGGACGAAGAAGGGGTTCTAATGAAGACTCGATATATGAGTTTATTATGAAGAATAATCACAGTTTGCAAAGGGTTCATACGACAATGCTGAAACATCATCTGGAGAAGATGTGTGAAAAGGGGGAAATTGTTATGATTGATGGAGACGGTTTTTGCTTCCTGGAGACAGCGAAAACTCTAATCCAAAGAGAAGGAAAGAGAAAGAGAAGAGGGAGTTTGTCAAATACACAAAAGAAGCAGTAGCAAAAGGAAAGAAGGAGGATCCTCGACATGTGGTGCATTTGGAGCAACCAAAAATACAGGGTCATGGGAGACTTGCTAAGAACAAGAAAGAAGGATACAAAAAAGGTGATGGTACAACTTCAGCATTAGTTTCTTTGTTGCCAAAGATGAAATTGTACCATCATCTAGTTTGGCCCAATCCTCCTTGTACTAAGAAAGCCTCCCACGACCTTGTTTGTGTAAAGGATAAATGGGCATTGACTCTAACTAGGATAGCAACTAGAGGTATTGTATATCTATCTCTAGTATCCTTCCGTTTTGTGTAGTCTAGTAACGATAGGAGACCTAGCTCCTTGAGTATTCTAGTAATAATAGGAGACATGGCTCCTCAAGGAACCTCTTGTATAAATATTGATTTGTCTTCAATGATAATATGTAAAATAAAAGTTTTTCTATCGTGGTATCGGAGCCCTAGTGGTTTAAACAACCCTTCGACTTTTTTTTCCCTCTTTAACGAACATAATGTCGACAGCTTGAGCAGCCCTTGCGAATCCAATAATGGTAGACGTCACTTCCTCCCCAGGCACGTCCAGCACTCCAGTTGTTGCTTCAACCACCCCAATGGAAACTTATTCCCCAACACCTAACCTTGCTCATCAACTACCTGTAAAGCTCATAGCGTCAAACTTCTTGCTATGGAAGACACAGTTTCTTCCAATGATTACTGGGTGTGGTCTCAATCATCATATTGATGGTATCGAACCTGTTCCAGATCAGTTAATAGGAGATAATCAACCGAATCCAATGTATAAAGCTTGGGTACGTGAAGACCAACTTGTTTTAAGTTGGATTGTTGCTTCAGTATCCGAGAGTGTATTACCACAATTAGTTGGCATTGAAACAGCCCGTGCAACATGGAACAAACTAGTTGCGGCCTATGCATTTGGATCCAAACTACAAATCCGTGAGCTCAAAGCACAACTACACACTCTGAGTCGTGACAATGCGAGCATTGAGACTTATGTCCAAAAGGCAAAAGGGATTGCAAACAGGTTGGCTGCTTTGCAATATCCTGTCAATAATGAAGATCTTGTAGAATTTGTTCTTGCAGGTCTTAGCCCTACATACCGTCCTTAACCATAGCACTTGAAGCACGCCATGAAGATGTAACCTTTGATGATTTATACGGCATGTTGTTGTATGAAGAAAGACAACTAAAAAGGGATGAAGCCCTTAATGTAACTCAAAGCTTAGTTCCCACCACACGTGGTCGAGGTAGAGGTAGAAGTGGCAGAGGTCGTGGTCGTTTTTCTAATCAAGGATTTACACAATCTTCTCATAATCGCAACTTCCAAAATTATACCCCATTAACTCAATCTGGGGTCCAATCTTCATACTCTGATATGTCTGGGATTGTTTGTCATAATTGTGAAGGAAAAGGTCATATTGCACCTGTTTGTCCGTCACCCAAAGTCAATCGTGGTAATAGGGTCTCTGGACAACCCTCTTCAAATCTAGTTAGCACCTCAACTCAATTTACGCAAAACTAGTTAATGGATAGTGGCACCACACATCATCTTACAGCTGAACTTGACAATCTCGCCATCCATTCTGAACCAAGGTCCTGAAGAAGTAACTTTAGATAATGGTTCCAAACTACCTATATCTCACATAGGTCAAGGCACACTTTCTATTTCTGATAAAAAATTTACTGTAGATAACATTCTACATGTTCCTACTTCCACTCAAAATTTACTATCTATTAGTTCCTTTACTACATCTAATCAAATTACGGTTGAATTTTTTCCTAACTTCTTTTTGGTAAAGGATTTGGCAACGAGGGCAATTCTTCACAAAGGTTCGAAAATTGATGATCTATACTCTCTTCCAGTGTTGAAATCACCATCATCTCCTGCTTCATATGCTGCATCCCTTGGTGTTTGGCATGCACAACTAGCCCATGCATCCTATCCTACCGTCCGTAAAGCTTTGCCGTCAAGTGTCTTCGTGTCGTCCCCTAGTTTATCTCCTAACATATGCTCTACATGTGCTCTTAGTAAGAGTCACAAAGTCCCCTTTAGTGCGTCTAGTTTTAGGGCCACAGGGCCTCTAGATTTAATTTGTTCAGATGTTTGGGGTCCTTCCCCAGTTGTTTCTAATGATGGTTATTGCTATTATGTTATTTTCTTTAATCACTTTAGCAAATATACTTGGATTTACTTTCTTAAGTTTAAGTCTGAAGTTCTATCGATTATTATTCAATTTCGTACAATTGTGGAAAAATTCTTTGGTCGCCCAATAAAATGCTTTCAAGCAGTTTTTTTTTTTTTGGGGGGGGGTGGGTTGAATTTCAGGAATTAACTAGTTATTTGAGAGACAATGGCATTGTTCAACGTTCATCATGCCCTTATACTCCAGAACAAAACGGTTGTGCAGAGAGGAAACATAGACATATAGTTGAAACTGGTCGTGCCTTGTTAAGTTATGCTAATGTTTCTCCAAAATTTTGGACCAATGCTTTTGACACTGCTGTTTTTACAATCAACAGATTGCCCACTCCACTTTTGAATAATTACTCTCCTTTTAGTATTTTATTCAAAACAGATCCAAATTATTCTCGTTTGCGTATTTTTGGATGCCTTTGTTTTCCATGGCTCCGTCCTTACGCAAAAGATAAGTTATCTCCTCGCTCTAAATCTTGTGTTTTTCTTGTTTACAGTAAGATTTAGAAGGATTATAAGTGTTTTGATCCCCTCACGTCTAAATTTCATGTCTCTTGTCATGTTTTTTTTACGAAAATACCTTTACATTTGTTGTACGAGATGCCGTGGTGCCCACTTTTGTGGCCAATTTTGATAGTACACTTGTTACTATTCAATTGCCAATGCCAATTACTGTTGCAGAATCTCTTTATTCTAATGTACACACAAATAGGTGTCAAGATGCGCCTACGCAACAATCTCCATCGTCCTCAAACCAACTAGTTTCTTGCAATGTTTCTAATTCAATGGACCGGGCTTAATCAATGCAAGAGGCTCTTCCCATAAGTGGTCAACCTACTACAGATGGTCTTTCTTTGCGTGGCGATCTGCAGACTCAGCCTCAGTGCCTAATTACTCACCTTCTAACTCTTCACTGCATCCCACACCTTTGAAGCCCCACAAAATGGTTACTCGTGCACAAACAGGCTCTCTAAAACCAAAACAACTCTTGTCGCTTTCAGCTGTGACATCTGTTTCCCTAAATCCAACTTGTTATTCGCAAGCTGCAAAAGATAAGAATTGGCGCAAAGCTATGCATGATGAAATACAATGCCCTCATACAAAATGGAACCTGGCAGCTAATTCCACCCTCCTCGTCTCATAATGTGATTGGATGCAAATGGGTCTTCAAAACAAAGATGAAGCCAAATGGATCAGTAGAACGGTATAAGGCGAGACTTGTAGCCAAGGGATATCATCAAAGACCAGGCATTGACTATATTGACACATTTAGCCCGGTAGTTAAACCTGTCACTATTCGAGTGCTTTTGTCACTGGCTATTTCTTGTCGTTGGCATATTACACAATTGGACATTTCAAATGCCTTTCTTCACGGACATCTTGATGCAGTTGTATATATGTCCCAACCTCCGGGATTTGTTGATCCTTCACAACCAGCTCATGTGTGCTTACTCAAACGGTCTCTTTATGGCTTTAAACAGGCCCCTCGCATGTGGAATAAATGCCTCACTGATGCTCTAATCTCATTTGGTTTCAAGTGCTCTAAAGCAAATAGTTCATTGTTCTATATGCACTCTGGTGGTGTTAAATTATTTTGCTTAATTATGTTGATGATATCTTGGTGATGGGAAATAAATCTGGTTGCTAAGTTGCAATTAGAGTTTGCTGTCAAAGATCTGGGCAAACTTTCTTATTTTTTGGGCATTGAAGAAACCTGGACACCCCGTGGCTCGCATTTTGTGCCAGCAAAAATACATCTCTGATTTGCTTAAACGTGCCCAAATGGATTCTTGCAGCTCAGTGTCTACTCCAGCTTCATCTTCAAGAAGATTATCCTCATCTGATGGCCAACCCTTTTCATGATCAGATCCTGTTTCGAAGTATTGTCGGTGCTCTGCAGTATTTAACATTTACCAGGCCTGATGTAGCCTACTCCGTGAACAAGTATCACAGTTCATGCATTCACCACTGGATTCTCACTGGATGGCAGTGAAACGAATACTTTGATATATCAAGGCCACTCCTTCCGATGGTCTTTTCTTTACTTGGCAATCCTCTCTGCCTTTACATGGTTATAGCAATGCTGATTGGGGTGGTTCTCTTGATTATCGCAGGTCCACTACTGGTTTTGCCATCTACCTTGGTTCTCATTTAGTTTCTTGGGCCTCTAGAAAGCAGAAGGTTGTGTCTCGCTCAAGTACTGAATCAGAATATATCGAGCACTTGCCTGTGCTGCCTCTAAGCTCACTTGGCTAGAAATGATACTTAAAGAGATTGGCTGCCTTGCTTCGCCCACATCTATTCTTTGGTGTGACAACCTTAGTGTCACCTATTTGACTGCAAATACGATCTTCCACTCACTCACAAAGCACATGGAAATAGATTTTCATTTTGTTCGTGAGAAGGTCCGAGACAAGGCTCTTGTAGTTAAGTATATCAGCTCTCATGATCAGATAGTAGATGTTCTCACAAAAGCTCTATCCAAAGCGCGCTATCAGATGTTGAGAAGCAAGTTGACAGTTTTCCCTGCTCAACTTGAGGGGGCATGGAAAGGATAAATGGACATTGACTCTAATTAGGATAGCAACTAGAAGTATTGTATATCTATCTCTAGTATCCTTCCGTTTTGTTTAGACTAGTAACGATAGGAGACCTAGCTCCTCAGAGTATTCTAGTAATGAAAGGAGACATGGCTCCTCAAGGAACCTCTCGTATAAATATTGATTTGTCTTCAACGATAACATATAGAAGAAAAGTTTTTCTATCAGTTTGATTAGATGCTTGCACTCTATGTTGCTCGGACTCTTAAGAAAATGTCAACAGGTGCATGACGGATTCTCCATAAGTAGTGTATTTTTGGAGAATCCGGCACAGATAAGACATCAAAAGTGAAGAGTCCGCACAACTCAGCTTGCACCTCATTGAGGAAAGCTATAAATGAGTTCAAAATTTATATGCATAGGTCTAACTCTATTGCTTTCAAAAGACTTAAGCTAATCAAAAACCTTTGTCAATTATGTTCAGATTACAAATTATATTACAATGCTTGATATGCAAGGGTCTCTCTAATATCAGTGTTCAAGAACAATTACTTCACTGTGAACATCATTAATCAACTCATTTGGCTACAACTTATGGAGATAACTCCGGAACAGGCTACGAAGACTAACAACAGTCCTGAAAAAGAGAGCTGATCTCAATAAAGCTAAGCTAAGACCAAGTATGTTTTATATCTGAAAGTGCAAGAGGATATTCTGATTGATCTTCCTACAGAGAATATAAAATCTCGTGACTATGGATCCTCATAGTGCCCCGGAGCCTGATGAATTCACAACAAAGCTCTATCAGGCTTGTAAATACTCTATTCATGATGATTGAGGAGTTTGGTATGTCCCTTACTTGAATATGTTTATCTTAAAGTCGAGTCCTTATTGATGTAGAATCGTTGAATTAATCTGATCCTACAAGTTATTTCAAGATGTCTAATATCATGAATACGAAATGAAATTCTTCCTCAAGTACTAAGATCATAAATGTATTATGTAAAATGAACTTCAAAGATTAAGGTAATAGATTCCAAATATGTTAATGAGCAAATTAAACCTTTTACAAGTTCCGCGATCATGCTAAACCCAATAACGACAGATTGTATTCTGATGTTACCTATGACGTTCAGGTTACAGCCTTTTTTTGTGGTGTTAGTCTTCATGGTTAACTCATGCTAATATTGCTTTGATTTCTAAAGTGAATTCCCCTCTACATTTTTCTGAAATGAGACATAATAGTATGTGTAATGTAATCAGCAAAACATTAACTATTTGAATAGTAATTTTGATTTTTGTCATTTCAAGCCATCAAGAACATAATACTAGATGTAGAAGTAGGGCTGCTTATCGAGCGGATAATTACACAAGAAAAATGAATTATATAATTTTCATTTTGAGTGCTAGGAAAGTTTAGGGGTGGAGTATTATCATGCCTTCCGAATCTGTTATAGTACTAGTTGTACCATTGTAGTTCTTGTTATAGGTTGCTTATTGTGTTTTTTGTTGTTTTTGTGTCTTTCTTGTAGACTTTATACTTTTTTTTTTATTAACGCTCATGTTATCTTTATTATTTTCCTCTTCTTTTACTTTGGTTTGATGCACTTGAGCCTATAAAGTCTTCCGAAAACATTTTATTTATGATTTTACGATTTTTTTTTGTTGTTGTTGATTGTTCGAAATATTCAACGCTCATTCATTGATATTTTTGAAAAGTCCGAGCAGCATAGAAGAAAAGCTTTGACTTTATAAGCATTATGGAGAGTTTGAGGCAGATTTGTTGGGGGATATTTACAATTAATGCAACAATAGAAATACCCCAGGTATCATTTGGAAGAGACTAGAAAATGATATCATCACTTTGGAACAGGCTATGAAAAACAACAATTTTTTGATACATATAATTATCTCCTCATAGAATACTTTTCTTTATAACTCAAAAAATGATAATGAAGTAGATGCAATAAATACCACAAGATGGTGTAATATTCATCTACATACTAAAAATATATATTGTAATTTGAATGATAATTTTTTGTTAATAGCTTGATAATAAATAAATTCTCATATATACACCATAGATATGAGAGTATTGAAATTAGAAAAATAAGGTAATAAAGTGAATTTTGCTTAATTAGTAAGGACTCTTCCTCCTCTTTATTTCTCTCTCCCTCATTCTTCCTTTTCCTCTCTACCCCTATGTTCTTCTATTAGTTGACTGGTGTAACAAATCGGTATCCTCACTATATTAATAAGAGTATTAGAATTACACGATTACAACCTTACGATTCTAATTGCAATAAACAAACTATCGAATTATAATAAAAATATTGAAATAACGAGTAATTAAAGATAGAAGAAGAATGGACATGAGAAGCGTAGATTCTAGACGAAGAGGAGAGGACAAACATTTTCTTCCATATGCATAATCCCTAAATCAGTGACCACTGCCCCTTTTGATGAAACCATTTTCACATCCACTACTCGACCCGGATCCCAAATTAACCTGGCCCTATTGCTTGTTCTCGGCCCAATAGCTTTTTTCAGCCTAATAAATACTTGTGTGACCTTGGTATTCATATTAGGTTAGACTTGGTTCATAACAACTGGTGGAGTCAGGTGAAATTGATCGAATCTTTTACTTTTATATCTCTCTTTCCTCCTCTTGTTTTGTTTTTTGTTTTTTTGTATTTTGTATTAACAGATTCAGTAAAACTAAACTCTTTTCGGCGATGAGTTTTGAGGCAACCTAATTCCTCCGATCTACCCCGCCTCTTTGATGAGTTCAATGGTTTTGACATCATCTGGACAATCCTCGACAATACCAGGTTCTATCGTTCTTGTTTTGATATTTTATTGCACTTACCTAACAAAATTAACATAAATGTTCTATTATTTGATATTTCTATGGTAGTTTAAGAATGTCTCCACGATTAGGTTTAGGGTTTGGGGACAGGGATGGTAAAAGTATCGAGAGAGATTCTAGATTGTGAGTTAGAGTCTATAAAACATAGCGATATTAATAGGGAGGTCAAACGAGTTAGTAAATATTCTTAAGAAGAGAAAGATTAATATAACTTGTATCCAGGAAATCAAATGGGTAGGAACCACAACTATCATCATACTCCAAAAGTTGATTTCAAGTTTTCTAAAGACTATATTTACAAAGGGGGTAAGTTGAATGAGTCAATCAAAAGGGTCCTTTACATCAATAATAGATTTGTAATTAAAAACAGGAAGAGTGTCAATAAAAGATTGATCAACACTAATAAAGGTGAAAAAGTTGTTGTAATTGACCTAAATTGGAATCTAACAAATAAGTGAAGCAAACCAAAATTGAATCTTTTCGAGGTTTTCATCAAGAAGATTTTGATGAAAATGTGAAAGAACACATTTGATTTGCTTCACTTACTTGTTAAGTTCCTATTAAGATCAATAGCAGCAACTTTTACACCTTCATGATATTGGTATAGATCAATCTTTTGTTGATATACTTCATGTTTTCAGTTACAAATCCATTATTGGTGTAACATGCCTTTTTGATTGTCTCGTTCAACTTGCCCTCTTTGTAGAGATGGTCTTTAGAGAACTTGAAATTATTTTTCGAAGTATTATTAGTTTGTCTAGTACAACAAAATGCATGGTAGAGTTATAATAGATGGGAGATTTGGAGAGAGGCCCCAGAATCTAGAGGTTTTAGGTTAAGTAGGACTAAGACCGAGTACATATAGTGCATGTTCAATGATGTAATGCATGGTAGAAGTGAAAATCGATGTACTAATCATAACCAAGACATCAAGTACTGAGGGTGTTCAAGGAAATGAGATGATTGATGATGATGTCACATAATGTAATAGAGTAGGGTGGATGAAATGGAGATTCCTCTCTTGAATAGAAATAACTTTAACCTCGGTCTAGGTTAATCTACAAGATTTAAGGCAACACTTCTTTGAATGGTACGATGTTCCAATCATTTCGGATAAAGTATTCTGCCTAAAATGAGACCTACTACGACAAAGATTAAAGCTGAAATTGATATCACGAGAACCCTAGTGTCAGAAATTAAGATCGTTGTTAAAAATGAAGACGGGGATAATTGGAATCTGTCACTCAAGGGTTGAATATGAGAATGTCCAGAATATTGCTTTCACTATAAAGCTTAGAGACACAATGATGATAAGGGTGGAATATTGCACCCTGATCTAAAGAAAGTCTTGACGTAACTTATAAAATTATTATCAAATGATCAGGAGGTCCTGAGTTTAAACTGTGAAAACAATTTATTGTAGTAATACAGGATAAGATTGCGTTGAATACACCTCTATAGTATAGCCATTTTCGAAATCTTGCACATAATGAAAATTCAGCTTATCAAACCGTCCTTTTTTAATAATTCGAATGCATAAGCAAATCTAAAATTTGAAAGTTGCGATTACCATATATGAATAGATGTGTTGTTTCAATATTTACAAAGGATAAGAGAAATAGGTTTTATATAGCCTACATCGTATAGCGAGAGTTTTGACTTGTTGGTGTGAGCGAGTCTTTAGTTGGGAGAGATGTTATGTTTGGTTCTGTTAAACCACACCATTGTATGGTTTATACGTATACATATACATTCTTAAACATATATACATATTTTCAATCTCAAGCTTATTCCATTTTAACCTCTCCGCCTTATTTTTCATCTAATTTAAATATAAAAAATAGTATCTTATATAAACTATTGATAAACATTTTTTTAGAAGTAGGAAAAATTCTAATTAAATAATGTGTTTTATCTTTTTTTCATGCCATCCAAGTTAGTTGAGCAAGTTAAGTCACAACTCGTTCATTGAAATATCCTTCAATTATAATACAAAATTAGATTTAAAAAATAGTAAATACTAATTAATTCGAAATAAAATCTTGATAAAATTTTTAGAATCAAATCAATAAAATGGTAGGTAGGTAGTAGTAGAGTTGTTTAAAATCAAACCAAAATTAATAATTTGAATTAAAAAAAACTAATGACTATTGATTTAGCAGTTTCAATAACAATTTTTTATATCGAGTTATCGATTTGAAATTTTCTTTTAATAAATTAATCGATAATGATCAATAAATTTTAACACTAATTTATGTAGAAAGACATATTCAAATATTTACATATGAAATTTCTATCTAATTTTGATACTTCAAAATAATTATATGTACATACTAGGGAAGGATTTTCTTCTATCAACTATCATACAATTTTTTAATGATAAGCTAATTTAGTTAGCTATAAAAAGAATATTAAAATTAATTACAAATTTCATTGTTAAATTAATTGCCAAATAAATTAGCATCAATTCCCTTTTAGTAAATAAATTGATGTCTAACAAACTCATCGTCAACGATAACGGCGCCGGCGTTCCACCACATGCCACCGTCGACCTCCGTCACCATTTCCACCGGCGTTTTCGCTTTCCTCATATCACCGACCTTTACAACTCCGGCAACTTCATCTCTAACGTACACTTTCTCAACGCCGCCGATACCCAACACTTTTCCTGTACCCCAATCGGCAAATATCACCGGCGACTGACGCCTCATTCTCGCGTCGTAACCAGCTAAAACAACGCCGTTCCTCTCATCTCTCAATTCAGACCAAAACACCATAGGCACCGTCGGAAATTCGCTCATCTTCTCTTCAATATTCAAATCCCAAAGCTTTACAACATTTTCTCCGGCGACAAATTCAGTTAGCGGAAACAGTCCATAGCTGCTCCGTCGCCTTATAAGTCTTAAATTACTCTTTTGCCCACCCACCACAGAAAAATCTCGATCACCTCTGGGTGTAATTACCTCTTCATCATTCGAATCATTTGACCAAACCGACGAGCATTCATCGTCGTCGTCATCTGAAAAATCGCTAAGATACTGAACAATAGGCTCATCAGAAGGCTCAATTCTACGTAAGTAAATGAATGTAAACTTAATTCTTCCAAATAAAGTACTAAAACTAACAAATATGGCGAAAAACAGAGCACTCCATTTCCAGAAACTGTAAACTTCAGTAACGTTTTCGATATTCGAAAGAGAAAACAATTGAGAAATCAAAGATGGGTTCTGTAGATATTTAACATCAGATTCAAAATTGCTGATCATAGTTATGAATCTTTAAAGGTGTAGAGAAACTGTTTGATAAAATGCTTGTAAGAAAACTAGAACAGATATTGGTTTTGGAAAATTGAAATGAATGAAGTATATATAATGGAGAATTGTGACAATCTCAATTTTTATCCGATAAAATTATCTTTGTATAATTTATAAATAATACATCTATAATTAATATGTTCTTTCTAAATTATACTAAACACAAAAATATTTTGTGCACCAAATAAATCGACCTTTGCGATAGTTAAAGAGATAAAATAAGACTTTTGGTTAGTTGTAATTGACGTGGAGGATCATAGTTGGTGAAGAATAAAACATGAAGAATATGGATATTCTAGAGATTCTTTGGTATAATGAGAAATTATGAAATTGTCATTTGTGACTCAGCATATGGTTAAGACTTATCGCTTGTGGATAGTTGAATTCTCTAGCTTTTATATGGATTAAAAAAAATGTGAATTTCGTATCTGAATTATTAAGTATATACATGAATTTTTAAATTATTATGAATTTATATTAAAATAACTTTTGAAATAATATAATAAGTTATGTGAACATTACATTCTAAAAAGTGAGAGAAAAATTCGAGTGAAATAAGTTTTAACTTTTCTTAAATTATCATAGTTTTGCGAGTTTTAATAAAATTCATCAGATTTAGAAGAATTTTGATTTATTCAGCTTTATATATTACTTTTGCGCTTTTGTTGAGTAAGAACAATTAGACTATAATAATTTGTTAGCCAAGAAAAAGTATAATTCTTGACTTTTGACATTTAAATTTGGAAGAGTTACATTGAAATAGAGAACTTAATGATCAATCTTTTTCCCTTTGTACAAGTCAAAGTAGTTTAATTCACAATAAAAATTGGCCAGCTGACCAAATTATGAAAGTCCTGTGTGTTATACTTAGATTAGTTCTCAAACTATATTACTATTCAAATAGAGCAACAATACAAACTTAACATAACACGTAAATAATTAAATGGTAAGCAATTGATAATCATTGTAGATTTGTAAATACTCACAAGTAAAAGGATTAAAAGTACACATTTCGATTAATCGGAGATCAAAAGTGGTTAGATATTACAAGGACTAAATTCAGAAGCTATAACATTACAACATACCAGGTGTAATTTCACGAGCGGGGGCTGGGAAGGGTGTTGTGTACCCAACTGTAGAGAGACAGGGACTAAATTCAATATTATTAAAAATTGAGGGACCAAGAGTGATATTAACCAAACAGAATATCTTACAGTGCTAGATTTTTTGGGTCAGTATATAAAAGTAGCAAATTCACACTTCCAGAGTAAAATAACTCTTCTGGATTTTGTTGACAAGCACATTAGTTGGATGCCTCCTGGCGAAGGAACTGAACAAATTTTGATCTGAACTCTGCCGGAATTCGGACAGGACGGTAACTTTTATTAAGCCACACTGCTATTCCTCTTGCCTCTAAGATGGGCTGGAAAAAAGTAGTAACAGAATACATTGAGATATGCAAGTGGTTTTGCTCCCAAAAATAACGGCGGTAATAGTGGTAACTGACCTCTTGATCTGGAAGCTTGAAGATGAAGTGTTCGAAAAACAAACGAACAGCTGAAGAATCAGATATTCGTGCCTTCACGACGAATCTATCTCCACTCTGAACCAATGATGAAAGCAATGAGAACAGGCAGGATAACATAACTTTCAAGCAGTTCTGTTCACGTTTGAAGTTATAAGAGATCAACCAGTCCTTGTTTACTAAGGTAATATTTTTTATCTGAAAAACTATTTTCAGTTGACAACACTAACAAATACATGAACCGTTAACAGGATAAAATTCCTAATCAGATAGAATTCCAGTCCATGACGAGGTAAATACTGAGATGTAGTACCACTGCCAAATGTCAAAAGACTCCCCTCCGATCCTCTATTTTTTCTCGTTCTTATGGTAACATTTGGAGTGATAGTACAAAATGTTTGAATTCAAAGAAAGAATTTTGTACCAGGTCAAGATAACCAATGGACCAGTAGAAAGGCAAGTCAAATAAATTGGAGTAGCATCACCAAGTACACCGCAGCAAATGTTCAATGGTGTGTTTCAAAGAAATACTAGAGCCAGTTGTTGGCTGCAGAAGTCTTTTCAACACATGTCATATCTTATGCCTTTTGAGATATTCGATAAGCAAGGCTGCCTCGGTCAAGTTAAGAGGCGTAGGGCTCTTGGGAATTAATGCAACGTGACCAAGAGGAGTTCACAGATATTTGACCAAGTAAGCTTGTAGCACAAATTCTTAGTCTAATGAATAATATTTGTGAATCACTTAGCGACAGAAATAGATCAGAAATCTCCCTCGGGCAACCAAAAGTGGTTCAGAAAAAAGAAGCTCACGTCCCCAAGTAAATGATTGAGTCTGATAGTACAGAATACAAGGTTTGTTTGAATAAATTGTTAACTTAGAGCCAGATGATATCTAAAAAAATAGCTTAAATTAAATTGTAGAATAATCAATTGAAAGCAAGTCAAACAAAGATTAACCGAATGTAAACTAATATTTATTTGATTGTACTGACTCCAATTCATGGTAAAGTAGAAGTTTATTACTGAAGAGAAAAGTCAAGTAATTAGAGATAAACAAAGACATTGTCCCAAGCAATTTGGAAAGAAGGCAGTGTCACATTATTATAATCAGCTGTAAAAAGCTTCATTTAGCCGAACCATCATCCATTTGACATTATACTTCCTAACTATGCTTATCCAAACTTCTCACACTTGCAATTGAACATTTTATTCTTCATTTCTATGTATCCAAAGATCTAAACTTCATATTTAAACACAAAGTTTTGTGAAACAAAATTCAAATTGAATAGGACACTTAACCAAGGTCTAAAGTTTCTGGTTGCATATTTCTTGGTTCTTAAGGATGTTTAGATGAGGATCATACCCTTAGTGGTGCTAGATACTTAAGTGACAGCTCTGTTAGTGCTAGTGCGTCACCACTGCGTGCCACTTCATCAGCACTTATACCAATCCTTTCTAGAAGCTCATGACGACCTGTTTCATTTATTAAAAATAAGTCATAACTACAAGATAAGTTAAAATGTTGTCATTTGAAAGTTTTTGATATGGACTATGTCATATCCAGTAGTATATAATATACAAGGTAAGGTCCTTGTACAGAAGGAGGCTAGAGCAAAATCCCAGAATAGCAAAAAATTCAACATAAAACTTCTCCTTAGGGAAAGGGAAAAGTATGGAGGAAAAGACTAACTACATTAATGATAACTACTGCTACATTTTTTTCTTGATCAGTTGTAACTGATGACTGTTTTCCCTCTCGTAAATGAGGAGCTGGAAAGAATGACTCAATAGTTACAAGAACGGGGACAACTACAACAATCAGATGAACCAGATTCTCTAACTTGGACACCACTCTACACAGTGAACGTAGGTGTGAAGTACATCACAATCCTTTTGGCTATGGAGGAGATTATACAAAGCCAAAGCACAAGAAAGTGTTGTGTGGTTCATCTGGATATTGCACATGCTTCTGGCCTAACTTGACACAAATTTCGGAGAAGGGGAATGATGTTTTCTGGGAGATGTTATCTCTGGAAGGAGGAGGAAGAGGATGCAAATTATCTGTTTCTAGTTTGTACACTTCTCATTGCTTCACAGCTATGGAAGTTCCTCCTAAGCATTTTTATATGCAACAGACTATAATAAAATTCTATACCAATACCAAGAGAAGGGGAGCCTTGGCATAACTAGAAAGGTTACTGCCATGTGACCTGGGATGTCACGGGTACAAGCCGTGGAAACAGCCTCTTGCAAAAATGCAGGGTAAGAGCGCATACAATAGACCCTTCTGGTCCAGCCTTCCCTGGACCCCCTGCATAGCGAGAGCTTTACTGCACCAGACTGATTTTGAATAGACTATACAAAAATAGTGAAGAACCTAAAACAGCATTGGAAAGCAAAGGAGATTGCATAGGACAAGAATAGGTGACACAGTGCCAGTTTGCATCTGGCAGGTGTTTAGGACAGAAAGGAATGAAGAATTTTTAGAGCAAATCAGAAAGCATTTACAAGTTTAAATTTATGATTTCTTTCTCTTCTTTCTGGTGTAGACATGATGTATATGATATAGGAAATATGATAGAATTGCTCAGTTTTTCAGTAGATAGTACTGAGGAAGCAGAGGTTTAGTTAATGCACCATGTACACACGCAAAATGCAATACAAGCTTAGTGCTATTTTTTGAAGCAATAAATTAGCTACTTATCAAAAAGGACAACCTTCCTTGAGGTAACAACCAAGATTATCAGAAAAATGTCAGCTTATTTAAAAAATATCCCCTTTCTCTATACTCATCAATTTGTTTTTACTATATCATGAAAAAGGACAGACCTTTCTGCGCATATGAAGTTCAAATCATTACAAGATTAAACCTAGCTCCACCTTTTGCTACACTTCCACTTAAATACTATAAACTGCAATAGTTGCCTTAACTCTCATGTGCCATCAAATAATACACTTTATTTGAGTTGGAAAGGGTACTTATTGAAAATATGAAAATAATTAGTAAAGAAAGAACTACACATAAGTAAAACTTTCTCGAACTCTATCAGCTCATAAGTAATCAACTAAAGCAACTATCACCTTTTGGAATTCCACAATCTGTTCTTGAGTTATCTAAATATTATTGTTTGCCTCTAGAAATGTGATACTGGGTTATCTCTTATTAGTTTCTATTTAACTGGATGGCTGAACTGTTATTATTTTTTTTTTACTGTTCTTTCATGTCAAAAGTCCTGATCATATTCTAATTTATTTATTTTTTTGATAAGGTGAAATTTTATAAATGTAACAAACGTCAAGTTGTTATAGAGAAGAGAACACATCAAAGGTAGTCATCACTAATTGTGTAGCGGGCTAAATGAAGTCAACCATGGCCTCCACATCATAAGTATCATGTTCATTTGCCATATTGCTCCGAAAAGAAAGCAAAGAAATACAATTATCAGGGCTGGTTACATTCTCCATTTTGCCTTCAAAATCTCTAATTTCTCTCTTTCCAAATAATCCACCAGATTGTCTGATCATATACTAGCATTATGAACAAGTAAATTCTCATTACTCTAAGCTTTTTAGCAGGAGGATCTTATTTTTTTCCACCTACAGATTCCAGTAACTTTGTCTATTATAGGTAGAATTCATACGCCAAAATTTGTAACAAGAGTAGTATACTGGCTCCATTTTTTGGAATTTAGCATAAGAAACTTTGCAGCTGTTAGTTTAATACCTTTTTTACAAGGCAAGTTTAAATCCCTCAAAGTATTGATCTTGACAAAGATAAAGAGTTAATTTAAATCCTTTAAAGTAATCATCTTGTCAGTACACTTCAATTAAATTTGAGTTTCTGCTTTCTCTTTTTCCTTTTTCTTTTTTTTCCCACGAGAAGAAAAAGGGTTAGTGGAGCAAAGCAAGGATGTAATCAATAATAGTGGAGGAACTAGAAAGATCTGATATAAATTTATCGAAATTAAACAGAAACTTTTTATTGGTTTATTAAGAAACTCAACTTGTATGCATAGGTCACTCACAACGTAACAGATCTTATTACGTTGGGAAGACTTGAATTTTTTTATATCCTTGATTCCACATCACGGGTATTCGGGTAATGAACCATGCCAATTACTTAACAACATTTTGAATAGTCATATTATTAACTTCCTTTTCATTAGGATAGACATATTATTAACTTAAAATTATCTCTTTTTCGAAAAGAGAGATAGATTTATAACTGAGCAAAGTTCTGAGCTTCTGGCAATTAACTATTTGACAATCAATTAGTTGACATACAAAGTGGATATTGGCTTTATCTTTAGTATGTTTAAATGCAAGATTCAAATAGTCATTGACCACATAAGATCCCTTCAGACTTGGGATTCAACATGTTTCTAGTAATAAGCAGACAAAGGAAATCATATTCATTATCCAATTTTGGATGGCATCATCTCAAGTTATTGAGAGAGAAACACATTCCATAAACATGGGTAACAGATGATCTAACTATAGGGTAACAAAGAAGTAATGTTGAACAGATACAAAAGATCCTTTTCCAGTAAGTTCTAGTTTTCTTCAGTTTTAAAAAAAAGTAATTTCTAGTTTTCTACTCATAACAGTTGCCAGAAAATTTTTCTCCCTTGAGTAAATCCTTTTTCATCAAAAGGGAAAAGCTCAGTATTATATGCTTTTTTGATGAATAAAGCACATGTATAATATGGTAGTTGTAAACTGAAGTACAGATCGAAACCATAAACCTTACCATGTTGGCAATAACTTGCATAAGTAGCATTGTTTACAACACCATACTGATCCAATTCATAGTCCCGGACTTTGAGTTCAACTTCATGGAACCCAGCCATTCTGCAAAGCAAGAGCAAAACGTAAGCTCCTATAAATAGGAAAAACTAGACTATGTCAATGAGCAAACTAAAAACATCAGTTCTTGCTGAAACTTAAATTGAAACAACAAGAAAGGGGAATCCTATATAACGCTAGCCTCAAAAAGAATCAAAGGTTTTCCATTTTTCTTCCCAAAATAAACTTTTTCCAGAATTCTGATTTAAAAAAATACAGTAAGTTGAATAAATCCGTTGCCCTCAATTGTAGAAATTGAAAATGCACAAACCCTTCATTCAGATGGAGAAAACATAGATTCTAATCAAGTTCAAACCTAACAGAAGCTACAGCAAAACCAATCAATCAACTATATCTAAAGCCCAAACTAGTTAAAAACCAACTACATAAGTCCTCTGCCCGTTCAGTTGAAATCAAGTGGACACATGCCAATGAATTCGATATTTAAGAGTATTTCATCATAATTAGACTTACTTTACCCTCATTGCCAACCTAGACAACCCTCATCCTTCATCCAACGCATGATCGGGACTATGTTTTGTCACATAGGAGTTTGAATGGAACTGTAAGTTACTACCTTACTACCTGAGACACCTTTCTATACTCAGTAATAGTTTGACTTCAAAATTCCCATTTTACGATATCACCCTGAGAAACCTTTCTATATTCCATAACAATTTAATTTCAAACTTCCCGTTTTACGAGATCACCTTGAGACACCTTTCTATATTCAGTAACAATTTTGACTTCAAACTTGCCATTTTACAAGATCACCTATGACACCTTTCTACATTCCGTAACAATTTGACTTCAAACTTCTCACTTTACCATATCACATTTCTATATTTAATAAGACTTTTCACTTTTCCATTTCATTAGATAATTTATAACAAAACAATATATGCATACCTACCATATATATATATATATATATATATAGGTTAATTTAGATTATAAATTTTAAAGGTCTTCCTTTTTATCCATAAACTCCGCGCCTAATCAAATACTTCAGATAAACTGGGACTGATGGAGTAAGTGATATATATATATATATATATATATATAAATATAAACATACCCTTGGCTACCTTTGAGATCAAAAGCATGAGCTTCAAAACTCCTCAATTTACTGACGGATAACTGTAAATTTGGAAGCAGGAGCTGCCGGTGAGGAATTACCGGTAATGTAGACGGTGGCCGATGATTCGGCAACAGTGAGTTACCGACTGAAGTGGATCCAATGCTGCGAATCAAAGGGGAAGCGATGCATTGAGACATTTGTGCGTCTAAAAAATGGTGAAGAATTTGCAGAGGTAGAATAGACGTAAATTGGAAGAATTGGGAAATTTGGTTATGTCTAGGCGTTAACACGTTGTTTGGATCGTCATTACCTATTATCCGCTATATTGTAGTCCGCTATAATGTAGTGTTAGTTTAATTATCATATTTATCCGTAATATATTGTATTTTATTTATAGATTTATTATTCAAATTATAAATGTATAACATTATGTAATGACGCAGAATATATAAACTATTTAAAAATAATATTTATTAAAATAATAATATAATATATTATGAAATAATAATGATGAAAAGACTTTTTCATGTGCCGTTGTTTTGGAGCACATGATAAGCTCGTGACAGCGAATTGGCAAAAACAACAATATAATATATTATAAAATATACATAACAACGATGAAAGGACTTTTTCGTGTGCCGTTGTTTTGGAGCACATGATAGGCTAGTGACAGCGGATTTGCAAAAACAAGGTGAGCTCAAAATGTGTTGTTTATGTGATGCTTCCTACTTGCTAGGACGGGTGTATATGGGGGCAAATGAACGGTTTGACATTAATTTGGATCAATTAAAATGAGTTAAATTTAAATTAATATATTATTATATAACAAAAATTATACATGGATAGTATTGATAATTTTATATTTTGTTTGAACTCTAAATATATAGTATAGTCTCTATGTGTATATATATGGTTTCGAGAGGATATCGATATATTTAATGTGATGTATATGGTGTGTGTGTATATATATATATATAAATACATTTATTTGACATTAGATTTGTGATGTATTTAATATATCTATACATAATTATATATTTAAAGGATAATGAAAATATAATTATCCAAATACGTAAATATGTATTTGAATTTTGATATAATAATACCTTATTTGGTGTCTTTTTATGACTTTTTGGTACCAATTACATAGCCCAAGAAAAAAAAAGGAGTCACAAGGAAAGAGGGAGAGGAAGGGGGAAGAGAAAGGTGAGATCATATAACTATTTTAAAGTATAATAAAATTTAATTAATATGACAAAGAAAATTTGTCTAATTAAGTAATTTTTGCATAAATAAATAAAATAATATTTAATTATGTAAAAATCAAAACATATCTCGCTCAATTTAACTTAAAAAATTATAAAAAAACCAATATGTCTACATATTTTCGAATTTCGATATTGAAAAAAAAGAATAATTTTAAAAGAAACATCTAGGTAATTTTTTCATCATATCAAAATTTCACACATTCATTCACCAATCAAAATTCCAAGGGCATGTCTGTCATTTAACATCAATCTCTATCTTCCTTAACAAGAAAAAAAAACACATATTAATTGAATATAACCATCAAAAGACAATTTAATTACGATTTTCCCAACCACCAAAGTTCTTGAACCTTCCTCAAATGTCCCTCCAATTACCCTTCAAGGGTATTTCAGTCAATTCATAATGCTTAATCTTATTTATTAAAGATTTTTATTATCATTTCACTCTTATCCGTATTTCTTTAATCCCTTTACTTTGTTAAACCGACTTTAAAATAATATTTTTTTTCTAAATATAAAAGGATTTGGAGAAAATAAAATAATATAAAAGTACAGAAAAGCCCCAGAAATTTTACCAAACCCTAATTTCTCACTCCGAAACAAACGTTCTTCAAGACTTTTTCCCTCCTCTCCTCCTTCTTCTTCTTCTTTTCCTCTTTCTCTCTCAACAATACAACTCCTCTTTACCTCATCGTCTATCTCTCTTGTCTTCTCTGTGGAATTTTGTTTATTGATAGGATAGTAAACGTCCGATCTGGGAGTATTCCGTTCAGATCTGTGACGAGGATTGAGATTTCCGACCTCACGCGCCGAGATCTGGGTGATACGCGCCGAGATCAGTTAAAAGGAGGTATGGTAGTGAATGGTAGGCCGATGAAGAGGTTGAAGAGGAGAGTAACCGCAGACCTCAACGATTTCCTTACCTTTCCCGACGACGGTAACACCGCCGGTACCGGACCGTTCAGGACGACGGTGAAGGAGTTTTTATCGAAACATGCGCTATTGCCGCCGCCTTCTTCGTTGTTTCCTCACCTTCTGACGTGGCAGATCCTCTTTCGCGTCGGAGATCTCACTGACGGCGACGGAGAGTCTTCTCCGGCTGTTGTCTGCCTCGATGTTATCGAAGAAGACGTCGCCAGATGTAGATCCGTTTATTGCGACCAGTGCCGAGTCGTTGGTGAGTTTTTCCACCGATAAATTAAATCTGTTCATACTAATTTTGGAGATGTTCGCCGGACTTCCGTTACGTTCGATGGACTCGATAAAACTGAACCGTCGATCTCATGAAATCAGAACCGTCCAGTTGTCACTCAGACGTTGTATTAGAGAAAAAAATAATATTTGTCTACACTAAAAACTGAGCTAAAACAGCGCCAGCTCACATTGATCCTTTTCTTAATTAACAAGTAAAAATTATTAATTAATTAATTAATTAAAATTAAGAACGTGTGGGGTCCAATTAAGTGTGGGTCCTGATAATTGATAATTGCTACAGTCAGTTGCCAAAGTCTTTTTCTGTTGAATTTACAGATATAACCTTCCTGGATAAAGGGAATGAAAACGACTTGTTAGTGTCACTTGTATAGCGGACAATTACGTAATTTTTTGTAGGATGTGAGCCTCATTCTACTTGTCCTTGACCAAATTGCGTGGCATGATGACGATGTTTGTGAAAATTAGCGTATTATCTTTGTAATTAGAGTATCTAAGCAAAAACTATTACTAATTTTTAAATATTACTAATTTTTAAAGTCATTTGTCTAATTATAATTTTTAGAAGTATATTACAATTTTTAATTTTTAAAATCATTTGTCTAATTATAATTTTTAGAAGTATATTACAATTTCTATAGATGAAGTTGACATATTTTGGAGTTCGAAAGCAAATTGGAGAATTGAACTGAATTGTGTTTTTCTTTTGTTCTTGGTGGTTTGTAGGTTGGAGCAGTAATCCAGTTTGTGGAAAACGTTTCCATTTTATTATTAAGGCAGATGGAAACTCAGTTGGGGGTTATAACAAATCCTGTGCTGGGTGTGGTGAAGCTCTTCACTTGTCGGAGGCTAGGTAAGAATTTTAACACTTCACCTGTGGATTTTCTTTGTTAAGTTGAAATGTTCCGTCGAGGTTGCTTTAGATACTTTTGCCAATGGCTGTGAACTTTTATATTGTTTATCTTGATCTTTGTATTATTGAAAAGTGTGGGGCTAAATACATTAATTTGTTTTGTCAGATGCAAGTCATGCAATCATGTCATGACTGCAGAAGATGTTGAAGATTGGATGTATAATCAGTTGGAGGATACCAGTCATCTTCTGCATGGTGTGATTCATGCCAATGGCTATGGACATCTTCTCAGGGTAAACGGTAGAGAAGGTGGATCCAGGGTGCTTTCTGGAAGTCATATAATGAATTTCTGGGATAGGCTCTGTAAAGTCCTTGGTGTAAGGTAAGCATAATTTGTATTAGATGTTGTGTCGTTGGAATAATAAAACTTGACATGTTACCCAAAGTACTGAAGGCAATTTTCTATAGTTTGGTTCTCGAATGAACTGTATTTGATGATTTAGTCCTGTATTTCTGTATGATCAGAAAAATCAGCGTGATGGATGTTTCAAAGAAGTATGGTTTGGAATTACGTCTACTACATGCCATCACAAAAGGTCACCCATGGTATGGTAAATGGGGTTATCAGTTTGGTGCTGGTAGTTTTGCTCTGACTCAAGATTCTTATAAACAAGCTGTAGAGAACCTTTCTTCTCTGCCCTTGACCATCTTTCTATCTCAAGGACGGAAGCCTCGCACTCGTCTGCAGGACTTGATTTCATTTTATCAGTCCTTGTCAGATAGTGAACTTGTAAATATTCGAGACCTTTTTCTTTTCTTAACTAGTTCAATCCGTGATGCCCATAAACCTGGTTCTGGAGCTGATGAGGCCACTTGTAAGAAGCGTAAAATTTGCGACTCCAAGGTCTTATGTGCATGGACCAGTACTGACATTTTACGTGTTGAAGAAGCAATGTTTAGAGTACTACGGGCTGTCTCTGGGCCCAATTGGGTGAGCTGGCGTGCTCTTAGAGGTGCTGTGTGTAAAGCTGGTCCTCCTGAACTCCTTGATTATTGCCTAAAGGCACTACATGGAAAGCAGGTAGCTGACGGAATGGTTGTCAATGCCCGCAGCGCTTCTGGTTCTGGTGCTATGGAGTACAAGTCAGTAAATCCATTCTTCATTGGGAACTCAATAATTACAATTCTGTACAAGTCTCATTTTGTTCATTGTAATTTTTTTATGCTTTTCTCACTGATTTTTTTCTGACTTGATGCAGAATTGAACGTTGCAACCCAATGGTTAATGTAAATACAAATGAGAATAGATTGCCTTGTACTCCCAACCTCCCATCTGAGGAACATCTGCGTCGAGATCTGAAGTACTTGTACGATTGCATGCTAAACCCATCGACAATGTCTAATCATGTCCCCTTAATCAAAAGGGAAATTGCAGTTGACTCTGCTACTACTATTCTTGATTGCAAGCAATTTTTGAAGGTATATCAACCTGAAAAATTCTTGCCTATCCCAAAATCAGATGCAATCCAGGTGCTTTGTGAGGTGGACATCATGGAACAATCTGATGTACATTCCAGAAACCCACCTCCGGAATTATTGATTCTCCCCTCGGATGCTACCATTTCCGACTTGAAGGCAGAGGCATCAAGGACGTTTCAAGATGTTTACTTGATGTTCAGAAGATTCCAAGCTGATGAGCTAGTTGGATATGGTGGTGTGAATGAATCTACTCAGATCAAACTCCTTCTAGGGTCTGCTGAATTTGTTACAGTCAGGGGAAAATTCCTGGGGAAAAATGGGCTGAGCAAGTATAGAATGGAAAGGGGAATGGAGAGATGGACTGTAGATTGCTTTTGTGGAGCAAAGGATGATGATGGAGAGAGGATGTTAGCATGTGATGTGTGCAGTGTTTGGCAGCACACTAGATGTGCCGGGATCCCCGACTTGGATGCTGTTCCTGCCAGGTTCATTTGTATTAGGTGCAGATGTCTTCATAAGACTACGAATCCAGGCGGTAATTGTAAGGATGAATCAGTTGCTGGTGTGGGATTTGGGAAGAACCTGGCTCATGCTGTCTAAAGCGTGCTGGGATTTTTAATAATGCTGTAATATGTAAGTAATCCATGAACTTATATAGACATTTGTTGTGTAGATAACAAGATCAGATTAAAAAATAAACAGATTTTCTGAAGTTGTCTGGCATTTCTTCTAACTTAATAGATATCAATGCTATTTACGACTGTGACTGTAGTAAAATAGTCATTGTTATTTTGATGTCAAACTAAAATATTTCTTCTTTCTGCCTTCGCTTTTCAGGTGGGTTCAATTGTTGAATTGAGACCTTATCATAGAGTATAATAGCATTGATATCTATGAGATTGGAGGATGGCTCTATTCGAGGTATATCTACTTTGTTATACAGTGCATGGTCTGTACTATAAGGCTTCTCTCATACATTACTTTGTGTTTCTGCAGTAAATGGGGGTCTCTTTCTTGCTTGCATTATTGGTGCTGAGAATATTTGGCAGAATCTAGGATGTTCATGGGTGAAATTTTAAACTACCATTAGAACTTTAGAACTTGGAAGATTGAAGATGGTGTGATCAGCCAACTCCCTCCTAATCAAAGATGATTTTACGATGTCTGGACTTCTATATGTGATTTTCTAAATTTTGCTGGTGACAACACGATTCATCTTCTTCCTGAGCTGTGTTTCTGGGATACAGGCTAGCGTGCTAATGAGGACTAGCCTGTGCTGCACTAACTGAATTTAGACGGGGACAAGCATGACAGAGGATTTATCAAATTGTTCACCTAAGGATCATGTTTGGCTTCTTACGTTCCAATGTTGACACAAACCGATGAAGTGCTGTCTGAGCGTTGATAGAGTTCACAAGATACGTGCAGAACAAGCTTGCTCACAAGTCACAAATGTATATAATACCTTTCTTTTTTTAAATACCCTCGATGTCAAGATGTGGCTTGAATCAAGTCCTTTTCTTGTCATGGCAAGCTAAAGAATGTAAGCTTGCTGTACAATCGAGGAGTATTTTTACAATCTTGTGTTGGTTTTGAGACTTGTGTATCAGTGAATTTCTAGCCATATTTACGCTATGAGGACTAGCCCCTACTCTAATGTTTCGTCTTCTCTCTATTTAATGGAGTTAGAAACAGTGCAACAATACTTATTCCTTCTTCAGAAATTTACATTATGTTAAAATGCTCTATGTTAGCTTTATGATTTACAAGTTTTGTTTAGGCTTTAACCTTGTTTCTGTGTCAAAACCCGCTTATTATGTTATACCAGTGAAAAAAGTGCTGCAATAATCCTTTTTAAAGAAAAATATTCCGTAAAGAAATTATGTTTTCGAGTTAAATATTTGTTAGTAGGAGTAGTTGGTTATAATTTTCGTAGATGTCTTAAAGATGGAGTCACTTTTTGGTTGATTTAATACTAAGTTTTAAAAATATATAAGGATTCCGAATATGTGGTCTTATAATGTATTAACATGTTCTTTTAATTTGTTATCTTAAACAATTATTAGGTGGAAAATTCCAATAAATGAATTGAAAAAGAAGATATATTTTTTTTAAAACAACTGTAGAGGGAAGTGAAATAAATTAGATAATGTTTAAAGTATTTCAGATGTTTAGGATTAAAAAAAATTAGTTTTGAGTTAAAGATTTAGATAATGATTGTGAAAAAATGGTGTTATAATAACATGCAGTATTTTCACTCACTAATTGAAGTGTAAAGTGCGATGCACGCATAAATATTCGTTTTAAGTATGCTTTACCATAATCTCCATTAATGGCATAAGTTTAGTGTGTTTTACGCCTTCTATCTTCGAATAATATCAGAACTTGAATAAATAGGATTTGAATTTGACAATATCTCGTTATAAGTTATCTTCTTCAATAATCAATAAATGAACTTTTACTTTCAAATTTATGTACCATCTCAAACTTTGATCATAATGTATATTCATTGTAGAAACAAAAATAATGAAAAAAAAAAAAAAGAGAAGAAGATCATGATGGCTAAAGCAGTAATAGTCAAATTATGTGCTGGCTGGGTAACAATCATGTATATATAGTACTAATTCAAGTTATTGATTTTCAAGCGCTGGTTGATTAACAATCATATATTCTAACAATAAGAGGCGCCGAGGTATATTCATATGTTTACGTGGAGTATATGTGCATTTATTAACTTCGCAAAACATCACGTATATTATGTATGTTCATCTTGAAAAACTGAAAAAAAAAAACTAAATATAATTATCAATATTCCCGTAAAAAGCATGAAATGGTGCTTTATACTGCTAGCACAAGTTAAAAGTTCCGCCCATGCAATCAGAGTTCTATCGAATCTCCTTTTTTAGCTTAATATTAGTGCATCCAGAATTTTCAAATCTTGAATTCGCCTCTCTAACAATCATGTAGTATGATTGTGATTATTTATGTTCAATTAATGATATTATACACATCTGCATTATAAAATTGAACTATTGACATTTTTTTTTGACAAGGAAAACTCGCAGCCACTAAAATATTTAAATTAATTTATTTTAAACATCTTAAAATGTTTTATAGTGTTCAAATAAAAAGATATATACTTTTAAATAACCATTTTTAAGTTTTAAAAAATACAAATAAATAAAAGAAATTAGATTTCGTTAACTAATGAGTATGACAATAGTCGGATCCTTATTTGGATACAAATAGTTTCATGCTAGACGGGCGGGCGGGTCTAAGCCCATTAACCGAACCGTCAATAATTAGCGTTGTTTAAAAGCTACGTTGCCTATTTGTATGATACGGAGACCATTTTGATAGGGCTTTTTCCGACCAAAACACACACTCTAACTCCGCCGAAGTTGCACAAACGCTAGCTTCCGGCGACTTTTTCAGGTGATATTTTTGCTGTTTTCAGATCGAAAACGAGCAGCTAGTCGTCCGTCGGCCGGCAACATCTTCCTTGTACATCTCAGGTAGCGCCTTTAACCCTAGCTGTTCTGATTCCGATTCCGATTCCGATTCGGTTTCTCCATTACTTTATCGATTGATGTGATATTTTTAGAGGAACTTTCAGGCATAGCAAAGATTTGAAACGTAATGAGGCAACAATAACTGTAGTTGCTAAATACGTAGTTTACATGTTAGGAGGAGGGGGAGAGAGGCGGATTGTATTTGTATGTATGTTGGATATAATTGTATATAAGTAACTAGTATGTATATGTGTCAATGACTCTTTTTGTGTATATGTGATTAGTATGTATATGTGATTAGTATGTATATGTATCGATAAATACAATAGTATTAATGAATACAATTTGTATCCATGAATAAGTTGTGTACAATTATATTAATTAAATTTCCGATATTTTTATTGCCGAGGCTTATATATGTGGAAAGCAATTTCTGAATGTGGATTTCTGTACATCCATTATCAAGCTATTGGTGACTTCATTCAACCAGGGACTTTTCTAAAGAGTAGCCAAAAGGATGATTGGCTTTGCATAGCCGAGTTTAGCAAGCATACAGGAACCTAATAAGAAAATAACATATGTTGCAGGTTGCAACCTTTTTAATTGATATTTTTGGGGCTTATAGATTTAAATCAAGCATTTGGTAGTTGGTCATCAACACCTCCCCTTGGCATATTACGTAGAGCCTTAACCCAAGCGCGTTAGGTTTTTATTTCCGATTTTGTTTGTGTTTCTCCTTTACCTTATTCACATTCCACCATAATGTATACAATATGCTTGTATAGATAATTTGACATATTCAGTTTTTTTTTGCCTTAATTGAGGGTGAAAAATCAAGTCCTGAATTGTACTTCTGCACATAGATGCAGTGTTGTCATTTAAGCACTGTTTTTACATTGATTCACATGACGTTTTGAAGTTTTACTTTCTTAATAATGGATCTTCTTATTGTTTCCTTGTTTATTCATTTCGCGGTATAATGCATATACCTAGTGCATGGGATTTCTTTCATTCATTGAGGCATTATATGTAAGTGGAAACAGTCTCCTTTACTTCCGTTTCGTTGAATTTGCTTTAGACGTATATTTCTACTTCAACCACCAATTGAGAATGATCTGCGCGTTCTGTCCTTTTTGTAGCTTAACTTGGACCCTCCAACAACTGCTGGGAAAGATTTGACTATCCAACCATGTTTGGGTCCACGAATGGTAAGTACTTGCACCTGTCTCAACATCTTTTTTATACTTGAGAAATCTATTCCCCCAACTCCCCCCTCTCCCCCCCTTTATTTCTATTGAAGATAGTTATGACTCGTAGCTTTACTTATATTTTCGTTTAAAACTGCTACTCCTAACCAGAAATAAAGGATTAAAAAAGGACTTGCCCATTCTTATTTTCAATAGCTGCTCTTTTCCACAGTGCACCCACTCATCTTTCCATTTATTTGCTTCATTTCATAGAAACTATGTTATTTCTTTTCAATTTGTGTAGTGTTTTCTGAAATTTTCTCGTCTATGGTACAATTGTTAGTCTTCATTTTCCTCTTATCGTATACAGTGAGGATGTTCACTGCTGACTGCTTTCTGTTTGTTTCAGCTTTCGGGCAGTCATCTTCTAGCCCATTTGGGTCACAATCAGGTTTCGGGCAGACAAGTAATAACCCATTTGCTCCCAAACCTTTTGGTAGTACAAATCCATTTGGTTCTCAATCAGGTGGTTCCTTTTTTGGTAGCACTTCCACTGGAGTGTTTGGAACCCCCCAATCTTCTTCACCTCTGGGGTCTACATCAGTTTTTGGTGCATCATCCTCACCTGCATTTGGAGCTTCTACTACTACTTTTGGCAGTTCATCACCAGCATTTGGGAGTAAGTATTTGTCTCTTCAAGCTTCATTACATGATTGTGTTATATATATATTTTTTCAGAATGCAATCAATGCTTCGTCTCTACAAGCTTCCTTACATAATTGTATTTTAGATATCTTTTTTCAGAATGCATTCAATGCTTTATTGTATTCTATAGTATTGCTTACACCAAATGTGTTGATACCATTCTTCATGATTCTGGGTTTACATCTCAGTGGCCCATGAGGTGGATTGTTAATGATCATTTATTATGCATGTGTCAATGACATTAGGGCTGGCTCACCATTATCAGTTACCACCACTTACCCCCACAACTACCATCCTCAACAGTCGCAACCACCACTGCGACCACACTGCCAATTACTACAATCAACTATCATCGCTGTTAGACAACCACCAATCATCACTATCCGCCACCATTATATATAAGACATCCACCATAATGATTCGAAACCATCATTTGCTATCACTATCATCCACCACCACCAACTATCATTATTAACCACCACTTCCAGCCACAACTAACTCCTACCTCAACACCTCCAGTAGCCAACACCATCCTTAATCGACACCCACAACTACCACTGCTAGCCAGCACTACCAACCATCTTATGATTTTTAAAAATATTTTATTGATTTAGCGTTAGATTGATTTGGTATTTTATTAAATTTTATATTAACTTATTTTAAATGATTTTGTAAAACAAACAATCTTAATTATTTAGTATTCAAGTCTTAATACAACGATAGAAAATATGACAAACCCAGTATAATCCCATTCCCACAAGTGGGTCTAGGGAGGGTATGATGTATGTAGCCTTACCCCTACCTTTAAGGTGTAGAGAAGTTGTTTTTGCTCGAACCTCGTCAACCGTCCTCCTTTATCGGGCTTAAGATCATCAATGTAAGCGAGCTCACACAAGCGGAGTTATATTCAGATCTTGACAACAAAGTCATTTTGTTTAGTGTGTTCAGATTCTAACATCTTTGTGTTGATCAAAAACCAAATGCTAAGTAGTAAGTACGAATGCCTGCATAAAGCTCAAGTGTATTATTTTGTCCATCTATTTATCTCTTTTTGCTTCGTTCATTGTAGTTCTTTGCATTTTTTTTCTGTTCTAGTATAACAATGAATGCATGTTCTTTTAATTTTTTGAGGTCAATGAAACCCCTTTACTAATATTTTTGTGATGTAAACCGTATCTTGTTTGCAATGTGCATTTCCCAGCATTTCCCCTTCACTAATATTTTAGTGGCGTTAACTGTATGTTGTTTACAGTGTGCATTTTCCTGCATTCTCCTTAGAGTGGGAATCAATTGACATTATTTAAGTAATTGGTGTAATTTTGTTTAATTGTGTTATAGACTCAATTTGAGTGGAACAGTATTTGTTTGTTCTTCAGTTCTGAAAGTGTCTTGATTGTGAAGGTTCATCTGTATTCGGGCAAAAGCCAGCTTTTGGCGGCTTTGGTTCAAGCAGTGCTCAAACAAGTCCATTCGGCAGCTCGTTTCAACAATCACAGCCGGCATTTGGGAGTGGTCTATTCGGCTCATCTACACCTTTTGGTACTTCAAGTCAACCTGCATTTGGTACTCCGAGTACCCCAACATTTGGTTCATCAACGACCCCTGCTTTCGGTGCCCCGACGAGTACACCAGCATTTGGTACATCAAGTACTCCAGCCTTTGGTTCTACACCTAATCCAACCTTCGGCAGTACAAGCAGCCCATTTGGTGTGACAAATCCTCCTGTTTTTGGATCTGGCACTCCGTCCTTTGGTACTACCACTGCTTCTGCCTTTGGTTCCACATCAACTCCTGCTTTTGGTACTCCGAGTGCTCCTTCGTTTAGTTTTGGATCCTCTCCTGCATTTGGCCAATCAACATCTGCTTTTGGCAGTAGCCCGTTTGGCACAACAACGTCAGCTTTTGGTGCTCAAAGTTCTGCCTTTGGTAAGTTGTTTTTATATTCATGCAAAGACAGACTGATAGTTTTGTTATTCCCCGTCTCAGTTTATGTGGTGCTTTCCATTTTAGTCTGTTCTAAAGAATTACTGTCTTTCTATATTTCGGAACGATAATTTAAACTATCCATTTTACTCTTACTGAGATGATCTTGTAGCCACACAAATATCTATGACTTGTTCTTAACCACAATTTTCACAAGTCCCTTTTTTCTTGATTTCCCTGCCTATCACCGCATAAATTTTGCTGGAGGGAGTATGATTTTTGATATTATTTGTTTCTTTCTGTAACTTTAAGGTTTGAAAATCCAAGTTAGTTTATTATATTATTCATCTCTGATACTTGGTCTTTTTCATATGGTTTAGGAGCCCAAACTTCTGCATCATCTTTTGGAAACCCTAGTTTTGGACAATCTGCCGTTGGTGGTCAACGGGGCGGAACACGAGTTGCTGCTTACCAGGCAACACCTGATGCAGATAACTCCAGTGGTACCCAGCCTGCGAAACTAGAGTCTATTTCGGCCATGCCAGTTTACAAAGAAAAGAGCCATGAAGAACTTAGGTGGGAGGATTACCAGTTGGGAGACAAGGGTAAGTTTTAATGTAAATTATACTCTTGACATTTGTTGATCTTTAAGGTGTTGATAATCTGAACCTCACATTACAGGAGGTCCTGCTCCTGCGGGTCAATCAACTGGTGGAATCAATTTTGGAAGCTCAGCCTTTGCATCATCATCAACTTCCCCTTTTGGCCAATCATCTGCAAATCCATTTACGTCCTCTACATCTTCCAACCCTTTTGCCCCCAAACCATCCACATTCAGTACTCCAAATTTTGGAGTCCCAACTACTCCGGCTTTTAATACCTCTGCCTTTCCAAGCTCAAATACATCTAATCCTTTTGGCTCTACATCCTCCCCTTCCCCTTCCTTATTTGGATCAACTTCAGCTTTTGGACAAAGTACATCTCCGACCCTCTTTGGATCGGCTAGTGCTTCGGGTTTTGGATCATCAACATCAATTTTTGGCTCCTCGTCAGCTCAGACTACTGCCTCAGCGTTTGGTCCTAGCTTAAGCTTTGGTAACACTCAATCATCACCGTTATTCCAATCAACTACCCCTTCATTCGGACAGACGAACTCGGCCTTTGGACAGACCACATCATCTTTTGCCCAGACTACACCAGCTTTTGGTCAATCCAATTTGTTTAGTACACCTTCTACTGGCTTTGGTAGTAATCTGTTTTCAAGTGCACCACTGCTAAATACAAGCAGTACAATGGGATTTGGCCAAACAACAGTAAGTTAATCATAAATTGTATTCTATGTAATGTTCTTGTGTTGCTTTTTTGGATCTCTCTATCTTTTGGTCCCATTGCATTCATGGTTATCAGATGATTTTCACAAATATTTGCTGTATGGATTTGTATGATGAACATGACTATCAGAGAAAATCGCAAGTTTTAGTCATCATCTTTGGCTGTTTGTCATCTTGGCTTAAGCTTCAGCAGTTAAGCTGTTACCTTTACAAGGTTAGCACCCCTTGGTGATTTTTTTTTGGGTAGAGGTGCGAGTCCTGACCTGAAAGGCAGGGAGATGTGGGTAGTCACTTTCATGGTTAATGCTACACTGTGCTCACTTGTGAAAGATAAAAGGTTTCTGTTAGCAATAGAACTTGGACGTGAGCATGCACTCATGCTTGATTTGTGGTATTTAAGTAGGAAGTAGAAGAGTACATCACCTCATAAATCGACAGGTATTAGAAGACCATTCTTATATGGTTGCAAGGGTGTTCAACGCCAGAAATTATCAAGACATTTGCAATCACGTCTGAGAAAATGAAACACCTAAATATTTATGCATATATCTTCAATGCTCTACCATTTAGGTTGTCGTTAATCCTCTCGAGGTCGACTTGCTTAGTGTATCTGTTTGATCAATTTTTTGTTTCCTTTTGCTTGCTCTAAAGTTATATCATATGCTCTCGAAGCTATATTGAGCTGCCCCCCCCCCCTCCTCTGCCTCTTATCTAGTTGTCTGCCTAATACACCCTTTTCTTTGGATTTGAAGCCCTCTCTATCAACTCCTTTTCAACTAACTCAGCCTTCTCAGAGTTCTGCTTTTGGGTTCAATAACTTTGGTCAGACACAAGGAGGTAATTGAAATGAGATATTTCCTTTTACAGTTGGTGAGATTGGTGATGCAACTACTAAATCTGTCTCTTGTTCTAATTTACAGCTGCTGCAAGTGGTTTTGGTGGCACTCCCAGCCTTTTCAGTCAGCCGTATGTAACAGCTCTTTAAATGATCCTTAAAATTTCTTTTTACAATGTAAGCACATGCATATGTAGCATTAGAGGAAGCTGTCATCTAGATTTGGTCTAACTTGAGAATATAGTCTTGATGTTACTTACAGCCCCTTTTATCAGTTTACCTGTAGCGTTACTTCCATTTAGCCTGTACTGATCATGTTTGCCTCCAATTCTGGAATTATGCAGTAATTTCTTTTAATATTTGTCAATTTCTTTCAATTGATCCCCTTCCCCAAAAGAAGAATGCAGTAAAAGGATTAAAGGGCAGACTGTTTCTTCAGATGACCCAGTATGACCTGAAGTAGAGTTTATGTTATCAAGATGGCGGTATACATGAGCTATGTGACTTCATGAATAATAGATTGTCACGAGTACTGCCATAGGACATGTTCATTTCTTGTTGTATATTTTGATCCTTTTGTTTCTGTTTTCCGCCCATGTACTTCTCTTCTTTCATGATTATATGTACACCTGTAGCACTGTCAGAGGACATGTTCATTTCTTGAAGTTCATCTTGATCCTTTTATTCCAGTTTTTCGCCCATGCACTCCTCTTCTTTCATGATTGTTTGTATGGAACTGATAAACACCTCTTGCTACAGGCCAGCTATCCAAAGCTCAGTTGTCGCACAACCTTCAGTTGTTACTAATCCATTTGGAACTTTACCAGCGATGCCTCAGATGTCAATTGGTCGCACTGGCACTTCTTCTTCTATACAGTATGGAATTTCTAGTTTACCGGTAAGTGTGCATGACAAGCCTTCTTTACTTTAAAGGGGTTGTGGAAAGTGGGGAAGAGGCTACCTTCCCTGCATGGCTTCTCTATGATATTCTTATTTTGGTTTGTGGATGGGGTCTGCCTTTTTTTGTATCTACTCCACTTTTTCTTCTTATTACTAACATAAACAACAACAGAGACATAATTTGGTGCTCTTGCATGTTTTTCACTTTATCGTTCACAGGTCGTTGACAAACCTGTTCCTATCCGGATATCATCATTACTAACTTCTCGACACATTTCTCAAAGACGGGTTAGGTTGCCGGCAAGGAAATATCATCCTAAAACTGAGGGGACTAAGGTAAAATGTTGTTCTATTTATATGAGACTTCTAAATCCTAAATGAATCTATTGATCGAGTTTTAAGTGCAACACATTGACTGACTTTATGTGACTTATGTTCCTTTGTAGGTACCATTCTTTAGTGATGACGATGAAACACCAAGCACACCTAAGGCAGATGCATTGTTTGTTCCCAGAGAGAATCCAAGAGCTTTAGTAATTCGTCCATTGGACCAATGGCCTTCGAGAGGTGGTGTGGAGAAAGTATCACCATCAAAGCACATGTCTATCCCAGCGCATGAGAATGGTAGGTTATGGATTGTGTTTTACTAACTACATAGTTCTAAAGCCAACAATAATCCTCTCGTCGAAGACGTTAATGAATAATGATAGATACCGGCAGATGCCAGCGCCCATGCCACCTAGCCCAGCGCCTGTCCCTCGGCACTAACCCCCATTGCCATGCCACCATAGTAGTTACCCAGTTTTCCTGCAAAATTATAGGGCAGTTACCTACCTGCCCTTAATCATATCCTTTAGATTGCAATAGCTCTACAGTTGAGGTGATGCTTGTGGTTGTCATTTGTGTTGATTTGACCAATCAACTGGTGTGTTTTATCAGTCTTGACATTCTTAAGTAGGCATCTTTAATCTATAAGGAGTGTATCTGTAGCTAGAAAGATAGCTTTAGCGTGTGGGAAGTTGCCACACTCAACCAAATTTACACCCTAATACGCAGTAGATACATGATAGGGTCTTGATGTTTCTGTTCATTTTGAATCATCCATATCACTCGACCAAAGTTGCACCCCAATATACTAGAGGCACGTTATTTGATTTTAACTCACCGCGCATATTAGAAACATTATGCTTTATTATACATTGCAATTTTCTGATTTTCTGCACAGGGTTAAATTGTATGTTGCTTTGAACTGATAGGAACCCCAGTAACTTCTCCCCTTGGTGGTTGAAATTACCTTTCTACGTGAAAGAACTTGGAATTTGAACCGTGGATTGCATGACTCCTCTTTTTGTGAATATTGCTTTTGGATTATAGTTGAATATTGCACTTTAAGATTTTTGGATTTGCCTTCAATGAGTATAAAAAAAATAGCTTTAAAAAGATACTCCTAGTCCCTCTATCCCAATGTCTGTCCCAAAAAGAGTGCCTCAAAGTCTAAATAGTAGTGAAAACGAGGGTTCTAGTAGACGAACTCGCACAAAGGGCAATGATTTAACTATAAGAGAAAGTTCTAATGATCTCGAGGTAACTCAAAAATACAAGCATTTGTGGGTTCAATGCGAAAATTGTTATGGATTAAATTATAAGAAATTTTTGAAATCAAAAATGAATATTTGTGAACAATGTGGATATCATTTGAAAATGAGTAGTTCGGATAGAATTGAACTTTTGATCGATCCGGGTACTTGGGATCCTATGGATGAAGACATGGTCTCGCTGGATCCCATTGAATTTCATTCGGAGGAGGAGCCTTATAAAGACCGTATTGATTCTTATCAAAGAAAGACAGGATTAACCGAGGCTGTTCAAACAGGCATCTATATTTAGTAAATTTTCCAACATTCTACATACCAAGTTTTAAGACCACAAGATTTAAAGGACTACAAATTTTTAGTGCAAGGCCACGAGATTTCAAGGACTATACATATCTTTAATGTAAGTCAACCATATTCATCCTTAATTTGAGGCGACAATATTCTAAGGTCTTTCTTTTGTTTCGTAAGTCTATGCCCAGTCAAACTAAGATACTTTAATTGGGATGGGAGGGAGTACAATTCTTTTAGGCTCCAAAAATGTTAATCTTTGTAATGGATTTGATTCTCTTCAATAATAGAAGGCACTTTCAGAAGTTTTGAAGTTCATTTTTTTTGTTATTTGATCATTTTATTTGGCTCGAGTATACCTAGGTAGCCCCTCAAACTTGGCCTGGTTCGTCAGTTAGACACAACTTGCCACTTTCTTCTGTTAGAAGTGCATAATTGAAGGCACTTCCTGAAGTTTTGAAGTGCGATATGTAGTTACTTGATCATTTTATTTGGGCTCAGTATACCTAATAGCCCCTTAAACTTGGCTCGATTTGTCAGCTAGCCACTAACTTTGCCACTTCCTCATGTTAGAAAAGTGCATCTCCTAAGTACCTCATTGTGAAATGGCAATAAACATGAGTACATATTTTTCTTAATAGTTGAGCCTAACCATTTGTTTCTTTGTCAGTCGCCTTCTTTCCTTGGAAGAAGTCGCTGGAGAAAAAGAACAAGAATCCGACGGCTGGCTAGGGGATAGGAATCTGAAATGAAAGAGGAGGGCCGGAACCCCCAACTTAAACACACATAAAAATAATGTCTTCTTCACCCGCAGTTGATAGCTCAATGGTCATGAAGAAAAATTGGATCAGACCCGGACGAATGAACTAGTGAATTGTGTCAACTTTCAATTCATTACTACTTGGGAAACAGGATGCAAAGGAGAACTTTAGGCCATGTAATCTATAAATGACCCTGGAGCTACCAAAATCAAAGATTCCTTTAACAAACGACTATAGTGAGCAATCACACAAATCTGAGACTTCTGCACCCAAATTAACCAAAAAATATAACAATGCATCCAAAATATGCTAGAATGCTAAATAGGGAAATCTAAAAAACTATTAAACAAGGCATAAATTAGAACAAATTTAATCCTTGCTTGGCATTACCAAATGTGATTCTAATTTTGAATCATGTACTTCTTGCTTATAAGCCTCTCAATTATACCTCCATCCTCGTCTTTTCCCGTTGTAGAATTTCAACGTTGCCTCTCTCTCTTCTAGAGCGTGTGTGGTTTTTGTGGAGTTGGTGTTTCCCAAATTGTCTTTCATCTACTGTTATGTGTGTTTTTTTCACTCGTCTTTTGTCTTGGTATGACACACTCGATTTTGTGGACCTGTGTTTAGGAGACGTTTTGGACCTTTTAACCTCTTATTTTTCTCAAGTTAACAATTATTTTGAAGAAATGGGAAGAATGGTACCTTTTTTTGCTTGTGTTTGTCATTTCTCTAAGTAGTCTTTGTATGTACTATGTCGAGTCTTGTTTTCAGAACTATTTGTGTTGTATATTGTGGGTCTTGTTTTGCTGAAGAATGCACTTCTTGTTCAGGTAAAACTGCTGAAGTTGTTTGTGCTCAAGTTAACGAGGCCAGTGCAAAAGATAAAAAAAGTAAGTAATTGTTGATATCTTGTTTAAGTTTTTCAATAAGCAAAAATGTTTCTGGGTGTATCAATTTGTCAAAAATAATTTTGGTTCTGAAAAAAATGATGTGAACATTTTTTGTTTGAATGCCAAGTTTATCAGTACCATATACTACAAACAAATTCAACACAGTAATATAATCCTACAGACAATCTAGGATATTTAGTTCTCATCAACAATTAAACTGATTGAAAGGAAAGGGATAAGTAGAATGGGAGAACTCCTGAAACAGTCCTCAGGGCTTTGGTTAAATGTGAGAGCGCAACACATGATGTATGGATTAGGTATACGTCAGGAATACCAACCTGCCGCGGATTAAAAGTCATGTATTTATGTAAAGGGTAGAGGGGTAGGACTTTACAACACCAAGCTTGGAACCCTGCGCCAATGGGCCCTTAAAGATTTCTAGGTTATTAAATAAAAATGAGAACTCCCCTCAGCTAGAGGATCTAATTTAATAGCTGGAACATTAACAGTGATAATGGCCTCTGTAACAGCTAGGAAACAAATTATCTATTAGACCCCTGAGACCCGCCACATATCTCTGCGATAATGGATGATAAGTATTACTTTTGACCCCCCCAACCCCCACCTCCCACATTTTGGCTACATTTTTTTGATTATGCTAAGTCTATTCTATATTAAGTTCCATTTTGTCCTGAGTTTCTAGCAGCTCCTTTAAGATCAAATTTTTTTATCTCAAATCTTTGAGTCTAGAAGTTGACATCACGAAAACTATTAACTGCTTGCTGGGCAAGGCAGTAGATTCGCTTCCATGATCGGCACAAAGGATAGGCTACTTTCTCAAGCATAGGAGGATTGAGCTCTTGATTGAAACTCCCAGCATCTTTTACTTCTATCCTCCTTGGCTCTAGTCCACCTGTTCAATTTTATATCTTATTAATTGGCCTAATACTGCACCTAAGAGAGTTTCCTACGTATGTATGATGGATTCTAGTAGTATTATCCCCATGTAGAATCTAATGTTTGAACATCTTGAGATCCCCTTGTAAAATAATGCATACTTAAGATCCGAAATTTTTGAAGTGGTCAATGAGGTTGGCTGAGATAAAAACAGTAGGTGTCTTTCCATCTGTCTAAGCCTTTAGTGAACAGAGTCAACTTTGATATTTGTTGCTGGTGGAAGGTAGATGAAATTAGTCAATGTGCATCAAGTTGTCAGACAATACAGTTATCCCAAAAAGATGAGAGATCCTAAAAAGTGAGTTGTTAAACTCGTCGGGTTATAATACATTTGAAATATAATAATTGAGTTGGTCCAACTCCAACAGTTTTTAAACTTCAAACATGCTGTCCTATTTTACCAATTAGACAAGCTTTTGATAACCAACCCCCAAAGAAGAAAAAAGAAAATGGAGAACTGGAACTAGCCCTTTGCTCTTCTCTGCTATCATGATAATAGCTGTTAATTGAATACAAGTTGGAAGCTCGTTACTTGTTAATATGAGTGTTGCTTCTGCCTTACAATGTCGGTCACCAATTTGTCATCAGAATCAAAATTCTGCACCAGTATGTGACCTCATTTGCTGTATTTCATCTTTTCCTGCAGAAGATCTGGTTGAGAATGGCCTTGATAAAGAGGGCCTCGATAGTAGCAAACTGAACCAGAAACCTAATGGTCTCCACGAAGGGCAACATCTCCGAAAAGGAGGAGGGTCTTCCATTACCCTTACTGGCCATCGAGCTGGTGAGGCAGCAATTGTTTATGAACATGGGGCTGACATTGAGGCTCTGATGCCAAAGCTCTGCCATTCCGATTATTACACAGAGCCACGGATTCAGGAATTGGCAGCCAAAGAAAGAGCTGAACCTGGCTTCTGTCGCCGTGTGAAGGATTTTGTGGTTGGAAGACATGGGTACGGTAGCATCAAGTTTATGGGGGAAACAGATGTTCGTCGTCTTGATCTTGAGTCTCTTATCCAGTTTAACAATCGGGAGGTGATAGTCTATATGGATGAAAGTAAGAAACCTCCTGTTGGCCAAGGTCTTAACAAGCCTGCTGAGGTGACACTTCTCAACATAAAATGTTTCGATAAGAAGACTGGACAACAGTATACAGAGGGTCCTAGAATCGAGAAATATAAAGAAATGCTTAAGAGGAAGGCAGGAGATCAAGGTGCTGAATTTGTGTCATATGATCCTGTTAAAGGAGAATGGAAGTTCAGGGTGCAGCATTTCAGCAAATACTGGCTTCACGAGGACAACGAAGATGAATTTGGCGAATATTCTGATGCCTAGTGACACCCGGCTAGAAGAAAGTTAGACTAGCTTAATTTCTGTTATACAGCTGCTTTATGTAAAGAACCCGCTATAGCTCATTTGTGGAATATGGGTTGTGCAGTTCCCCCTTTTTTTTTACAGCTTTTGTTGTGGATTGCTGTTTTTTTTCCCGTTGTATTTGTTTGCTTTTTTTGGTCTTTTTATGTCATTACATCTGTTGTTTCACGAAGTGTAGTATTTTTCATTGCCCTCTTTTGTTAGATTTGAATTGAGAAATCGATGCTCATCTTTTTGTATGCTTAATTTAGGTGTTATTGTGTAAATCGATGCTCATCTTTTTGTATGCTTAATTTAGGTGTTATTGTGTTTGATTTAGGACAAAACGGTCCACTTGGATTATCAATTGAGAATCTTTCTTTTAACCAGCTACAGAGGCCGAGTGCAAAGTAGTTTAACTTTAACATATATTTTGACATATTTCTATTTCCAAGCAAGTGCTTTGCAAGCAGTATGCAATGATCTAGATATATATGCGCTAAAAATCTCAAACAAGGAGATGTCAAATTTCACTATATTTCTGACTTCAAATACAAGATGAAAACTTCCCGTTATTACGAGTCAACAATTTTCCCCACAATTTCGACAGGGACGACTGGTATAGAGTCCCACCACTCTTTTATTCTCCGATTTACTTTCTCATTTTCCATGTATTTTCGGATCTTTGATGTCTGTACGAAGATGCACAACGTCAAAGCCATAACGATGAACTTAAACGGAACCAGAGCTATTATCACTGCAGCAACAACCATTGCTGCCATTACTAAATCTGCATGCTGTAACCACATTCCAAAAATTAGTAAACGATCCGTCAAGACAAAGTTAAGGCAAAAATGGGAAGAATTGTTGTGTTGTTTTACCTTTGGAGCCTTTGAAACAAATATGGACCAGATTTTCAGTAGTACTATGTTCATGCTTTGAATCAAGTCGTAGACATTTCTTAGTCCATGTTGTGCTGACACTATGTTTTCCATCGTCGTATGATCAGATCCAGTGTAGATAACTATTTTACTTGCCTTATCTAGCACGTCCCCTCTTCGTCTTGTCCATATCATCGTTGCAACTGTTCCCACTAAGAGAACTGCTATTGCTTTGCCAATACACTCTCTGCATTCACAAACATCTATTAATGTCTTTTTTCGAGCTGTGGTTCATTTTGTTTCAAATAATGTATGTGGGAATTAGTATACTTACGTATATATAACTATGAGTGTCGTCAAGACAAAAATGGAGGTGCATAGAGGTCGTTCCCATGTTAATACCTCTTGAATATAAGGCATTAACCTCCCGAGCTGTTTGATAAGACCCTGATTAGTACGGAAAAGAAAGACGGTCATGTTAGGATATTTCGGAACAATACAACAGCATTGACTATAAGCATACTATCAAGTAGACATCAATAAGTAAACAAACATGACTAAAATTTGGCCTCAATTGACAAGTAAGCACTCCAACTTTGAGTATGCACATCTAGACAGTTCAACTCGTCTCGGCCACATTGTCAGCTGAACACTGCCAACTTTCAAAATGATCAACTAGACACCTCAAAATTTTAATGTGGCACAGCAACAACAGGTCTCCATGAGACACAGTGTGGACGAGTTAAGAGTGTTTACACACTGTCAAAGTTGAAGTGCTTACTTATTAGCTGAAGCCGAGTTTTAGTGTCTGTTTATGTATTATGCTACTCTTCAGTTCAGATAAAGTGATAGAGTTATAACAAAAAGGGGAAGTCAAGCTTCTATTCTGGTTATTTTTGCAATTTCTTACTTTTTTCGCCTTTCCTAGCTTCGTAAATCTTATAGGAGATATGATATGCATGCAATTACGTCGAATAACTCAGCAACACTTACCATAAGAACCTGGACACTATTCCCCACCCCTTCCCCTTTCAGCTCCTCAACAGTAGCTCTGGCCTTTTCAATCTCCTTTGCTTCCTCTCTCGCTTGATCGATAGCATTCCCCAATGACGAGACACTGTCGGTTTGTCCAGGGATACGGTTGCTATCATCGATTTCTTTGACCACTTCGGCTGGAACAGGCATCAGGGAGACATTCAGGCTTCTCAAGATCGAACTAGCACTACGAGGATGTCCAACGTCTACTTTCTTCAGACTCTCAGCAAGTTCTTCAAGTACATAATCTCCTTTTGGTAACTCGTCTAGCAAATCGAAAATTAAGAAATTCTTGGGAACTGGTGGAGAGATCCTAAGCATTTCTCTAGCTGCATGAAGCCTTATAATTCCTAGTATTGTCCTCGCGTGCATCTCCCATGAACCTGAAGTTGAATCAACCTTAAACTTCCGTAGGAACCGATGCAAAAGTATAATCTCCTTTATAAGAGCAAGCCAATGGTCGCGCCTTGTTGAGCTTGTCATTTCGGGAAATTCCAAGAGAACAGCTTCTTCCCTAAATTATACAATGCCAAAAGTACTCATACTAGTGAACGATATCGTGCTCAAACATGGTCCTTGAAGTCATATAACCGTATAAATTGTGAATTCCCACATGGACATGATATATTAAAAGAAAAAATCATCCTTCAAACCAGCAATTCTTGAAGCCTTTTAAACTCGTCCTTTCTACTATGCGCAATCTCTTATAGATATCTATTCTTTGGGGCAGAGTGGAAGAAGGGGGGATTTTCAAACGCGGAAAAGGATCCGATGAAATTCAAAAGAATTAAACGAGCCGCACTACTTGCAACATTAGTTGAGACTGTTTTATAAAGCAAGCGATAAATAATGCTAAAATACTTAAGTCCTCAAGGAGAAGTGGAAGCTGAGAGAATACTTACAATTCAGAAGAACTATAAACTATAGCCTTGTCAAAGAGCGGAGCACCCCACGGACCTGTAGCAGCAGGTTTGACACTCTGCTCGAAATCATCCGAAAGATTGAGCTTAAGAGCGTCTCTGTAAGAAATGACTCCGGATTCCTCGAAGTACAGGGCATAGTTTGTTAGTGTCAGCCTACCTATAAACAGAAGTACCGTTAACAATAATATCCTCAAAATACGAGGTCTCATAACAATGAAAAACTATAAGGAAGGAAAGAGTACCAGGCCAACTTGTCCCTCCAATATGGCGCACTATTCTTTGGGAACTTGCAGTACCTTCTACGTGTATTATAAACTCGTCATCTCTCATTTCCACACCCGTTGGAGTTGCTTGTTTCTGTAAATGCTTTATACACCTAAAGTCCAGTAGACACCGAAAATTTTCAACAAAAATGATAAGGCCTAGTGCAACATTTTTACTAAAGTCGGTGGCGGAGCTAGGATTTTCAACAAAGGGGTTCAAAATCTAAAGAAGTAAACAGACGAACTAACTGAAGGAGGTTCGACATCTACTATATATACATAAGAAAATAAATTAACCATGTATTAATATTATATTTTCCGCCAAAGGGGGTTCGCTGAATGTATGCTGTCATCGCCCCTGCAGACCCTGAAGTACACATTTGATCTCAAATTCCATTTTTCGGAATCTAGAATTTATACTTGGCTGCTACAATATCATTATACCAGTCGATTAATGTTGTCGTTGATTCTGAGTCCTTTCTTGCATTATAGCTCCATGAGAAATAATCTTCCAACTAATAGAGGGGATAGCAAGAGTTTAGAATAATTACTTTATAGTCTCCTTCAAGAATATGTTATAAGCAGGAAAATGCAGTCGATTTTCTGTAGGTGCTGTGAGAGTCTCGAAAGTACATCTTCCGTTAACAAAATCACCTACTAAATTTACGAGTGTCGCTAGCCACAAGAAAGCATGCTCTCCAACACTAGGTTTATGATCAACCTGCCAATCCAATCACTTTGATCAGTTATTCGGAGAGTAAAATTCAATGAAAGAAAACTAACAATCTTCGAGCTTTCACCTACTCGTTATCATCTTAAGTCGTAACATAGTACTAAAACGCGCATAAACAACTTGTCTAATTGAGTAACATAATGTAACAAAACACAGTACTTCTAACTCAAGGATTCGGATTTCTTACAAGGAACGGTAAGAGATCCGAGTAGAACAAAGGGATGTCATCTTGTTCCTTACTCATCTCAGCAACGACTTTTTTCTCTTCTTTTTCTTTCGCCAAATATTCCTGTATTATTTACGAAAGTACGTAAACTACAATGTACATATCATATCAGGAAAATAAAGCATGTAATCAATCTTCCAGTACACGAAAAAGTCCCTCCTAATATTTTTTCAAATTTTAGGACTTCCATTACACAATTAACATAATAAACTCGCGTTGATTCAACAAAACAAAAGATGGTTGATTAAACTAAGTAGCATCAAAGACGCGACGATTGTACATGAGATAACATACTTCATGTGTCTCTTCTTCTGTTGAACTAGGCATTTCCCATGCCAACATCATATCAAACGTGAACCGAATAAAATCACCATTATCGATCATTTCTTGTAACTTACTACACATATCAGTGAGGGCCTTGGAGCAGCAAAACTCGACTAATTTCCTCGAATATCCCTCCATGTTAGGATCAAATTCAGCCTCAAATTCATGCACTAATTCATCCACAGATGTGTCCAATTTCCTAACATGAAATGATCTATTAGTACTAATAACTTATTGCTAATGATTCACATTACAAATGAAATGTGTGTTCAATATTTTGTATGAAACTTTGTAGACTTCAAAAAACAGAGTTTATGACAAAACTAGAACAATTTGGTAGCTCTACCAATTTACAAAATCCATAATACATGAAAACAACAGTTCTGTGCACAAAACATCCCACCTTAACCTCGTCTCAGAATATATATATATATACACAAATTAAGAGGTATTTGTATAAAATTAACATAGAGCACCCAATGAACAAATGATCTGACTGGTCCATCGACTCTTGAGTGGGTGCTTAAGGCTCTTTTGCTGTGCCTAAGTTTGACAACGCACCACAACCTTAAAATCCTAAATCCACCTCTGGGCGATATGAAATAGACAATTTGCTGTAATACTCCGCCACTTTCAAAGCATCACACCCTTAAAATCCTAAAAGGTATTTGTATAAAATTAACATAGAACACCCAATGAACAAATGATCTGACTGGTCCATTGTCTTTTGAGTGGGTGCTTAAGGCTCTTTTAGTGTTGCTAAGCCTGAGTTCGACAGAGCGTCACAACCTTAAAATCCTAAATCCGCCTTTGGACGATATAAAATAGATAATTTGCTCTAATACTCGCCACTTTCGGAGCGCCACAACCTTAAAATCCTATATCCGCCTCTGAGCGATATGAAATAGACAATTTGCTCTAATACTCCGCAACTTTCAGAACACCACAACCTTAAAATTCTAAATCCGCCTCTGACAGACCGAAACATTAATGACAATCTCCGCGACTCAAACCATAATATGAGTTACATCATAATCAAGCACCAAAAATATTAATTTAGCCTCAACTATGGATGTTCATTTATATCATGAATATATATTTTCATTTCATAATATTTTAAAATATTTGACAATTAACATAATTTATTTATTTTTTTTATGAAAAAGTTCATGATTTATTTAGCAATTGAAGTAAGAATAAGAGAACTAACTTGGCGCATCTGCAAATAACGTCGTTAGCAATAGTTGAAAGATGCTTCTTTTCCATGGACAAATATTATTATTAACTTCTATGGCTATTGAGTTTTAAAAGAACTTTTTTTTTTTTGGTTTAGAAATTTAGAAATGCATTTTAATTTGTCTTTACACAACATTTCATTTTTTCAAAAATTGAAAAAAATAATAAATCAAATGGATAAGAGGAGATAAGTGGAGATTATTATTGGTGACACGTGGTCAACATGCAAGGACCAAAACTCTACTCATCACGTTTAAACCGACGAAGAAGAATTAAAATTTTGTGAAAACAAAACTTTCCCTTTTTTTATCGTGATGAAGTTAGAAATTTTATTAAGCGTGTTTAAAAATAATCGTATGCAATTATTAAAATAAAAAAAAAAATTAGGTTATTTGAAGTTTGAACCTGAAATTCCTTCATTAAAATAGACATACCTTACTATTACATCGAAGACATAATCCGGCTTTAAATATATATATCCTTTAAATGTAGAAACATAAATAAATTTTTTGATGAAAGGTATCCCGTTAGTAAAACTGGTTGGCTATATCTACGCACATGATTTTGAGTGAAAGTATAAATCTTTTTATTATAAAAAGATATAAAAACAAATTAATAATAATAAAATTTATTTTATTAACTTTGACTATTATTATTTTTTGATAAATATTAATTATAGTACGTGCTTAGGCGTGATCTTATATCAATAAGTATACAACTCAAAACATAAGATTAATGTGTAGCATAAAAAATGTTGATCAACGAGTCTCGTTTGAACTTTTATAAAATCTACGAACTAACGCAAACAAAAAAAGAAAAAAAATTCCTATTTTTTATTTTGGATTCGTTTGAACTAGAAAAACAATATTTCACCTTTTAAACTAACGCACACAATTTAATAGGTTATCATAGTCACCCACAAAAAATTTAGGTTGAAAAACCGTGGCACACATATAACACAAAATTTATGGGCTATAAAACACAAAAAGAAACAGAAAAAAATTCTTATTAAGTTTCGGTCCTCGTTTGAACTCACAAAGATCTATGTTTGCCGCTCTGGACCAATGTGCACCATTTAATAGGTCGTCATGGATGACCATAAAAATTTTCAGTCAAAAAATCGCCGGACGCACACATAAAATTCATGGACTATATAACATTGAAAAAATTCCTATTTCTCGTTCTAAACCTCGTTTGAACTCAAAATAGCCTACATTTGCCTCTCCTAACCAATGCATGACATTTAATAGACCGCCATGGACGCCCACGAAAAAAAAAGTTCATCGAAAAAGTTGTCGGGCACACATATCACACAAAATTCATTGATTATACTACACTATAAAACAAAAAAATCCATATTTTCTGTTTTTCGGAATTCATTCGAACTTGAAAATACCTATATTACCCTTCTTAACCTTCGCGCGATATTTAATAGTTTGTCATGGAATCCCAAAAAAATAATTCGGCATAAAAACCTCCTGGGGCACATATTACTCAAAATTTCTGGACTATAACACAGAAAACACATAATTTTATTTTTAAACACTTTTAGAATAATTTTGATAGTTTATGTAATAATTGATTTATTAAAAAAGTTTTCAAAATTATAATCAATAAGAGAGATTTAAATATTTATATTGTTATGTAACGTACAATAATTTATATATATATTATTTCTGTCACACAGAATACAACAAGAAGTATGGGAAAAATAAAAAATAATTATGAAATTACGATTTATCATAATATTTTTTATAAAACTTATGAGAGCAAAATCCATATAAAACCAATAAAGAACAAAATTTTTTGAATGTAGAACATTGTAAACGCTATAGTTATTATCTATAGGACACTATAAAAGATACGATTGTTGTCTTTATTGTTTTTATTGATGACAAATAAACATATAAATTTTAAAATTGCTGGACCGATTAAGAAGGAAATATAAGTGCACATAATTTTTTTTTTGATATGTTGAGTTTTCAAGATCACGTGGGAGGGGTTTATATTTTTCTCTTTTAATCATATACTAGCTTGTATTATGTGCACCAGAATACTATAATGTTTATTTTTTAAATTTTAAAATAAATAATGTTCATTATTATTGAGTAACAGAAATGAATGTATAGTTATATATGATATTTTAATTTTATATTAATATTTGATGCGAATATGATTTCATTTTAAACTATATAAAAAGATTTTATATAGCATGTGTGTTGAATTGATATTTATGCAGGTTAATTAAATTTTAAATTCATAGAATAAATTACTAACTAATACAAATTTAGATTGTTTTAAAATATTAGTATTAAATAATTTAACAAAAACTTACATTTTTGCATTTTGATTTGGATAACTACTATTTTTTATAAATAAAGTGAGAATGGAGACCTAAGAAAGAGTTAGGTTGTTTTTCATTTATTTTATTTTTGTAAAACCGTATTTTATAAGTCTTGCCCTTTAATATTCATTTTGAAATTTCAACTTGATTTTAATAATTAATAAATTTTAAACCTTTTTTTTTGCCGATTATGTGTTTTTAAAAGTTGCGTACTACTCCCTTACTCCCTATAAAGGATTTCGTAAAAATTTTGTAAAAAATCAACCAAAAGATACATTACCAAATGCGCTATTATTCAACTAAAAATATCAAAAAATCGCTTAATTCCTGTAAATTGACCTATAATTCGCTCCTCGTTGAACTATCACTATGATTAATGTATGGTTAATATTCTTTGAGTATCATAACAATGGCCATTATGTATACGAAGTAAGTGGAAAAAAGTATTAAAAGTTCAATACTTGAACTATTGTCATGTGTCGTGTTGATTCATTATTTTTGTTTTGATATATTTCGTTCTATAAATGAATTTTACATGCTTGAATCATATAAATAACATATATCAACGCCTCACTAACGATACTTTCTCCGTCTTCGAATTCTCTCTTTCAAGTTCGTAATAATTAATCGAAGGTGTCAATCACGATTAGTAATACCATCAAAGAAAAAAAAAGAGCGAAATTATGATTTTCTATTGTTTGTGAAAAATGAATCATTCTCGTAACGAATAAAGTGAATTGAGGTTAGTCTTTAAAAATATAGTCAAATAAGATCTACCTAATAATTTTTGTTTCTTAATGCTTTAGACTTTCAAGGATTAGAAATTTTCCTTTGCCTTCAAACACTTGTGTGTTCACCTCACCTTTTCCTTTAATTTTCTTCTTCTTTTGCTTTTTTGCATATCTTTCTTTGTAAAATTATCTTTTTTTATTTTAATTTTATTGTGAATCTAAAAAATTGATGGGCCTTAGTGCATGATTATGCATCTATAGTTCATAAATTAAGCTTTTTTTCAAGCTACTACAAAAGGATATGACATATTCTAGAGTCATAAATATTTCACTATTTTGAGACATTATTGAATGTTACTATTTGGCTAAATGAATCATGATAGTTAAGATGTCTATTTCCTATATTTCATTTCATGACCCAATCTTTTGAATGATTGAATTTTGTTCCTATTAATAATATATCCATCATTAGAACAAAGGGTCACAAGAGGGGGCGGAGCCAGAATAGATTCAACTGAATTTTGTACATTAAAATATTATACTATGTATAGGAAAATAACGAATATATATATATATATATATATTTTGACGTGCACATACATATATATACAAAAGTTATTGAATTCTCTTTATATATATTTTTTTGAAATTTCTGGATCCGTCACTGATTAGTAGGATTTGTTCTATCTCCCAATAGATACACAAAATGAGGGACCTCATGAAGGTTGTATAGATTCATGCAACTTGTGATCATTCATTCTCATGTGTTTTTATTTTGAGGGTTCATTCTAAATTGTTATTTGTGGAGGGGATTTGATATTTGCTCAATATTAATTTAGAGATTGTGAAGTTGTTGAAGGATCTCATTATTTGGACATTAATTCTTATATACCCCAATTGTATTTGTAGGGTACACATTGACACTTAATTTTGAAGTCTAGATACACATAATTCAATGTCATATTAAAATAATACTTCTTCCACTCCCAAATATACTTAGTCATAATCATAAATTGAATTTATTTCAGAATATTTGACTATTAAAAAGTCAAGTAGTATTAATTACCTTTCTGATTATTTTTTTTTAAAATCTAATTACTCAAATTAGTGAATTGTTGATTAAGTAAGACATTTTAAAAGGAGATAAATGGTAGTTTAAAGTTGGAAGTTTTCTTTTTCAAATAAATATTTTAATATTTTACATAAATTTTCAAATAATATTGATGTCCGAAATCAGTATGTGACACAAACAAGCATGAAATATTAGTTATATACAATCAAACAAATTCGTATAATATCTGAAAATCACAATGTAGAGGGTAAAGTTCACGTATATCCTATTTTCTTCAGATCCATTTGTGAAATTATACGATTATGTCAAGGTCGTTAGTTGCTCAACCTATTTAACAATGTTATTCAATTTTCTTCATAATCACTAAGTACTATTTGAATAGAGGAATTACTTGTAGGAACACTAAATTAGTACAAAAAACAAAGATAATTGGTATGGAAATCAAGGTTTATAATTAAAAAAAGAGTTCAAACATATTAATAATCTGTTACACATTATAGGGATAATAATATAAATTGAGTATATTTTCTTAAAATTAAAGTATGATGATAAATAGGTCAAATTAAAGAGGCCAAGATGTTTGAAATTGAGGAAATCCTCCATACCCTTCTCCAACAATATTTTTCCCCATTCCTTGAGCTGCTGCATACCCATTTGTTCCCTACCAATTTAATTCTTAATATCAAATTTATGGGAAATAAAACAAAAAAATCAATTTCTGTAAGTCAAATCTCTTTATAACAGTCATCCTCTATCGATAAGGATGGGATAATATATGAACAAATGATGTTATAGAAAGCTTTGTATAATGTATGCACTCATCAAATTAAACAAAGTAGGAGTTTTTGTGATGCACATCAAATATGAAATAGATGCCTCATATATCAACTATTAATGAGACTATCGGGGTTTGTGATGAGATTGATATTATTTTTTTATTCTTAATTAAGTAGATGATTGAGGTTTGAGTTTTGAAAATGGAGAAAATCCTTATAAGAAGCGTTCCACTTTAATAAATCGTATACAACAGAAATTCAAATTAATTAATGCTCGGAAATAGACATCAATGTCGATTTTGGAATAAAAGAAAGACTAAAGACTCCATTAAAGATTTTTTGTTTATTTAAAAAAGGATGTATATATCAACTTGAATTAATCGCATGCAACGATCACGTATTTTTAGGAGCTAGATTAATTGGTGACGAAAACATAGTTTTGTATTTAAAATGTTTTTATTTTGATATGAAAATGATTTAGCATAGAAGAAAATGAGAAATAATCAAAGTATATGCAGAAGCTAGCAAAGCATACCTTCTTGAACGATAATGATAAATGAGATAACAAAAGAAAAACATATACCAATGAGCATAAAAGAGGGTTTTCCACATTAAAAATTGGTGTTTTTTATTTTCTCAATTTTGGGATTTGCCTCTTTCCAATATATATCTTTATAAAAAGTGAAAGCACTTTAAACTAAAAAAAATAAAAATAAAAAATAAAAAGTGTACCTGCATTGAGTCCATATCATCCATCTCTGATGAATTGAAATCATAAAACAAACTTGCTGCTGATAGTTTCATTGAAAGAAACTTCAAAAAAAAAAAAATTAAAAAATGCTCTATTAGAGAATATTTTGATTGAATTTATTAAATATATTGTTCTAATTTTGCACTATGAAATAATAATAATAACATAAATATAAATCTATACGTATATATATACTTACATCAATTTGATTTTGCAATGACCGGACATAGTTGATTATTACATCTAACATCACTGCCATTCCCATAGTCTGCATTATAAAATTAATGATTTAACGAACGTAAGAAATTATATTGTTCAAACTCTCCAAAAATTCTGTCGTATCCATATTACATCTTTCAAAAATACATTATTTTTAAAGGATTCAGCATGCGTTTGTCGATCTTATAAGAATCCGAACAACATAGCTAATTTTTTCTTTAGTAGAAATATAAATTAACAAAAATTAAACAAGAAGGATTTTCATTGCTTAAAATTATATATGTATATATATAGGAAGCATATAATAAATATTACCTTATAACATCCAGGAACAAGTTCTTGCAAGCATCTAAGTTTTTCATTTATTTTCTCCCTTCGAAGCTATATATTCACAAACAAGAAATTAAATTACTCAAGATACTATAATTTAACAAGTCTTTTTTATTCATAGAGTATACTAATGATGAATACATGAGATAAGTCGATAAATACAGTCAGACCTCTCTATAACAATATCATTTCTCCTGATTCTTTCATTGATATAGCGAAATATTGTTATAACAAACATATTATATAACATAACATGATAAACAAGAAATTAACATGATTGTTACAGTGAGATATTATTATAAAAGATGATTGTTATAGAAAAGTTTGATCGTAGTATAAATTGAATTTGATTATAGAATTCTTACTCTTTCAGCCAAACTATGACTATCAGTAGCTTGGCCTCTCTTTGCTCTAACATGTACAACTTCTCTTGGTTTCTCAACTTCTTTTTGATTGTTCCTTTTTCTCTTTCTCCCTTCACTTGTATTCTATGTATAACAAAGAAATTAAATCATAGTAAACAAAAAAACAAATCAACTACTCGGAATTAACTATTCAGATGTACATTCAAATTCTGACATCTAAATCTTAATGCACATCTTAATATATATATATTCAGACGTGTATTCAGATTCAACATCTAGATCTTAATGCACATCTTAATATATATATATATATATATATATATATATATATATATATATATATATATATATTCAGACGTGTATTCAGATTCAGACGTATTAATCATGATAAAACAAACATAATTTGTATTGATCACCTTGCTAGTATTTCCAGAGACTAGAGGAGGAGGAGTTGGAATATTGTTGTTATTATTACTACTATTCAACATGGATTCTGATTCTGGAATTGAGCTAGTACATCCATAACTTGTACCTCCCAAAGTAAAAAATTGAGCAGCAGCAACCGCGACGGCGGGATCATAAACATCATGGCTAATATTATTCATATGATGATCATTATGAAAATTAGACATGATGTTGAGTTCATGTTGATGATGATGATTAGAGAAGTTTTGATCATTTGATGACAAAGACAAAAAACCATGTTGTTGATGAATATTTGAGGTGAAATTTTGATCATTTTCAAGTTGTTGGCTTATGCTATTTAGAAGTTCCATATTTGAATTCATCAAAATAGAGGAATTATTGTTACAAGTAGAATTCAAAGCATGAAAATCTAGAGGAGTAGAAGAAGAAGAATCACCCATGAAAAATTTGGTAGATTTTTTTAATATGATAGGATTAGGTAATGCAAGAGAACAAATGTATGGGTACTATAGTTTCTATGGTGGGGTTTTAATATATACTATTCCATACGTCTCATTTCATATCTTCTACCGCAGAGGTGTGGAGTCAGAATTTATGTATTTCGGATTTAATTTTTTTAAAATAATCGAGTTATAAAATAATAATATATACATAAAATAAATATTATGTTTGATCAAAATTATTGAATTCGACCGACTACGTAGTTGATATTCTAACTATGCCCCATTAATATAATATTAATATAGGTCTTACAAGTCATGTCATTTATAAAGATAAATTTTGAATTGTATAATTAAATAGTTTTCAAATATTGAAATGTACTTTAATCGTTTCAATTTATATTGAGAATTTGATTTGACATAAAAAGAAATATGTTAGAAATATCAGAGTTATACATAAGTTGAAAAGAAAAGTGTGTCACATTTAAGTAGAGGAAAGAAATAATTGTTTTTACAAAGTAATAAAGCAAGTAATTTAATGTATATTTTGATTATTGTAGAAAATAGAATATATATTATTGGGTAAATATTAAAAGGAGGTTTGTGGATGTAATCTCTTGATGGGTCCACTTCAATTTGATATATCAAGTAAATGGGACCATAACTCAACTTTGATTGAGTATGATCCAAATTGAGAATATCATTCAAGTCTTTTAATTGTTTGGCATTGAGTTGTTGGAAATGACAAGAGTGTACATTCACATTGACCACTTTTAATCTTTCTTATAAAAAATTTAGACCTAGTACTTGTTTATAATAGATAAAAAAAAAATTTAAATTCATATCGGAGTTTTGATTAAATTTAGTACTGCACAATCTATTCGGAGGTGACGCTCCCAACAAAATTTTCTTCATATTCAGGGCTCAAATCGAGAACTTTAGTTAAGAATGAAATAGTCTTACTACTTCCATGACCGATTCGTAGTACATTAAAGATTTGATAAAGATAATGATAGTACTACTCTTGATCATCACTATTTCCTTTTGTTTGGAAAAAAAAAACAAAGATAACATGAAAGAGATTAATTATTTTTATTTCAATTTTTGAATTATTATTGTTTATGTTGGTTAGTGTTGTACCTCCTCTATTATTATAAAGTAATGTACTAAATCAAATTTTAATTGGTTAATATCATATCTTGGTTTCTTTTTATATGATGTGGAGTGATCCTTGAGTGAAATATAATTAATCCAAAAATAAATAATTTGATAAATAGATAAACTCGTTGTGGTAAAGATTGTAACGTCAAGGGAATATTAATTATTGAAAAAATAAATATATGGTATAATCTTAATCATAAAGTACGATCCTAATCGAACATATATTTGTCTCATACACTATCAAAATCCTGAGAAGAAAATGCTATAAAAATATGTAAAATGCCCTATACCTTTGAGTGCTCACTTAATAAACTCATTTTCGAAGTTAAATCAGACTTAAAATTTAGTTTATAAGAATATATGAAAGACTAATTACCCACCCTAACAATTAAAATTCATACATTTCTCTCACGCTTATTATTTGAACAATCCCTCAAGACCCTACCCTCCAAGACCATTCTTTCATTCTCAAAACGTTATCGATCTTAAATTATATACAAATATTTTTCAAACAATATTTTTCGAAAAAAGCATTTCCTTCCTACCAAACATAAACGATACTGACAAGTATGATAGGAACTCCACAAGTGACAAGTGACAACTATATCTACATTAAAAATAAATAGATGAATATATATCACAATTATTATTTTCATCATATTCCTCAAGTGTGTCATTTTCAAGTCCTAATATTTCTAGGATTTTTCAAAAAAGTATCTCTCTTTTTTAGCTACTTTATTAACAAATTTCCAAAAGTAACAAGGATGTATGAAAGTTACACTTACAAATGTAGAGGAAAAAAAACGAGGAAAAAGAAGTAGACAATCAAGATTTTCCATTTTAGTCATTTTTGTACAATTAAAACTTGACTAGTATTTGTACAATTACTTCATCTCCTAAAGCATGATGAACCATACCATCTATATATAGGACCACAAACAAGTCACAAAGTCCTAGACATGGAAACATGGCAACATTTATACACTTTCTACTTTCACAATGTACTATATCAAAAATGATTTTTAGCGGTAATTAATTAATAATAATAGGTTAATTGTCACTAAAAACATATTTTTAGAAGCGACATTTAGTACTCGCGGTAAACCTTCTTAAAGTCTATAGTGACGCTAGGCCTAATGACAGTTAACTAATGCAGGTAAAAACTTTATCGCTCTTTGTTAATATGTATGTTTATTGCCGCTAAAATTTGTTTGTGTTATAGTGACAGTGTTTAATAAGCGCAAGGGTGTGAGGCGAGACATTTTACGCAGTACTAGACGAAGTGTAAGCCCCTAAACATACATAGGGCGTAAGCTCCATGAATCTACAATGCTTATAATATCTCGTATATCTTCGATTTTATAATTTTATTACTATGCAAATAATCCAAAGTAATATTTTCAAATGTAACAATACAAAAATTGATAACAGCCATTTCCACTCTTATTTAATATTTGTATTAATTAATTTTTATGGCTTTCAATGGAAGGAGAATGATTTAAAAGAAATGTTAGAGCATGAATGACAAAAAATAAATAAAGTTGCCTTAGGAATATATTATCTAAAATTTTGTATCTATGAAAGTGTCACTTCCTCTGAGAGTTGTCTTTCTTTTATATATTTAAGGAAAAATCACTATAAAATAAAGTATAAATTGTCATTTCACCAACAACAAACAACATGATTCATTAAAAAAAACACTTTAAAAATAACAAAAGACAAGTTTAACAATCGGAGCATACACTTTTACGTCCAAAGCTTACGCCTCAAATTTTAGAATATATTTTTCATAAATTTATATTTTTTATTTGCGTCTGAAAAGATCTTTGATACGCCTCATATACTACATTAAAAATGATCTTTAATCGCAATTAATTAACGACAATAGCTTAATTGTCACTAAATATGTACTTTTAACGGCAATTAACATTCTTTATATGTGTCCCTAAAGCCTTTAGTGATTGACATTGGATCAAATGACAATCAACTAATACCAGTAAATACTTTAACATTCTTTGTTAATGTATATATACTAAGTTAACCGACTTTAATTAGCTAATAACCTCCTATAACTTATCCGAACTAGCTGTCTGATTAACTAAGACAACTAATTATAATTAAATTATGTGATCCACTAGATCCCACTTCTATAATTAATCAAGTGCGACATAGATTTTACTAATAAATACGTCATGTCGAGTAATGAAAGAGTATATATATCATAACTTTAAGAGAAAAAGGTCGTAAAATCAACTTGATTTGACTTCAAAATAGCGCATATATATCTTAATACGTGTTCACCTTATAATTAATCAAGTGCGACATAGATTCTACTATTAATTATGTCATGTCAAGTAATGAAAGAGTGCATATATCAATATATCATAACTTAAAGAGAAAAAGGGTCACAAAATCAATTCGATTTGGCTCAAAATAGTGTATATATGTCTTAACACGAGCCCACCCTATAGTTAATCAAGTATGATATAAATTTTAGTATTAAATGTCATATCAAGTAATGAAAGAGTACATATATCATAACTTTAAGAGAAAAGGGTGTCACAAAATCAACTCGATTCGACTCAAAATAAAGTATATATGTCTTAATACGTGCTCATCCTATAATTAATGTACTAGATAGTTTGTAATCTCAACTGGCTTTGCTAATTGCTACTAATTTTGTAACGAATTAACTAACTCACTATATAATATAAATAGAATAGAAAATATAAGCAATTTGTAATATTCACTTGTATAATAAAATAAAAAAAGGACCTAGCTAGAAAACAATTTGTATATTCACATGTATAGCAAGTTTAGTTCCAAAAGTGATACATTTGTAATTTTTGTTCTTTATAGACTATAGTCTTTTTTTTTTTTATATTGGTAGTTTTTTTTTCATGCATCCACACAACAACGTATTAGAAGGTAATAGTTTCTTTATACATGAATTTTAACATGTAATAGTAGATTAATTATCATTTTAATTTATCATTTATCAGGCTATGTATATGTTTATCATTGGAATATACATATAACTCATGATTTTAGATACATATTTTATATGATTAACGCTTGATCAAATTCTTTAGAAGATTATGAGTTTATTTGAGTTAACTTTTGATGTATGATTTTTGACTAATTTTTTATTGTTTTAACTTTAAAATAAGTGCTTATAAACATTTTTTTATTTTACTCAAACACTACAAAATTAATTAAAAACTATTTGACTTAAAAACACTGAAAATAAGTCAATTCAAACAAACACTAAAAATACTTAAAAAGTGATGTTTGACGAAACTTTTTGAGAGACCGTAAATATCTTTGGATAGTATCCTTAAACTGTTTTTTTAGAATCTAAGAAAGTAATTTCCCTCCAAAGTAGTCATTTGAAAACATTTTTGAATAAATACACTTAAAAACACTTTTTAAAAACTTGGTCAAATATTAATTAATGTTCAAAAAGGCTTTTTTGAATTGATTATTATTATAATTACTATTATTTAATTAGTATGCATTTGAACTTCCAAAGTTAGTTATAAAAAGTGTAGATACATATAATATAGTACCACTTTCTTCTAATGGGAAGTTTTAATATTCACATTCATACCTACCTAAAGCCTTGTTTGGCTATATTGGATTGGAATTCCAAAAGCTAGGATGGGATAAAGATTCATATCATTTATGAAGCAATCTTTATCATAACTAGACCTTTCATTTCTCTAACATATTAAATTAAATTAATTTTTTTAATTTAATTATATATCCTAAAAATTAAAATCAAAATTCACCTATTATATATATATATATATATATATATATATATATATATATATATATATATATATATATATATATATATATATATATATATAAATCTAGGACATCTGAATAAATAAATTCCTTGTGAAGAGTTTATGGATGTTTGAACATATTGTCCTTTCTTCATTTAGGGAATTTAACTTTGCTTTTCCTTTTGTCCTTTGTTTGGGTGTATATGTACGTACAAGTAATAAATAAAAGATTTTATGACAATTATTCGATGATAATAATATAATTCTTGTTATATTTTACTTAACGATAACAATATAATATGAATTATTATAATCAACAAATATAAATATAATGCTTAATGCTTTAATGTTTTTTAATATGATAATATTAATTCAATTTACGCTAAATATTTTTTATACCAATAAAATTTATTGTCGCTAAAAGAAAAATCGATTATGTAGTGTTCTTTGGAAAGTAACTACATCCCCATAATTAACAATTGCTATTATAGGTAAAGACTCTTTTTTTCTCTTTTACTTATTTTCTTCTTTGTTTAAGGGAATTGATACATTTTCTTTGAAATTAATAAAAAAAACGAGTTAATTGATTTAATTCGACAAAAATGAACCATTACTATAATTAGTATCACAACTTTATTTATTCAAAAGAAATATCTTATTGCCTAACTTAAAGAATTAAAAGTATGATTTTTTGTGTCATTAAGTCAACAATTCTTTTATTTTCTCAATTTACCTTGAAATTCTCTACCCATTTTGGTTTTTGCATCGTAGATTGATTTTTAGATGATCACTCAAAATAAAAATTTTTATTAAATAAAATTGAAATAAGAAAGATATAAATATTCGAGATAATATTTATTAATTGAGTGATTATTCTGAATATTCATCACATGTATTGTAAGGCATGATTCCTACAAATAAACTAAAATTTCAAGGCCTAATCATGAAAAATATTATCATTTAGACTAACAAATTTCCTTATTTTGAAAAAGTGTGTTACATTGAAAGGCTTGCATGGTTTCCCAACTTAAATTGCTTTTATATAATGTTTATCTATATTTGGATATGATTAATTTAGAGATTTTAGTTCAATCACTCTAGGCCTAGCTTAGGTAGTTTTTGATAATAGTAACTTAAGAATTTCTTGAAAATGAATATTGGTCTTTTAATTAATATAAAAAAAATAAGAGGGGAAAACATCCACTGAAAATAATATAATTGTCGTTATATTTCGCGGTAATAATATAACATGATTATTTGTAGACAACACTCAATATAAATATAGCTAAAAATTTTAGTGATTCTGGATACAATGACAATAAATCAATTTGTTGCTAAATTTATTTGTGGTAATAAATAGGGAAACTTTCATATATAGCCACTTAAAAATAATTAATTACTCTCCATAGCTATAGTTTGATAATTACAATTTGTAGCTACAAGTTATATAAAGGAGAGAGGCGAGCGAGACTGGGAGAGAGAGGAGAGAGGCGAGAGAGAGGGGGAAAAGAGTTGGAGAAAGGTGAATTGTATATGTATATTGGTTAGATAATTGTATATTATACATATGTAATTGTATATATGGCAAGAGAGATTGGGAGAGGGAGGAGAGAGGCGAGCGAGACTGGGAGAGAGAGGAGAGAGGCGAGCGAGATCGAGAGAGGGAGGAGAGAGGCGAGCGACAGAGGGCAGAGAGTGGGAGAGAGGTGAATTGTATATGTATATAATTGTATATAACTGTATATTATACATATATATTTGTATAAATGGCAGCGAGATTGGGAGAGGGAGGAGAGAGGCGAGCGAGATTGAAAGAGGGAGGAGAGAGGCGAGCGAGAGGGCAGAGCGTGGGAGAGAGGTGAATTGTATATGTATATAGGCTAAAAAATTGTATATTATGCATATTTATTTGTATATTTTGGCAAATTATACATATACAAACATGACTAATTATACAAACTCGAAGTCAACCCATGTAATTAATGTTTAATGTTAGTCGCGAGTGGTAATTATAGCAAACTATAGCTATGATGAGTAATTAAATAGTATAAGTTTGCTTATCCGCGTAATTTTCCCTAATAAATATTGCCGATTAAAGAAAAATATGTCGTGATTCTCACCCTATTACAATAACTCTTCAAAGATTACAAGGTTTCAAAGTATTTTATAGGAAAAGTTTGTCGTTAATTATTATGGGCAGATGCGAAGCTACCTTTTCATCTATGAATTCGACATAATTTAATAATTTTAGTGCACACTTTGTATTTATGTTAACCACTTAATATATATAATTAACTTGTCAAAAACTCAATAATTTTTTTTTCTAGAATCTATAAGTCTTAAATTTAAAATTTTAACTCCGACTCTAATTATGATTTATGGGCATCACTAAAACAACCATAATCCAATTTTTATAGAGAAGCAAAATTTTAAAACTATAGTAAAGTGCAGTATAAAGAAGTTAGCCAATTAACCGCAATAATTTATAATTATTTAATTATCATCGATGTATACATATGTGTATACTAAATGTATAACATATATACACATCAATTCTTTACAAATTTAACGGTAATTATTTCAGTTGAATTTGTCAAAAAAGTTTAAATTACTTTTTGTTTGTAAACTTTATATATAGTGCAAGAATCTCTAGATTTAAAACCTCATTACAGCTAATATATGTCCCTTTAAATGGATATTGAATGGGCTTGACAAAATTTAGAGATAATTACAGTACAAAGTCTTTTGGGCTTCTACCCAATTTGGCCCAACTCTCAGCGCGATCACACCAAAGTCTAATCACGGTTCAAATATTTGGAGATTTACATGAATTTCTACGTCTCATATCTTCAACACATTCGTGCAATTATGTCGCGATCATAGTGCACAAATTACTCAAATATCGTATAAATAATTATTTTCCATTATAAAAATGTAGAATATTTATTTAAATCGACAAATAAAAAAGTAATGTGATATAAATTGTAAAAAGAGAGTACCACATATAGCAAAAACTAAATTGGTCAAAGTTCTCAAATATTAATTGCAATTATTACTTCAGTAATTTCCTTAGAAAATTATATTACATTTAATCTCTCCTTAATATTCCTTTATTTAATACTTAGGATAACTCAACATTTATTACTATTTACCTCAGCCAACAAAATAATTGACTAAATATTTTAGAACTTGTTATATATAGATCCAATCAATATCTATTTTCATTTCATATTTTATAAAATGAAGGCAAATTATTTCTCCATTGTTGTTATCTTCTCATTGTTCTTCATCTATGGTAATCTTAACCTTTTTTTTCTTCTTTTTTTTGCATATTCTCTAGCTTAATTAATAGTTTTAGATTTGTCAAGTTAACGAACACATTTTATTTATTTATTTATTTATTTTTCAGTCGTCTGTAATGAATAAATATTACATTTTTTTTTTGTATGTACACTTAGAGTACAATTTTCTTAAATTTTATTTCTTTTTTACTAGATTTTCAGTTTTTTTTTCTTCATTTCATTTTCGAATTACTCATTTAATTTATATATGATTATTAATGAAAATTGATATATTAATGTGCAGGGTGTTATGCGACCAAATTATTTATAAGGAATAATTGTCCTCACAAAATTTGGCCAGCTACACAAAGTGGGGCCGGTCAAGGAGCGGCGATTCCAACAGGATTTCGATTAGCATCAAGAGGAACAAAAAAATTCGATCTACCAAATTCATGGTCGGGAAGAATATGGGCAAGACATCTCTGTTCCTATTCTGATCAAAATTTCACTTGTCTTAGCGGAGATTGCAAGAGCGGCTCAATAGAATGTAATGGCGCGGGTGCTACTCCACCAGCAACCCTAGTACAATTCACAATAGCAAATACATCTAATGAAAAAGACTTTTACTCTGTTAGCATTGTCGATGGCTTCAATTTACCCGTCTCTGTTACACCTATAAATAGACCTGATTGCGGGATAGCAGATTGTCTTGTGAATCTTAAAGACGTGCATTGTGGAGATCAAGTTGAGTTAGAAGTACGAGATCAAAATGAGACAGTAATCGGGTGCAAAAGTGGATGCTTAGCGTTTAATCGTGATGAGTTGTGTTGTACTGGTGCGTATAGTTCTCCTCAGACTTGCAAGCCATCTATTTACTCTTTAACACTCAAAAAATTGTGTGATAAAGCTATTACTTATCCTTATGATGATGAAACTTTATTTACATGTAGTGGAGGAGCCAACTACAAAATTACCTTTTGTCCATGGGGACAAGAGTTGCCTGTTTCAAAAAAATAGGTGGCCTAAAGTCAAAATTTATTAATATAATACTTATTTCATTGTTTTTTAATTAAAATGTGTGATTGTTCCGTTTATGAAATTGCAATGAATGGAAGATGAGACCCTAGATAAGGTTGAAGTACACATCTTTCTAAGCCTACCAATTCCAAGAATCAATTTGTCACGATCTAAAAGTTGAGGTCCTAATGGCATACACCCTCAGAACCTCAAAATGGTGTGAAAACCGAAAAAATGAACACATATGAGACTTCCAAAGGAAAGTCAGACCACAATCGATAAGAAACAAGAAAGAAGATCTCAAAACCTAGAGCATCTAATACATTTCTAGATTCTGGAATATATCTCAAGTCTTCGAAAGGAAATTAAAAAATTGTAAATGATCGATGAAGACTAATGACGATCTGAAAAGCAGAATCTCACCCCTACTTCTGTTATCCATCGAGGGTAAACTGAAGCAAGCATAACATCTTTTAGTAAACCTTGACTGGAGTTGGATATATCAATATGAAATTGTAGTGTTGAACAAAAATCAAAGGAGAAATTTGTTGGGTTATCATTTATTTTTGAATCTACATTCAATATGATATGAGTTAACAAACATTGTACGAGCTATAATCTATGTATAATAATAAATAATGAATGATGATATTCAAGAACTAAGTAAATATAATAGATTCCCAAGAAGTGGTTGATCTAAGATTTTTATTAATCAACGTCAAAATATAAGAAGTAAATCTATTAAAGGGAGTCTAAATATGTTATATATAAAAATATTTTATCTATCTACTCCATATAACTTTTCGGTTAAATATACTTGTAGAAGAATTTGAGATTAAGATTGAAGTTGAAATTTTGTATAAATCTCATAAATAAACGTCAATTTCAAATCCAAAATAAAATAAAATTAAGGTCTCGGTCTAACACTGACGTATTTAGCAATTCATAAATATTTATAAAGTAATCACTATAAATATTTATAAACCTTAAATCGTGAATTCGAGTGATGAGAGAGATTGCCAGATTATAAGTAGACTTGGAAATGACTTGTTGAAGAATGAAAAGGACAAGGAAATGACCAAGGCATTGTATCTAGCACAGAAAATAGATAAAGAATGATGACCAATACATGATAAATGACAAAAGTATTTGAGAATATCCTAAGCTTGTTGAGGTTATTGGTTTCAGCCTCAAATTATTGACTATTTTAAAAATATTTTTTATTTGACTAAATAAACTTAAATACGTCCAATATTTCGATAGAAATATAAGTGGTAAAAAAATAAGAGAAAGATAAATACCATCAACCTGTCACATACATATAAACTTTATCTTAAAACTACTAATTGCACAAATTTTAAAAAACTTAAATTATTTTAGTTGTGTATTTAGGTAAACGTTTCTGTAACCATCTATTTCAAGCATATTTTTGCATTTATAAGCCAATTATAAGGAATTACGTGATTTTTTTGGTTATTTTGTGTGTATTAGTCCATGGATCTGGCGTCTCGGCGAGCCCAAAAGTTTTTCTCTGAAAAAAACTTATGAGGACCTCCGTACTGAGTTGGGGAGGCGTTACGTACAACCCCAATATCTTTTTCAGGCATATTTTTGTCATTACAAGCCAACTTTTAGGAATTACACAACTTTTTTTTGTGTGTGTGTGGATTAGCTCATGGATTGTAGCACCCACAATTTTTTTCTGAAAAAAACTTTCCCAGGATCTTCGAAATAAGTTGGGGAAGCGTTACATACAATTTCACCATTTTTCAGGCATATTTTCATGTTTACAATCCAAATTTGAGAAATTACGCGATTTTTTTTGTTTTCGTATGTATTAGTCAATGGATTTGGCGCCTAGAAGCACCCAATTTTTTTTTCTGAAAAAACTTTATGAGGACCTCTGTAATGAGTTGGGGAAGCGTTACATACAGTCCCATCATCTTTCAGGCAAATTTTCGCAATACAAGCCTACTTTAGGAATAACGCTATTTTTTTGTTTTTCGTGTGTATTATTAGCCCATGAATCTAGTGCCTCGGAGGATCCAAACTTTTTTCTGAAAAATCTTTATGAGGACCTTTGTAATGAGTTGGGGAAGCTTTATGTACAATCCGACCATTTTTAGACATAATTTCACATTTACAAGTCAACTTTTAGAATTTAAGAGAATTTTTTAATTTTTCGCCTGTATTAGCCCATGGATTTGGTGCCTCGAAGCACCATAAAAAGATTTCTGATAAAACTTTATGAGGACCTCCGCTATGAGTTGGGGAATCATTACGTACAATCCATCATTTTTCAGGCATATTTTGCATTTACAAGTCAACTTTTAAGAATTACGTGACTTTCTTGTTTTTTCGTGTGTATTACCCCATGAGTTTGGCGCCTCTGAGCATCTAATTTTTTGTTTCTGAAAAACCTTTATGAGGACCTCTATGATAAGTTGAGGAAGCGTTACGTATGGTTCCACCGTTTTCCTGAGCCATATTCTGGCATTGACAAGTCAAATTTTAGAAATTACGTGATTTTCTTGTTTTTTCGTATGTATTAGCCCATGGATCTTGTGCCTCGAAGCACCCAATTATTTTTTTTAAAAAAATATTTATTAGAACCTTCGTAATAAGTTGGGGATGTATCACATACAACCCTATCATTTTTAAGGCTTATTTTCGCATGAACAAGCCGGCCAACTTTCAGAAATTAGGTGACTTTCTTGGTTTATTGTGTATATTAGCTCATGAATGTGGCGCCTCGGAGCACTCAATTTTTTCCCTAAAAAACTTTATGAGGATCTCTGGAGTAAGTATGGGAAGCCCACCGGTTTTGCAAGCATATTTACGTATTTAAAAGCCAACTTTTAGATATTACGTGATTTTCTTGATTTTTCGTGCATATTAGCTCATAGATCTGGCGCCTTGAAGCCCAAAAAAAATTCTGAAAGAACTTTATAAAGACCTCCGTAATGAGTTAGGAAAACTTTACATACAATCCCATCATTTTTTCAGGCATATTTTCACATTGACAAGCCAATATTTAGGAATTATGCGACTTTTTTGCTTTTCGTGTGTATTAGCCGATGGATCTTTCACCTCGGAGCACTCTAAAATATTTTTTCTCAAAAAACTTTTTAAGGACCACTGTAATGAGTTGGGGGAAATGTTACATACAATCATACCATTTCTCAAGCATACTTTCGCATTTACAAGCCAACTTTATTATGCGACTTTCTTGGTTTTAATGTGTATTAACCCTTGGATCTGGAGCCTCCGAATAGCCAAAAAAAAATTCTAAAAAAACTTTATGAAGACCTCCGTAATGAGTTGGGAAGCTATATGTACAATCCCACCATTTTTTCAAACATATTTTCGCACTTACAAGTCAACTTCTAGGAATTACACAACTTTCTTTGTTTTTCCGTGTATGTTAGCCCATAGATCTGGCACCAAAGAGAAGTCAATTTTTTTTTAAAATAACTTTATGAGGACATTTGTAATGAGTTGGGGAAGCGATACATACAGTCCCACCATTTTTTCAGGCATATTTTTCGCAGTTTACAAATCAATTTTTAAGAATTACGTGACTTTCTTAATTTTTCGTGTGTATTAGCCCATTTGTGTGGCACCTCCGAGCACATAAGATTTTTTTCATGAAAAAACTTTATGAGGTTCCCTGTAATCAGTTATAGAAGTGTTGCATGCAGTCCCACAATTTTTTCAGGCATATTTCTGCATTAAAAGCTAACTTTTAAGAATTATGCGACTTTCTTGGTCCTTCGTGCCTATTAATCCATGGATTTGATATCTCAAAGCATCCAAAAGAATTTTCCGGGAAAATTTTATGAGGACCTCTGTAATTAGTTGTCGAAGCGTTACGTACAGTCCCATCATTTTTCAAGCATTTTTTTCTCATTTACAAGCCAACTTTTGAAAATTACGTGATTTTTTTAGTTTTTCGTATGTATTAGCTCATGGATCTAACGCCTCGAAGAACCTTAATTTTTTTCTGAAAAATCTTTAAAGGGATATTCTCAATGAGTTTGAAAAGCGTTACATACAACCCGACTGTTTCTTCATGGATATTTTCGCATTTACAAGTCAACTTTTAGGAATTATGCCGCTTTCTTGGTTTTTCGTGTGTATTAGCCTATGGATCTAATGGCCTGGAGCAACTAATAAAAAATTTCAGAAAAATTTTTATGAGGACCTTCATAATGAGTTGGGAAGCATTACGTACTATTCCACCATTTTTTCATGCATATTTTTGTATTTGCAATCCAACTTTTAGGAATTATGCAGCTTTATTGATTTTTTGTGTGTATTAACTCATGAATTTGACGCCTCGGATCCCCAAAAAAAATTCTGAAAAAAATTATTGAGGACCTTAGTAATGAGTTGGGGAAGCGTTACATATAGTCCCACCATTCAGCCATATTTTCGCATTTACAAACCAACTTTAAGAATTTACCCGATTTTCTTTATTTTCTGTGTGTATAATGTCTATGGATCTGGCACCTCGGTGTTCCCAAAAAAAAAATTGAAAAAATTCTTGAGGAACTCTGTAATGAGTTGGGAAAGCGTTACGTACAGTCTCACCTTTTTTTAGGTATATTTTCGCATTTACAAGCCAACTTTTAAATATATGCAACTTTCTTGTTTATTCGTGTGTATTAGCCCTTGGATCTGGTGCCTACGAGCACCCAAACAAATTTTCAAAAAATGTTTTGTGAGTATATACGTAATGAGTTGGGTGGAATTACGCGGTCACAATTTTTTTTTGTTAAAGTGGACAAACAATTTGTGTGTGTCAATTGCAGTTTTGTGTTTGGTTTCTTATGAATATCACGTTTAATTGAGATGTTAAGTGAAATATATAACTAATTTAAGAGACTATTTATATATTACGCTTAATTTCTTAGTAGATTCATTATTTTTATGTTAGTTTAGTCAATGAAGCATCTAGATGATTTTGACAATGACAACATTATATATTTTTAATTATAATTGGGTCATCACATTCACGATAGACTTTATCATTGACTCATTCCTCTAGCAAAAATTAATACACATTTATTTTTGCGTTTTTAATAAAGTCACCTTCAGACTTGACATCAGTGTTTAATTTTATTTATTATATTTATAACCAAGTTTTTCTTAATATCAATTAGCCACGAAAATGAATCAACAAAAAAGTAGTAGTACTTGTTTGATTCCAATAACTGAGGAAATTATTCGATGGAGTTACGACGTTTTCCTAAGTTTTAGAGGTGAAGATGTACGTAAAACTTTTGTTGATCATCTCTATGTTGCACTTCAACAAAAAGGGATCAACACATTCAAAGATGACGATAAATTAGAAAAAGGTAATTCGATTTCACCAGGACTTACGAGAGCAATTGAAGAATCGCGCATAGCTTTGATTATTTTTTCAAAGAACTATGCTAATTCGACGTGGTGTTTGGATGAAGTAGTGAAGATCATTGAATGCAAGAACGTGAAAAGACAAATTGTTATTCCGATTTTCTATGATGTAGATCCATCAACAGTAAGAAAACAGAAATCGAGCTTTGAAGAAGCATTTAACAATTATGAAGATTGTTTCAAGGTGCAAAAATGGAGAGGAGCACTAGAGGAAGCAGCTAATTTATCTGGTTGGGATTTGCCAAATACTTCCAATGCGTAAGTATTTGTCAAATATTCAATTTGTACGCAGTTCAATTATTTCTTTTTGAATACTTGCTACTTTTTCACGTGTGTAAATATCGAATAATTACATGAAGAGTGTGTTTGGTAACATATGAAGGAAAATATGTTTTTATCAATTTATGCATAATTCAATTATTTCTTGAACACTTGCGACTTTACACATGTTTGAATATCAAATAACTTACTCCAAAGAGTGTATTTGGTATGTATGAAGAAAAAATAATTTTGACCAATTTGTAGACAAATTAATTTTTTCTTTGAATACTTTCTAGTTTCTACTTTCCACCTATGCGAATATCGAATAAGATTTGATCGTTCAGTTGTTTTCAGATCCATTCAAAGGTTTTTTTTGAATGAGTTGAATCTGAATGATTGAGATTGAGAACTAAAAACCAAACACATTTAATGAGCCGAATTTGAGTGATTAAGATTTAGACTTCATTAAGTGAAAACAAATGAGACCTTAGTCAACGAGGAATTTCCCCCTTTAAATTGGGATTTGGGGGTAGGCAAATGAGGGGGAATTACGACATGAGGAATAAAGTTTAGGTATCTAATTAACTGAGCTATTAAAATGAGGGTATATTTTTATTTTGTTTCCAATAGTTTAGGATGTTTTTCTATTTGAATTATTCTAACCCCTTAACTCTTAAGTCCTTAACCATAATTAGGCTAAAAGTTACCAAATTGCAAGGAAAAAGTAGTCCAAATATATGTTCAAACTTTCACATATTCCTACCACAATAAAAACATTGTGGCCTAACAGTCAATGAAGCGGATGAGATTTTTCATTCAGAGATAAAAACATTGTTAACTGGCTTAGATACCACGGTCATACCAAAATTAGTGACTAAAGCATGCAAAATAAAAATCATTGATATCTTTTGTGGTATGCAGGCATGAAGCTATAGTGATAAAGCAAATTGTGGAAGATATAATGGCTAGATTGTGTAGTCAGGGACACACGAAAAACGCTGAAAATCTTGTTGGAATTGAGTCACGTATGCACAAAGTGTATAACATGCTTGGCATGGGGTCTGGTGGAGTTCGTTTCGTTGGAATATTTGGAATGAGTGGAGTTGGGAAGACAACTCTAGCTAGAGTCATTTATGATAATATTCGGAGTCATTTTGAAGGTTCGTGTTTTCTTCATGAAGTTAGAGACCGTTCTGCAAAACATGGCGTAGAGCATTTGCAAGCGATACTTCTTTCTGAGATACTTGTCATGAAAGATGTAAACATCAACAATTTATATGAAGGAGTCAATATGCAGATACAAAGATTACAGTACAAAAAGGTTCTTCTTGTTCTTGATGATGTTGATCACGTAGATCAGTTAGATGTTTTAGCGAGGAAACGTGAATGGTTTGGTCATGGAAGTAGAGTTATCATAACAACTAAAGATAAGCACTTGCTTGTTGAACATGAGGTAGAAAAGATATACAGAATGACAACGTTAAATGAAAACGAAAGTTTGCAGCTATTTAAGCTATATGCCTTTAAGAAAAACCGTCTTATGGATGAATTTAGGGATGTTTCAGCTCAAATTATAAGGCATTGTGATGGACTCCCGTTGGCTCTGAAAGTCCTCGGAAGTTTCTTGTATGGAAGAGATTTGGATGAATGGACGAGTGAAGTGGAACGATTGGAACAAATCCCAGAAGATGAAATTGTGAAGAAACTCGAATTAAGTTTCAATGGACTAAACAGAATTGAACAAAAGATATTACTAGATATTGTGTGTTTCTTCATAGGAAAGAAGAAAGAATCAGTTACAAGAATATTAGAGAGTTTTAATTTTAGTCCTGTTATTGGCATAAAAGTTCTCATGGAGAAATCTCTGATTACGATTTCACAAGGTCGGATTCTGGTGCATCAATTGATACAAGAAATGTGTTGGTATATTATCCGTCAAGAAGCTTCCGATGATCCAACAAGATATAGTAGGTTGTGGTTACCTGATCATATTTCTCATGTACTTGCTGGAGATTTGGTAAGTATTTGCACAAAGCCACAAATGATCATTTCTGATTAGTTAGATTTTGAACATTTTTTATAAATATCCAATTTTTTCGCACAGGGCACTGAAAAGATTGAAGGCATATCACTGAACTTGGCTTTTGCACAAGAAGTGAATGTCAGCAGCGCGGCATTCACACAAATGAGCAGACTAAGGTTTCTCAGTATGCAGAGCAAAAATGTTCATCAGGGCCCTAATTTCCTTCCTGGTGAGCTGAGGTGGTTGAATTGGCACGCGTATCCATCAAGAAGTCTGCCTGTTAGTTTTCAGGGCGAAAAGCTTGTTGGTTTGAAGTTGAAAGATAGTCGAATCATACAACTTTGGCAAGGCTCCAAGGTTATCTATTATTCCTTTTTCTAACATTTCACATAACGATGGAATATTCGTCCAAATTAAACTAACTTATTGTATTATGACAGGTTCTAGGAAAATTGAAATACATCAACCTTAGTGAGTCACGGAAGCTAGTAAGGACCCCGGATTTTTCAGGTATCCCTAATCTTGAAAGGCTGGTTCTTGAAGGATGTGTAAATTTGGTAGAAGTCAATTTTTCTGTTAGAGATCTCAGACGGCTAGTCTTGTTGAATCTGAAGAACTGTAGCAATTTAAAGACCTTGCCGAAGATCATTCAATTGGAAAGTCTTAAGGTGTTGATTCTATCAGGCTGCTTAAAACTCAAAAAGTTGTCGGAAATAAAAGAAGAAATGAATCGTTTGTCACAAGTGTACTTGGAAGGAACTGGTTTGAGAGAACTACCCGAATCAATTGACAACTTTTCAGGAGTAAAATTGATAAATCTAAGTAACTGCAAGTATCTTGAGAATCTTCCAAGCAGTATTTTTAGATTGAAGTGTCTAAGAACACTTGACCTATCCGGATGTTCAAGACTCGAAAAATTATCAGATGATTTGGGACTTTTAGACAGTCTAGAGGAGCTCCATTGTGATGACACAGCCATCCGAACAATGCCTTCCTCTATCTCTCAGCTAAAGAACCTTAAGCACTTATCTCTCCGGGGATGTAAAAATGCTTTGGGTTTACAAGTATGGAGTTCACTCATTTTGTCACGGCTATTTAGGAAAGGCCACAACTCTATCGGTCTGGTTTTTCCTAATTTATCAGGTCTTTGCTCATTGACAAAGCTGGACATAAGTGACTGCAATATTTCAGACGGAGGAATCCTATCTAATCTTGGGTTCTTGCCATCTTTGGAGGAAGTGAATCTCGGGAACAATAACTTTGTTGATATTCCATCTGCAAGCATCAATGGTCTAACTCGACTTAAAGTTGTTGAATTGGTTGGTTGTAAGAGGCTCGAGATTTTTCCAGAGCTTCCTTCAAGTATAGAAGAGGTGTATGCCGATGAATGTACATCACTGAGGAGTACTGGCATTGATCAATTAACCAAATATCCAATGTTGTCTCGAGTTTCACTTACTCAATGTCACCAACTTGTCAAAAATGAACCTGATGTTGCTATTATTGATTCATTGTGGAATCACATGCTCAAGGTAAGCAAATAGCTCTTTATATATGTACACATTCGTTAACTCAATAATCTATAACATATTTTGAATGATATAGGGACTATCGATGGTGGATGATGAATTCAGTATATGTATCCCTGGATCTGAAGTTCCTGACTGGTTTATGTACAAGAACTTGGGTCCTTCATTATCAGTGAAGCTACCTAAAAATTGGTACACAAACAAATTCATGGGCTTTGCTCTTTGTGTTGTTTTTGACAGTTTTAAGGAACCTTCCTGTATGAATAATGCTTACCTTAAAAAAATCCCGGGATTTCTGGTCATGTTTAAGCTCGTAAGGCACGATGGAAAGACTGGGGTGTTTTTTAAAAGTATTGGCTCAGTAGGAAGTGAGGAATGTCCTGATTCAGGGCACACTCTACTGGCCTATACATCATTTGATAATTTATGGTCAATGTATGAGAAACATGTTTGCAATCCTAACGACTGGATTCAAATCGAGGTTTGTGAGACTGATGCAAATGTTGCAATCAAAGGTTGGGGGATGCATCTTCTATACGAGAAAGATATTATAAATGATGAGTTGATGATACAAAATGCCACCTCTCAATCTGGAAAGATGGGCTTGTTTCATGTAATATTTGATGGATCAAAGTATGTGAAAAGGAAACGACACGGACATAAATCGTTTTCTAGGCTGCCACCAGATGATGAACCAGCTGGATATGTCAATTCCTTTGGAGAAACAAGTAATGAAGATTTTGATGAAACAATATTTGGGAGAGGAATTACTGGGATTGTAGAAGCTAAACAAACAGTTACTATGAGTATGCCTGAATCAACCTTTAATTGGATGATGAGACCATCAGCACATTTTTTTAGTATGTGACATACTCTTTTTTAGTTAATCTAGGAAAAAACCGTCTTTCTATAGTACTCTCAGGATCTATAGCTGCACAAATATTTATGATTTAGTTTAAATAAAGAATATTAAAAGACCTACCTAAGTTACATAGATTGATAAGTTTTATGCTCATTTAAATGTCTTTCCTGGAGACCAAGAAAATAGTTGTATCTAGCCAAAAAAAAAAAAAAAAAGGAATACTATAACAAAAAAATTCAAAAAAGAAGTCTAATATAGAAGCTATTTGCTGTAGAATAATAGAATTTTTATACTAAAGGTCTTTTCGTTGTCATATCAGCAAAATTTGTACTATCATCCTTTTCGAACTTCCACTCTGGCTAAGTTTCCATGAAATTCTACAGGATTATACTGCACCCTTTTCGAACTTCAATCCCTCTGGGGAATTGAAGCTCAAACACACTCTTTGATGTCCTTCACTATCAAAATATGATTATTGCTTTCACGTATACTAGTAAGTTACCAAAAATAATACTACAACAGTAAGTAAGTACCCATGTTTTTCACCACCAAAGCGTAAGGAACCATCAAACAACTTGAGAATTTTGGCGTGTTGCATACTGAAAAATAGGTTCTTTTACCTGTAGATAGAAAAGAAAAAGGGAACAGAAGAATAATTATAAATATTTTCCAAGTACTTCACTTCAGTTAGCCAGGATTCTTAACTAGGATTTTCTTGAAAGACTAATGGATGTCATACCATGCTTGCTTTCCTACGACGTTTGTCCTGACTGGACCTGCTACAGACAATTTCGTACTCATCAGGTTGGTTTGGTTTTCCAATAATTCTTCCGTTCTCCTTGCCAGGAATAAAACTCTCCCGAGAAGCTACAGGCTGCACAAACATCATATATAACTATTTGTTACTTACTGTAGTCTGTTAGGTGATCAACTAATTACTTACTGCAGATTATTGAGGTAATCCACAAATGAACCAACCTCTGCTTTGCTTGATGGTGTGTTTTCATGCTCCTTTCTCTTGGAGACAGTCTGATCACTCATGACAGATCCATTCCGGTATGCATCAGCATTTCCTCTAGTACGTGTGAGATCTGATCCGATAGAGTGGAGAGCACCACAAGTGGATAGATCTCTAAAGTTTTTGGCTAGTAGACATTAAGTAATATCAGATTTTGTGGTCTAATTTTATGATAAGTACAGAAGTAACTTGACTAAACGTCATCAAAATTCAGATAGTTCAAGTCATTACCTGATTCATGCATGTCGACATCCTGACCATGTATCGTAATTAAAGATAAAGAGTTAAAATAGTAGAAATGAAAGAAACTGTTAAACATATATTTAATTCAAGACTATTACCATATTGTCTTTTGCTAAGACCTTCTTAACTTCAGCCAGCTTTTCTTCAGTTAGGTCAGACTGGATAACACGCTTCCCTGCAACGACAAAATCAGTCCATCATTGGGTAATTGGTACTATTGGTCTTTCTGCTCGATTACAAAGCAGGAAATATGGTCTGCCAGAGGCCAGAGGGTACCTAGTCTGCGGTAGCTCTTAGCCTCAACGAATCCATCTTGTGTCATTTTATCAATTAGCTTCTTCACCGCAGTTTGGTTGGCTTCTCCATCTAGTTTACGTTGGAGCTTGGCAACACTTACATAGTTCATTGGAAGAGCATGAAACAAAGCCTGAAACAAGGGACTGTCTTTGTTAACATGCAATCCAGGAAATAACATCCAACTTCATGCAAATCAGAATTAGCGAACTGTTCGCAAGATTCTTATTTAAGCAGTTGAAAAGGAGTTGTTATTCATACTCCTCCTAAAAGGGAGGATTGTTATTCATTCTTTTAACGTCACCGGACTCCTCTCCTTTGTTTAAGTTACTGCATGACAATCCAAAACTTCAGTCTCCTCATTCTGTAGGACATTATTGGGATATGTACTCTTTCCAAAACCTGAAGAGGGGACAGAGTATATTACTTCTCTGTATTTGCAAAAATGTTTTCTCCAAGCTCCCAGACCGACTGTTAGTCATCATGCAAAAATATAAGTTCTCTTGAATATAAAGAAGGAAGGGAGAAGGGGCAGTAGAAACAAAGAGCTGTATAATCACTTCATATATACTACTGCATGTGAAGGAGAAGTCACGAGGTTAAGCAGTAGAGTGAATCACAATCCCTGGTAGAGAACGAGGAACGTATGTGGGCAAAATCTAGAAGACATATGTAATCCACATACAGAGGGAGGATAGATGACACCATCCACTAGATACTTTTAGGCTCAATTTAAAGGATATTAATCAGGTTTCACCTTCATGTACATGTAATCTTCACCCTTGCCATGCTGAGATTGGTTGCCATTTTGATTTTGTTGGCCCTCTTTTTCTTCTTTCACAACATCAAACTCATAGTCGAATTTCTGCATTTGAGGAATATGATTGTAGATGTTGGAAAAGGATATATTTTGATTCAAGAGAGTAAAGATGTAAACAATTAATGAATCAAGGAAAACAATAAGAAACCTTTTGCTTCTTAATGATGTAAATGTCTGTGCCAGCTCTTGAAAGAATTCCTTCTTTAACAAGCTTTTCCAAAATATCTAAAATAAAAAATAAAATAAACTAAAAAACAGATGAAGATACTTTGGACAGCTTAAAAACAGAAAGAATACATCATCTGATTATTTTATTTGGCACAAAAACTTTTGGAATTGTTACTAGGGTATGATATCACTGTTCTCCTCTAGAGAAGTTCAGGTTGAGAACACCATCATCTGGTTAAAGGGTCATTTCATTACCTTCAACCAAGGCCTGCAATCAGGATCCAATGTTAGGTGTAGGAATGGCTAGTAAATGATGGATAGGAAAACCAGCAGAAGTATCTTACCACTGAGATGTCTGGGAAATTTGAGAGAACATCAGTCATTTCAACTCTGTCAAGGTGGTATGTGTTGATCCAGTCCTTAACCCGGCTAAATTGTTGTTCATCTTCATCAGGATCTTGAGTATCATCTGAAAAATCAATAAACCTATTAGAGTTCTTGATAACCTGGTTCAGCAAGAAAGTCGATAGTATTTGCTGCAAATAGAAGTACCTTCATCAACCATATCACCTTTATCCTGAACATTTTGCTTTTCTGTGAAGAAAAAAGAACTTGTCTTTATAAATTGATGACATTAAAAAATACTGACAGAATGGATGCATGTACAAGACGGGTAGAGTAGAGCAATGTGCAATACCAACTGGTGCAACTATATATTGATCTTCGTCAGAGTCACTGAGCTGAAATTGATGGATATTTATCAAAGTCAATGCGTGAACACACTTAAAAAGGATAGAAAACAAAGTCGAGCTTTGTAAAAATAATTGAGGCAAGGGGAACCAATATTCCACCTCACTATCAGATGCACTGTCATCTTTTTCGACAGAATCAGCTCCCAAGCTCATAACATCATCTTGATTGCCATCATTCTCATCCTCACAAGGATCAAGCACGCTCTTAACCTGTGGAAGAAAAGATATCAGTGTGAACTGATTGACTACTGAAAAGGAAACTAGTTATATTCATTTTCCTGTCTCTGGCCCACACCTTCAGAGCCAACACGAAATGCTTGCTGTTGACATTTCCGACCTCCAATTTCAGAGGATTTTTCATCCATGGATTTACAGCCTCCTCGTCAGTGCAGCCTCTAAAAAAAGGAGGTTCATAATCAGCAGGCTGCACAACCAGCAATTCTGTTACAAAAGATTAATTTGACCAAAATATGACAAGCTGAGTGATTTTTGAAGAAAAATGATATTTAAAAGGTGAAGTGGAAATAAGTAAAGCTTGGAAAATTCTATGAAATGCATTTGATATGACTAAGCAGTGTTTTCAGTGCATGAGTAGCCCAAGAACCATTTATTGGCACAACTACAGGAATCAATTTGGGGCTCAAACTCAAAAATTAACGTAAGCTACAAAATTACAGAAGTGAGATGACTTCTAAGGAGAAATCTTATTTTCTGGATGTCAAAAACTAAAAGGGATGATTACAATTGCAGCTTCTTAAAGGCAATGTGCTTATAGATGCCAATAAAATAATTTGCATGCTACAATATATGGAAGTTTAACATTCCCCACAACTCAAACATTGAGAGATAAGCTAAAAGAGGAAAAGGGAAAGAAAAAGAAAAACAGAACAAGCAAAATTGAGAAAAGGGCATACCGTGACATCATCATGATAAAGAAGCTTCATCAGTATAGTTCGCTGAGAAAAAACCAAGAGAAATAAATTTTTAGCAACCAGATGATAGGAGACAATTGTCAACATGAATGAACAACGAACCGATGCTTTTTAGGAACATTAGAAAGTTTTACCTCTTCTGGCATCTTATCAAGAGTTCTCATCAACTGAATCAGTGTACGAACCATTTTACAAGCAGAACTCCTGAAACATACTTCCCTCTCAACTCAAAAGGTTCATGTAATCCAAAAGACAACCAGCATGAGACTGATAAAGTAAAAAATCCTTAGACCAATAGTTACCTCATTTGATTGGGTGTTATTTCAGTGTTTGAGTTACACTTGAATGTTCCCCCTTTCTTCATTCCAATTCGATTGACATTCATTGACACTTCTTCAGAGTCGGAACTTGAATAACTGAAAGAGACTGCAAGTAGACAACTAAGTGTATAAGCTATTGTCACAAGCCAGACTGCTGAAAGTATCAGCTCTTCTTTTAGCAATTTCTTTGTCTCAGGCAACACAGATATGGCCAGTGTAATTATGATACTACAATCTAATTGAAGTCATCACTGAACCAACTTATCTTGGCTCTTCTTACATGCATATTCCTCAATCATTGGTCCATCAACTGCTTCACACACACAGAACAGAAGTGTTTTCAGATATTTCTTCTGTAATGCATCATAAACACCTACGAACACAGAAGAAAGTGGCGGTAAGAAATGACAAGGAAGAATATAACTGTAAGGCTTAGTTTGTAAACTAGCAAAAAATCAACATACCTTTTTCCATCCAATCAATAAGTCTACGTGACTCTGCATCCATTGGCATTAGCTTCTTGATCTTCATCTCTGCTTTTGATATAAGTATCCAATAAATTAATTTGAAAAAACTGAAACAGAAGATAGTACAAAAAACAAAAAGTTGTAGAGAAAGGTTACCTAAGGCTGGAACAGATTTATCACTGAAATATTTCTCAGGAAAGAGGCCTCTGATGTAACTAATGTTGAATATAGCAATACGCAGAAGGTTCCTTGTCTGTTTTTGAAAAACATGGAGAAAAAAGTAAATCCAGATAATTAGCTTGTAACACTTAATAACTGCATAAACAAGTTTCTATTTCCTGACAAACAACTCCAGCTGTTCATTTGATTGTAACTAAACATCATGAGTTATTTCAGTAACTGGGATACGATAGCATTCAAAGAAGATAACGTCAGAAGCACCTAATTCATGGAGACTATGCAAATCGAGAAAACAGAAGAACTTTTAAGATTATTAGCTTCTTAGATCAGGTTCATTGATCTAGAACATATCCTACACATCTCGTTTTTTTTAATACATAAAAACAGATTCACTCAACTATATATAGCAAAAATACAAATCAACTATCTAAAGAAACAAGCAACATGAGCCAATCGGAAGTCAACATCTACAACCAGAGATTATACATTTACATTTGCATCATACATCAGTTGAACGAATAAAACTCAACATAGAGGAGGCTACAAGAGCCAGAAAACTCTGAAGAACGAACTCAAAATACACACACAAAACTACTTAAATCACAACTGAGTATAAAAAATAAATATCATTGATTAGCCTCCAGATTCGACTCACATGCAGTCAATAATCATAAAACTCGAAGTATCTAAAACATCAGAAAGTGATGAAAGACAAAACTATAAAACTCTCAAACAGTTCAACATAATGTGTTTCCTACAAGTACTTTGAGCTATCAACGTTCACAAACTCGTAAAAAACTGATCGACGCTAAATTGAACAGAGCAAAAACACAGCTCTAGTAACGTAATCAATAAGCAAATATGAGATCGATTATTTACCAGAAGGAGTGAATCCTGCTCAGTAATCTCCGATTCCTTCAATTTCTGTGCCACAACCTAAAAAAAAACAGAGAATGAACGCGAGAGTTAAGCAATAGGTGAAGTATAACAAGTTATTCAACGAATTCAAAGAGCGGGTTGAGATGGAAAAAGCTGTTGCTCACCATTGTTGACAGAGAGAAACGAGATTCAAGCGATTTGGAGAAATTTGAAGAGTAGAATGCTTTTCAGAAAGCTTTTGCTCAGCAAATAAAGAAGATGGCGGGAGAACAGTGAGAGTGAGTTTATATCGTCGGAGAAAAGTAACCACGGTTAAATGGGAATTAACTATGGTTAACTGAGCAATGCGGAATGCGTGATCTAGTGGCTTGTTGAGTAATTTTGGAGAAAGGCAGGGGGTTTTAGTTAGTAAGATGTGTTGCTAATGTTTTCACGTTTAAGCCCTCCCTAATTTCACTTAAACCAATTTGTTTAGGAAAAATTACGCGGATAAGTAAATTTATACTATTTAATTACTCATTATAGCTATAGTTTGCTATAATTATCACTCCGACTAACATTATACATTAATTACGTGGGCTAACTTCGAGTTTGTATAATTAGTCATGTTTATATATGTATAATTCGCCAGAATATACAAATAAATATGTATAATATACAATTTTTTAGCCTATATACATATACAATTCATCTCTCTCCCACTCTCTGCCCTCTCTCGCTCGCCTCTCTCCTCCCTCTCTCAATCTCGCTCGCCTCTCTCCTCCCTCTCCCAATCTCGCTTGCCATTTATACAAATGTATATGTATAATATACAGTTATATATAACTATATCCATATACAATTCACCTCTCTCCCACTCTCTTCCCTCTCTCGCTCACCTCTCTCGAGCTCGCTCGCCTCTCTCCTCTCTCTCCCAGTCTCGCTCGCCTCTCTCCTCTCTCTCCCAATCTCTCTTGCCATATATACAATTACATATGTATAATATACAATTATCTAACCAATATACATATACAATTCACCTTTCTCCCACTCTTTTCCCCCTCTCTCTCGCCTCTCTCCTCTCTCACCCAGTCTCGCTCGCCTCTCTCCTTCAAATAACATGTAGCTATAAATTGTAATTATCAAACTATAACTATGGAGAGTAATTAATTATTTTTAAGTGGCTATACGTGAAAGTTCCCATTAGTTTAAGTTCTAATTATGTTTCATCAACTTTTTTTAAACCATATTTTAACTTTATTTTAATTATTTGGTAGTGAGCTAAGCTCATTGGATCACAAGAATGCATATTTTGAATGTTCAGAACTTTGAGAAAATGAGTGCATTATTATGAAAAGATAGATCTAATATATAAATTTGATTGATTTTATCGCTTGAACTTGTTAAATATTAATATTATAGGTTCAAATTTAATTCTTATATATGTGAGAGGTGTTATCTAATTTTAAAACGAAACACAAGATAAATATAAGATTAAAATTTTACTAAGAGAGAGATGCACTCAATCATCTTCACGTTATATAATACTTCGAATGTGGGTTCACACATCTAGACTTAAGTATTTTAAATAAATTATAATATTATTTTACATGAATCAACAGAAGAGTATAGATTCACGTGAATTTAGTGTCCCTCCTAAATACGCCTCTAATTATAAAGTATGAGCAATAAATTTGATATATATATATATATATATATATATATTGTTAGCTTCTTTCTTTTTCCTCCTCTTTCTCCTTTTTCAAATATTTTGCTCGATAATTAAGTGAAATTTTCTAGTTCTAAATTTATATTTAATTTAATTATTTTGGACGGAAACGAAATAAATTAAATTGAGATAGTGAGTGAGTGTAATACAATGAACGCTATCATAAATAAAATGAATCTAAATGAATAAATTATCAAGATTTAAATAACAGTATGAAGTTTTTAGAGTGTCAAACTAAACTTTGACTAATAAATTAAAGTTTGAGACTATCAAGTCAACCTTCAAACAAATATTTTATATATTAATATATAAAGTAGGCTTATATAAGTAATATATCGAACTTCAAATCCACATATATATTTAAATTTTATTACTTTATATAGAAAAAATATATATTTAACGATAATTTTATGAACTTTAGTTAAAATTTTAAAATAATTAAATTTATAAAAATTTATATATATCACTTAAATAGCGATTGGCGGTCCACAATTAGTCTTCTTCAAGATAAGAGAATATATCCTTAAACAAACTCTTTTCAATTTTTGTCCAAACAAAAAGAAATTTGAAAGAAGACGATAATAACAATAGCATAATTAGTGAAATTTCACGAGTGATATCTGAAAAAGATAGAATTTATGGAAATTTTATCACTATCTCATGAAGATAGAGAGATTATTTTCGAAGAACCTCGGCTCAAATACAACTATATCAGATATAAACAAAAAATATAGCAATTACAAGAAAATAATGTAAAGTCTACCAGACTAGGGAGCGACAAAAACAATATAATAATGCAGTAATTGAAATACAACAAACAACCTATTAAGATAGATTATTGAAAACAATACTATTGATGATTTTCAAAACAATAATAATTTTGACCAGTGCTTTAGAAAAAAGTTTTGCAAAAGCTATTTTTGAAAAACTGAAAATAAACATGTTCATAAGGTTTCTAATGACTTTACACGTTGAAAATCTTTTTTTTTTCAATGAAAAAAAAAGATTTGAAAAGGTTTTTCAAATGAACTTTTCAACACTTCTCTTTCTAAAAAAAATGCATATAAAACTATAATAACTATCCATTTTGATGTTTAAGTACTTTATCTTTTAATATTTTGGTAGGAAATACTAGTAAAAATAATATTTATAATAGTTCATGTATTGCGTTACTCTTTTAAGTAAGACTAAATAAAAAATTTGAGTAAATATTGACTTATTAATTTCTTTTTAAAATTAAAAAACATTGTAATTTAGCCCTATAATAGTAAAAAATTACACTCCAACAAACTTCTCAATCACTTGACTATTTATTTTATTTGTTAAAAATGATCATTTAATTTTCAAGTTTATTGGTTAAAAGATTTGTATCTGACTCTTCTTCGTAATGTATTTTTTTTCTACGTTTCTTCAAGTAGATATATTTAAATAAATGTCATTTGTCTTTGTTTATTAAATACTTAAAAGGTCTAGATTATATAAACTTTAACAAGTATATTGACCATGACCATGACCACAATTAGATGGATAAGTTTTGAAATGCACAATCTAACTTTGGTGACCAAAAGATAATTTCCCAATATTATTCCCCAAAAATCATAGAGTTTTTTCAAATTTATCCACTTCTTTGTGATTAATATACATGTTAAATTAATATAATTTATTTTAATCTTTTCAAAATATGTACTTGGAAAAATAAGGAGATTTCGTAGGTTGAAACTTGAATCTATCAACAATCTTGTAAATTCATCTTTAAATTTTATTTGCATTTTTGAACTATAACAATATAGAATACAATATTTATATATCAGACTTTGATAATTCAGTTTTTTTTAAAAATAAATAAATAAATAACGTGAGCTATGAAACATTTATTAAGTAAAAAAGTGTTCTCCTTATTTTCACTTTTGGTAATACATTTGTGTAGATATGATGTTATTTTTGATGTCGCATCCGCATCGACACGATGGAATGTAGATCTAGTATTCATACTCGATGGTCAATCAACTTTGGATTCTGAGACAAAATTGACAGAGAAATTCAGGACATATTCAATTATTTTAATAATTAAAACAGAAGCTAAGATTCGAAGAAAATGAAATATCTTATATATAGAAATTTTTATGTTACCCTTTGTTCTTTTATCCCTTTCCAGTTTTTCTCTTCAAAGTTGTTCACATAATATCTAATAATTCAAATTATCTTAACTGAATTCGCGTATTCCTATCCATACCTAGACTTGTATACATACTTGCTCCATATCCCTAAATTTATAATTTTAATCCATAATTGATCCGACCTCTAGATCCACACATGCATCAGGAATCCAAACCCGCGTCCAAGCTACTTAGGAAAAGAAAAACACTCTCATACTTGCTCCATTCCTATAAAGCATTTTCCATATCAATAATCATCAAACCTTCCCAATTAAAAGGGAAGGTACCCTACGAAGGGGTTGGGACGAACACTCTACCGCATAGTGAAGTGGATAGCTAAGATTACTAAAATGAAGATCGTATACCATAACAATTCTATATTTGATGCAAAATCTTTTAAGATATACTCCAATCGCTATGAGACTAACCTTTGGAGTCGTTTGGTTGGAAATAGTTATCCCAAAATTAATTATCATGGGATAACTTATCACACCCTGTATAAGAGATAAATTATTCCATCACTATGGTATAAATGATAGAATAATTTATCCCAAACATATCAACCAAACAAGACAATAAGCTTTTATCCCTGAACTAATTTTTTATCCCAAAACTATATATTTTAATCCATCACGCCAAACGACCCCTTATGGTATTAGCTTTTACAATTTGGTAAGTGTGACTTAAAACTGACACCTCCAGTGAAATAGTAGCAGCAGATTCAAAAATTAACTCACAGAATTAAACAACTTGAACATGTTACATAAGTCTTTTTTGGTATAACCATCTTGTATCTCATACACACTAGCATAATTCGCGCCATGAAAACAACTTTCTACCGTAAATTTACTCATTCCTTAAACCCGAGACAACACTAGCTATAATGACATAAGAAATGCAAGAGGACAGCATTCCGAAAATAAACAACCTACTTACGAGGGGCAATATGTACTTACAGCCTCTACGATGAGCAAGTGAATAGTTGCAAATCAGATGAGCAAGGCACATACAGATACAAACATGGCTGCAACATATACTAGCAATTCAACAGAGTAAATAATTCACTTGAAAACACTGAAATTGAATATCAAAGTGTGCAAAACTGCACACAAAGTATATATTAAAAACTTGTTCCAATGAACATAAACAGAGAAAGATTAACAGATCTTTCATTAAAACAGAATTAACATCCTCCTCACAGAGCAACTAATTAAACTTTCTCCCTATTTTACACCCCCATTTCAGTTTACCTGAACAAAATCAATGGTATCATATCGAATTTCCAACTACACTACTCGATAATCAGTCCACAAATCTATCGCCTTTTTCATCAGAAAATCGCGCTACCATCTTCCCATCTGCAGAGATTATAACCAAATCATGATTATACTCGAATGTACAACCATTAAATTAGCTTATAAAGTTCAGTGATGAATGTTTGTGTTTACCTTTAACAACAATCTATTGATCATCAGGCACTTTGTACATATCAGCTGTTATTTCTGTCAACCATAAACCTGGAAATATCATCTGCAAAAGGATCAATGGAACAGTAAAATGATTAAAATCTAAAATTAGCAATGAAAAATTTGATCTTTAATTAGTTCTGATTAGCATTAATCAAAGAGAAGAAAATGAATGGCTTACATCTAAATTTTTTTGAATCAATCTAGGTCGTTTTTTGGGACGACGAGGGGGTCGATGTCCGGCCATGGCCATGAAATCTTCATCGATTTCTCGTCGGGAAAGAGGAACGGAAAACTTGACCCTTTGTTTTTTCTCGCCGACTGAAGAAGCTCCGGCAGGTGGAGCATTTGTTCTGTTAGTATCAATCTTTAACCCACCTTTTGATCCACCACCATTTCCTCCGGCAACACTACCGGCGCCGGCGACCAATCCATTAGGCTCCTTACAAGCCGCTCGGCGAGTCCTTAAGTTCCATGGACGAGACAAGTCGGCTGAAGCAGCAAGGTCAGATACAGCTCTAGTCATAGTTGTCGCCGGCGACGGCGACGGAAACGGAGATGGAGAAGGAAACTTCTTGGGTTGTTCATCCATACCTTCTTTGAAGATTGTTTCTTTCATCTTATCAGCTTCTGTTAAGAGATCAAACATCAGTTTCTCTCTCACAGCTCCGATTCCGTCACCATCATCCACTTTTCCCGACGACCTGAATTTCCGGGTAAACCGATCGTTTGATCCACGGCGGTTCACCATTTCAATCTCCATCTCCATCCTACGTCCGATCGACTCAGACCCATTTGACCTCCGATGAACAGAAGAGATTTCTCCATTGGATTCCACCTTCGCACACCTCAAATGCCTCTGGTTCCCCCACTTCAACCCATAAGGTAAGGTAAAATTGTGCAGAGGTTTCGATCTTTCTGGTCCCATAGTCATCAAACAACTCAATCCAAATGTCTAAACAAACCCAAAATCCCAAAATTTCTCCCCTCGCTAAAACAAACACAGACCAGAAAATGACTCAAAGTTCCTTCCTTTTTCACTTTAATTTCAAGATTTTGTGAAGAAAAACTTGAGAGAAGAAGAACTGGAAAAGGGGTTTCATAAAATTGTTAATCTTTCAAAGCTTTTTGCCATTTTTCTTCACATTTATGTTGGATTAGTTTACGTATAGAGTATATATATATATATATATATATATATGAGGTAGCCAGAGAGAGAAGGGGCGGTTTTAACGTTTGGGTTCAGAACAGAGTAGGTGCTAAAGGGTGCACGGTGGATTAAGGGTTCCTCAAAATATATTTCATTTTTATCTTAATAAAATATTTTATTTCTCACCAAATTTTTTTTAATTTTTTTTTTATGAATTGTTGTGGAATTTGTGACTATTATTGTAGAAAATAAATATTTGAAATAAAATATTTGTATATCACGAGGTTCATTTTTGGAATTTTATTTTTCGGGTGTAAACTCGTGATCTTTAACGGTCGATAACATGCTTAAATTTGAGTAAATATATTTTCTATAATATTTAATGTATATGCTCAAACGGTCACATGTTTGGATTCGATGGTATAGAGCTCGATTGTTATACAGAGTTACTTCACTTTTTTGACGAAATTATAAGAGGGCATATATGTAATTTCAATTAAGTAGATGGGTAGATTAATTGATTTACCTTGTTACTAGTCTCAATTTATAATGGTTCGATTCATTTAGTAAATATATTGATCGAAGAATTTATGTAATATGCACTAACGGTCACATATATGAGTTATTTTTTTGGTAAGCAGTGAAAAATTACCATAATAGCCGAATAATTATACCCGAGGAGCACTCCAGATATTTTAAGTCATTTCATCTAGTCTAATGTTGGGTATATAGTAAGAGTTAACGAAAAATGGAGGAAAGATGAAAATAGGAATTGAAAAAGATTCTCTTATGCTTTAGTAAAAGACATTTCTCCATCATTGGTGGTGGAAAGAAAAAATTAAAGTGTTTAAATAGAGAAACACTTCTAATAGTTCTTAAAAGTGTTGGAAAGAGGGACATCCCCTCGCGCCGTCGTCGCTTGGCTCATCCAAAGCTTTGGCTTCAACTTTTGAAAAGTTGCAACCCTTAAAAACCAGTGCCTCTTGATTATAAATATCTATGAATTCTTAGATTTTTACATCAATAAACTGGTTAGCTTTTGAAAAGTTGAAAACTTTTCAAACAATGCCTCTTGATTATAAATACATGTGAATTTTTATTTTTTACATCAATACACTGGTGAAATAAAATCACATATCCTAGGAGGATATCTTCCAATTCAAACATCGAATACTAGAGGTGAATAATTTTCTTAATGGGGTACTATGAATTCAGTAGGCTCGATTCTGCTTTCTTTCTGTTTCACAAGACTGTTACAGATTTTGATATGTTTTACGGTAATTAATTTCTGCTAATTACTTTTGGTCTTCATTGTTTAAAATTCATTGTGTTTGGAAAATTTATAATTAGTAATAATGGTTTAGAAGACAAATTGCATAACAATTAATTTTATAGCCTTGAACAAAACAGATTCACTAGTTACAAAACTATTGAATCAAGCATGTACATCAACTTATTTTCTTAGATTATTTTAACTCTTTTCAATAATTTTCTTCTTAATCTATGTAAAGACATCATAATCTAATATATTTTTTTAATCTTAAGATTTTAAACATATCATGTATAAGTTAAATTTAGTAATTAATCCAAAAAATAAATATTTTTTAATGTTTCATAACAAACTAAAAGAGACGAATAAATTTAAAAATATAGTATATTCTTTTTTTATTTAAAAAAACTTATAATAATTGGGAAACTTTCACATATAGCCATTTAAAAATAATTAATTACTCTTCATAGCTATAGTTTGATAATTACAATTTGTAGCTACATGTTATATAGAGGAGAGAGGCGAGCGAGACTGGGAAAGAGAGGAGAGAGGTGAGAGAGAGGGAGAAAAGAGTGGGAGAAAGGTGAATTGTATATGTATATTGGTTAGATAATTGTATATTATACATATGTAATTGTATATATGACAAGAGAGATTGGGAGAGGGAGGCGAGAGGTGAGCGAGACTGGGAGAGAGAGGAGAGAGGTGAGCGAGATCAAGAGAGGGAGGAGAGAGGCGAGCGAGATTGGGAGAGAGGTGAATTATATATGTATATAATTATATATAACTGTATATTATACATATATATTTGTATAAATGTCAGCGAGATTGGGAAAGGGACGAGAGAGGCGAGCGAGATTGAGAAAGGGAGGAGAGAGGCCAGCGAGAGAGGGCAGAGAGTGGGAGAGAGGTGAATTTTATATGTATATAGGCTAAAAAATGTATAATATACATATTTATTGGTATATCTTGGCGAATTATACATATACAAACATGACTAATTATACAAACTCGAAGTCAGCCCATGTAATTAATGTATAATATTAGTCGTGAGTGGTAATTATAGCAAACTATAGCTATGATAAGTAATTAAATAGTATAAGTTTGCTTATCCGCGTAATTTTCCCATAATAATTTTATTGTTACTAAAGAAATTGAGTTCTTCAAATTTTCAGACCTAAAACATATGCCTATTTTTTAAAAGTATTAGATTACCTTTTTAACAAAATTATAAGTTGACATAGAATTAATTCGATGAAATAAGTGATAATATTATTGATTCATATGTTATTGGATCAACTCATAAAAAATAAAAAAAATTGTCTTTAGAAACTAGATAACAAACACCAACAATTACATATTTGAATTTGAAGCACAAAAACTCGCATGTTATACGTCCAATACTTAAAATCTAATGGAATTTAATAGACTATAGTAAATTATTTTTAATTCTTTTATTACCAGATTACACTTGATACTAAATTTATTATTATAGGGACTTAATCTAAAATTACATCAAGCTCAAGGTATGTGTATTACTGGATCTTAGGGCCCGTTTGACCATAGATTTCTCAAATAATATTTAAAAAAAAACTTGACAAATAGTGTTTGTCCATACACTTTGTTATTATTTGGCAAATATTTTTGGCAAATATCCCAAATTCCCAAATACTAGTTTTTTCTAGTATTTGGACCAAATCTCATTATTTGGGATCTTTTAAAAATTGAAATTTTACCCCAAATTTTTATCTTTTACAAAGACACTCTCTATAATTATTGTTTACGTTGTATTACATAATTTTATACGTTAATTCCAAAGTGGTGATGAAATAATTTGTGAATGTTAAATGACAATATGGTTATTGATGAAAATGATGAACAATCGACTCAAGATAACAAAGTCATGTGTTTTGACTATTACACGATGTATGAAATGATGCTTGTTGCACTCACTACAAATTACCACATTGCTCTAGTGTAAACACTATTTGTTATTGTTGTAACAAAGATCTAATTGACTTGTATAATACAAACTTATGATTAGTTTTGATATTTGTAAAACTTATGGGTATAAATCATATTTTTCTAAAAAAGTGAAATATAGTTCCCAAATACTATGGTCAAACACATGGTGAAATTTCACCCAAATTTTCACCCAAATAATATTTGTCAAGAATATTTGGAAATCTATGGCCAAACGCTAGCTTAGAATAGAACAATGAGTAATATTGATATTTCAAAGATAGTATTCTTTTTAATCTTTCTTATTTTCAAAACTATTTAAATTATCATTTTCTATTTTACCCTTAAATGCATCATTTATTGGGGTTCATTTAATATATAAAGGATGTATTCTATTAGAATTTGATCAATTTCATTCGATCTAATTCATACAGATTTCTAAATTTGATTAAAATGGTTAATATGTTTAATGGGCTTAGACCACATTGATGCCTACATTGTACTTAAATATTTTTGAGATACTACATTTTTATTTAATTACTTATTGAACATTAAATGATAAATTTAATTATTTGTTTTAAAACAAATATTTTTTTATCATACCAAACACACCCAAAAAAATTTACATATATAAAGAGAGGTGAAATGAAAGAAAACTATGTGGATCTCTTTTTTTAGGATGATTATTTTTCTTTCCTATAGAAACCCAAAATTTATTATAGTTATATTATATTTATAAAGAGAGGCGATTTAAAAACTCGCTTGTTTAAACATATAACTTTTTATAATTTATTTATATTTATCAAAATTTTATTTTAATTAATTAAGTTTAGTGCCTGCACAAATTTGTGTATCTATATAAAATGAAACGAATAGAGTAATAAGAGAATCATTCATGTGAAAACAAGGGAGTCGAGAATGCACAAATTTGTGTATCTATATAAAATGAAACGAATAGAGTAATAAGAGAATCATTCATATGAAAACAAGGGAGTCGAGAATTAATGTTGAACTTGTTATAACGAGTTATCAAAAGAAATTGCAAGACAGTGGCGGATCCAAGATTTAAAAGTTGTGGGTGTTCAGTTCTTTAACATAAACATTTTAGCAATCACATAGTATAAACGTATACTAACTCAAACTTTTTAATAAAAAAAGTAAACGTATACTAACTCAAACTCTTCAATAATAAAAAAAAATAAAGCCCTTAATTAAAAAAAAGGAAAAATAATTAAAAAAAGAAAAAAAAAAGGGTGCAAAATTCGTTGAAGTATAAAATAAAATAAAAGAATAGGGCTGGTAGGATTTGAACCCTCGCCAGTGTGCCTTGCGCGCCTCTCCTTTCTTGTGTAAACCAGCGCACGCATGACTGCTTTCATTTTATGGGAGCTCATTTAATATTTAATAACATATTTATCATATTTTCGATATATATATATATATATATATATATATATATATATATATATATATAAATCGGAGTCAATGAATGCTCGAGCACCCGAAAGTCACTTATTGGGTCCGCCCCTGTTGCAAGACACTATGCTCGGATAGTAAGCATGCAACTCCTAGCTAAGGATTTTAATTTTCTTTTTCATTCAATATTTGATATTTGTATTGAAGTTTGTGCACCATAGTACTCACATGAAGAAAAATGCTCTCTGTTAAGAATTCTTCATACTCAGATATCGAACACGAATCGTTCGAATATGACATGCTCTAACACCGTGTCGGGCTAAAATTTTCAGCAAGAATTCAAAATATAAAAAGTAAATACATAGACAAGTCAAATAAAATTTAATATCTATTACTTTTAACTATATATATATAAATAATGCAATTTTCTGTGAAAAAATTCAGATGAACTCCTCGATCCTATCTGACTGAGCTACGGAGGAGCAATACAGGCAAACAGAAAGAACACTACACACTTGCACTTTCAGAAAGACAATGCCCAGAGAAAATTTTGTCTTTGTTATCAAGAAAAGAAGAAAGCAAAAGCAGCCAACTTACTTGACAAATATATATAAAAAAATAATCAAAATGTAACTGTGAACAATTAATTCAGTGCAATCCAATAACATCAACAGCTACGTAAAACACAAAAAATTAGATTAAACAACAAAATTGTATTTTTTTTTTCCAGTTATACAAGAAATTCAATAATTTCATCAAATTTCCACACTATAGTTGTTCCATCATAATAAAATTTACCATACAAATCACAAAAAATTCATCTTTTCTTCAAATCTACTGATCGTCAGGCACTTTGTATAAGTCAGCTGTAATTTCCGTCAACCATAACCCCGGAAATAGCGTCTGCAAAAATTACGATCAATCAAATAACATATTCAATATAATTTTACGAGTGAATCAAGAAATGTTGTTGAAGTACGATACAATTATAATTTAATTCAAAATAAGTTGTGATCGAATATACGAAACTTACGTCCAAATTTTTTTGAACCAATTTAGCTCGTTTTTTGGGTCTACGAGGGGGTCTATGTCCGATCATCGCCGTGAAATCTTCTTCGATCTCTTTTCGCGACAGGGAAACGGAATATTTCACCCTCTGTTTCTTCTCGCCGCTACAAGAAGCTCCGGCGATCACTCCACCGGAAAATTCACTTCGAAATCTTGAAGATTTGTTATTCTCCGTCTTTAATGGTGGCAAACAGTTCATATCCTTCGATCCACCACTTCCGCTAGCTCCGGCGCCGGCGAGAACACCGTTCGGTTCGTTACAAGCCGCACGCCGAGTCCTCAAGCTCCATGGTCTGGATAAGTCGCTAACGGCGGCTGCATCAGATACATCTACCTTCACATTCATCGTCGTCGTCGTCGCCGGCGCCGGCGCCGGAGAATCTAATCCTTCCCTTAAAATCGCGTCTTTCATCTTATCAGCTTCCGTTTGAAGATCAATCATCAGTTTCTCTCTAACAGCTTCAATTCCCTCACCACTATCTCCGTTCACCGATCTGAATTTCGTCCGGTGCCGTTCCACCACCCCTGTTTCCCTCCGCCGTCCGATCAATTCCGACCTAGACATTTCTTCATCGGAATCTTCCTTAACACACCTTAAAAACTTCTGATTCCCCCACTTCAACCCACATGGTAAAGAAAAATTATGTAAAGGCTTCGATCTTTCAGGTCCCCTCGCCATATAAACACCTTCAAATCTTCAATATCAGTTTAAAAACCATCAAAATCAAAACACCCACAAGCTCAAAAAATCAAATCTCTCTTCCTTTTTCTCTTATAATTCTCTACTCAGCTCAATATCAAAGCAAATGGGGTTCATATTCTTCAAAAAAAAAATCAAGATTTGAACTTTTTTCTTCTTTGTGTGTTGTGTTTAGCTGAGTTTACGTGAAATCGCCGGGAATGTAAAGTATATATACCTATATATTATATATATATATATCGGCAACCAGAGAAGAGAGAGGGAGAGAGAAGAGGCGATTTTAACGTTCAGGTTCTGAAAAATTGTAGGTGTTAAAGTGCACGGTGGAGTGACGTCTGCAATTTTATATTTTGAGGGTTACCCATACTACGACGTCGTTTTTGTCCTTTTTTTTTCCCCCATTTTTTCGACTCGATGTAGTTACTAGTTTCATCTCCGAACTAAAATTACTGAAATATACGTCTTATATATCCCTTATTTTGAATATCCCATGCTATTTCTAAATCCTCTGAAATCTCTTATTTCTTTAATATATTCGAACTACATATTAATGGATCAGACCCAATATTTAATGATTCTAGCCATATTATGTATTCGATTTATTTTATAATGTATCTGAGCTACATATTATGTATACGAGCTACATATTATGTATTCGGTTTATGATATAATGTGTCCGAAATACTCTTTAATGTATTCGAACTATATATTGATGTATTCGATTTGTGTTACTTTTTAAGGATTAATGTAATTACAAACTAAAGAGGGATAAATAATTTCATATTAAAACTATGTGAATTCTATAAAATCTACTTTAAATTATCGCTAAGCTTCGAAATGTTTTCAACAGTTTCGCTCGATATTCTTTTAAGAGTATGACGATCCTATAATAGTTTGAAAGACCACTTGTTATGTGTCATATGGTAAGTCAGGTGTGTATCTACGTTTAGTTAGACAAATAAATAAATATTTTTAAAATTATCTATAATTTGAAAATAAAACTAATAATTTACATTAAATTTAAGAGTGTTTTTTATATTTTTTGCTTCTGTTTTTCTTTTTGTTTTTGTTGGCAAATTTGTAATCTTTGTTTTGCTAAATTGTAATTCGAGTAGGCTTATATATGCAGTGGCGGATCCAGAATTTCTTAGTTATGGGTGCTCAACTATTTGTAATTTGAAGTTGGTACCAAATGAATGCTCAATTTACATATTCATACAAATTATATTAGTGTTATCTCCAAATGTAATGGGTGCTCAAGCACCCATGCACTTGAATGTGCATCCGCTACTGTATATATGCACATAGATTAATGTTTTTTAAAACGATAGTTTAAAGATAAAACTTATAATTTACATTAAATTTATGAATATTTTTAATATTTTTCTTTTTCTTAGGGAAATTTTTGAATTTATTTTGCCAAATTGTAATCCCACTAGGCTATACACGAACTTTTTTTTCCTTCGGGTTTTCTGAAATTTGTATTTTTAATTGACCAATGATAATAAAATATTCATTTTGATCCTTGAAAAATAAAGAAAATGATTCTTTGACATATGGGAGCTATGATTTCTTAATTATATCATAGGTAACCTTTACACATATATAATTATTCAAAAGAAACTTTAATCAATTTCCTTGATTGATCAATCATCATAAAAATATATTTCAAAGTAAATAGATAGAGTAAATGTCTAAATAGTTTTATTTGTATATTAATTTATATATAATTATACACTTCAATCAGATATTTTATATTTTAAACTTTTTAAAAATGCATACCAAACATTATAATATCAAATCTGTAAAATCAAAAATATTTTTTTAATATGATATTCGATATCTATCGTACCATGTCCACCTCTAACATATGATACATGAATATTGCAATGGATCATAATTCATAGCTAATGAGACACATGTCTAAACTACTCAATTTAATATATGCCGTATTAATTCACATCTTTTTTCTTATTAAATCATTAAAAGAAGGTTATATGAAAATTATGCTTAGTTAGTGTAAATATTAGTTATGGAGATTTTGTAATACATATTAGTTTAATTAGTTTTGTTGTTTGTAGTTTATTTCAGAGATAAACAGAGAATATTGTGTTGATTTGATTACTTTAGTGATTAATGAAAAGTTACTTAATTATCAAAAAAATAATATTATTGTAACAATTGTTACATTAAAATAGTCAGGTGCACGATATAAAAGAGGATTTATCATTTTCTAAATTAAATTACTTCAAATTTAAACAAGCAATTGTATATTTATATAATCGATCAAATCACATGGCAATTAAAAATCATGCGATTAGTGAATACAAATTATAAAAAATATGATTTCGAAAGGTCAAACTTTATGAGACTAGCATGTCATAAGAGAGTAAATTGAACCTCTAAAAGCCAATATATTAAGCATAAAGTACAAAAACTCTAATAATTTGAGCGTTAATAACATCTTATTCAAAAAAAATTTAAAAATATAATTATCTTGTATTTATTAAAATTCGTGAATACATTGTTTCTTGCCCCTAATACATAATAAATGATACATAAGTTATGTATCAGATACATAACTGTAAACCAAAATATTCATACCAATTTAGATTTGAAATAATTAGTTTATGTATCAACTATAACATTCATATCAGATATATTGTACACAAACACAATTGTAATACATATTATAGAGGTGGATTGATGTATCGAGATTCCTCATATTAAGATTATATTATTTTAAGTCGTGTAATTACATATTTTTCTCATATATTAATATATAAAAATGAACATCATGAGACATTTTTGAGATATTAAAATATTTATGGAGTTATACAAAATTAAAACTATTAGTAAAATCACTTCTAAGTTATTTTGTATTAATGAAGTGACTCAATTTTTAGATAAATATTTATGTTGTATAGATGCTAAAGATCGACTTTAGCATTGGTTTAAGATTGTATATAACATTAAAAAAATCAACTTATTTTTTAAAGTAGTTTATTTTTTAATTTTTTACGAGACTTTACTAATTAATTCTACATAGTTGAGTAATTTTTTAAAATATTTACTCGTAGCCAACAGCCTAACACACGGGGGTCATTTTATTTAGAAACAAAGTTATGTAAAAATTAGTAGCATGTGAACTAACGGTACAAAGATTATTAATGAAAGATTAATAATTTGAAATTGTTATTTATCGTACGTTTAATCTACTGTATATTAAAAACTGAATATACAATAATATTATTTAAACTTTTTGTCTGAAACTGTTAAAAAAATACACTATATATTTACGGTCATGCCCTTAGCTTATTCTATTTACCTTATGTTTAAATAACTAAAATAAAGTACCACATGCACGTTTCAAAAATTGAATTCAATTAGAAATAATAAAGGTGGAAAGTTTAGTACTTCTTGATAAGGGCGTGCACTTTTTTGATTAAATCCAAAAATTAAATTAAATCAAATTAAATTTTAATTTGGATTGATTTTTTAGATTCTTGATTTGGTTTTAAATTTATAATTTACTTTGTTTGATTTTTTTTGATTTGGTTTCGGATTTAGAAAAATGAAAACCAAAAACCAAAAAAAAATGAATTATATATATTATTTAGAATTAAGTTGGAGTTAATCACCTTTGTCTCTTTTTAGTTATTTTCATTATGATTTAGTTTATTTTTTTATGTTTGGACATTTATAATTGATATACTTTTAAGTATTGTGTTTTTACGTTTTACTTGTGATTTATATTTAAAACTATATTTAAGAAATTAAATATTTTATGTATATAATTTTTTAAATTGCAAATAATTTTGTTATGTTTCTAATTATTGACAAAATTGAATAATCAAACCGAAAAAATTCAAACCAAAAAGAGAAAAACCAAACCAAATCAAACCAAATTTACTTTAGTTTGAAATAAATTACATTTCTTCAAAACCAAAAACCAAAAAACTAAACCGAATAGCATAAAACCGAACCGAAAAATCGAATGCACACCCCTACTTCTTGATCAAAGTTAGAATCTGAAATTAAAATCTAATTACCAAGAAAACATAAAGTCATGGTAATTAGATTTTAATTTCAGAACCTAACTTTGATCAAGTTATGTATTGGCGAGAGGGGAGTTATGTCTCCGAGAAAGAATTTTGATTTTTTTTTTAATATGATAGAAACTTTTAAAGATTATCATAAATAAAAGGTATATTTAGGTGATATTTTCAAAAAAATATAAACTAAACCTAAATTCTTTAATCATTGTTTAATAATGAGGTGATTGTTCCTTGGACACGATTTCCACTGCTTACACATAATGAAAACGACTAATAAAGTTTAGAATGTTTGAACGTTGAAGATAAAGAAAGTTAGAAAAACCTAATCCCTATAGCTAGCCTCTTCTCTTATAATAATAAAATAATAACTAACTACTAAATTAAATAAAATATATTGTTAAATATTTATTTCTATAATTTAACGTGATGGTGATGGTTGGCATTTGTGATAGTGAAGTTAAGTGATGTTAGTAGTCGATATTAATGGTTGTTACGAAAGAATATGTATAGTGTTTGATAATGCGTTGGTGATAGTTGACACCAATAAATACTATAAGGTAGTTATGATGGTGGAGGTGATTGATAGTAGAAATATTTCACCGCAATGGTGATAGATAACTAAGTGATCGTGAAAGTGGTGGCGAGGATGATGTTAGTGGTGGTCGTCGATATAATTATAATGATGGATGTGATAGGTATAGTAGCTAGATGTAGGTTGGTAGTAACGGTTGTCAATGATGATTGTGACGAAAGAGGTGGTTGGTGGTCCCATCTAGCAGTTGGTGACGCTAATATTGATCGACAATAGTGGTGATGATGGTGGTAATGAATACAATTATAATGTTAATAGTATAAGTATATTAGCGAGCAGCAATAGTGATTGACAATTATGATCGTTAATCATGATTATGATAACAGAATTCAGTGATATCATGTTGAACGAAAATTGTATAAACCAGTAATTCAATACGAAAATTCTCTATCTGATCAACATTACTGACAATTAAAAACATATATATATATATATATATATATATATATATATATATATATATATATATATATATATATATATATATATTATGATTTTAAAAAAAATTATATTCTAACAAGAAAATGGGCCGGTCATTTAAGGCAAGTGGTTATTGTGGGTCGATTTAACCCAAACCATTAAATTTTAAAATTTGTATTAGCCAAGTCCAATTTAATTGTATTGATCTATATTTGACAGTTCTAATTAAAATAAGAATAACTAATATTTATTATTTAGAAGAAAATAAAGTCAATATTTTTTTATTTTTTTTGGGAAATATACTATTCTAGGAAAACATAATTAAATTGCAATTTAATTTGGGATCTGAAACGAATCTCTTGCAGAATAAAGCAATAGAAAACTTTGATTAGAAGGTAACACAACTGTATTTAATTGTTCTGTTCCATGTATTAAACATAACCAATTAATAATTAATAATAGTAGACTAAGGAATCGAAATTTCTTTTAATTTTATATTCCATTTTTTCTGTTCCAGATTTGCATATCTTCTTTTTTTACCCATTTAGTTTGTATTATATATTCACGTTAGGGATCCGATTAATCTGAATTGATATTGTATAGACTCATTTGAAATGGAAGTGTTCTCTAATAACATATATTTTTCATACGTTTAAACTCAAAATCTCTTAGTAAGCGACAACTCTCATAATTATTAATTTGAAAATCGAAATTATAGCATGCTAAGGAACCAAATTTCTTTTAATTTTTCGGATATTGGTATTTAGAATCCGATTAATTTGAATTGATGTTGTTGAAATCCATTTTATAAAAAAAAGTATTCTCTAACATGAAATCTCTTTATTAAAATGAACGAGATTTTATCGTTTCCACCATAACTCTTATTAGTTCTGATTTGAAAATTGAAATTATATCAGACTAACAAATAGCTTTTATTTTTAATTTTATACTCTACTTTTTTTGTTAGTGTTCGATGTTCGTAACCTGATTAATTTGATTTGGTTTTGCGTAAGGCTCATTTAGGAAGAAAAAAGAAATTCTCCAACAACAAATTTTCTTTTATATGCTCTAACCGGATACCTCTAATTAAAGACACATAAATCCTATTATTCTCACCGCAACTCTTATTAACCCAAATCCGGATATCGAAATTATAACAGACTAAGAACTGGAAATTTCTTTGAATTGGATGTCCCTTCTGTTCCATTTTATGTGGTATTCTATTCCTTTAATGAAATAATTTCAATTATACAAATATTTCATCACCGTTTAAAACTATAAATTAAAAGTCTTTATTTTTTTCTTAAATAACATGACAAATCGACCTATACCACATAAAATGAGACGACGAAAGAGTATTATATTTTGTGTGCTCCACCAGATTTGAAACTAATAGAGAACCCGCTCTTTAACGGCTACTTCACTATAATAAAATCCAAATTAACACCGACCATAAACCTTTTTCCAGCCTAGCTTTCCACATATTTTCACATTCTTAAAAAAAATAAAAAGAGAACTTTACAAAATTAGTCCTTTATTTTTAAGGGAAATACCTTTTTAGCTCTCTATGAAACGTGAAAAATAAATGATTAATCATCTATTTTCTACTAACAATGATTTAAAAACGTGAAAAGTAAAAGATTAATCATATGTTCTCAAACGTGAAAAGTAAATGTTGATCCATCCTTTCGATTGATCAACATCATCCTGAAATATACAACACAAAAGACTGCATCAGACAATAAACACTAAATAACATAAATTATATTTATACGTTAAAAACTTACACACCAAATTTTAAAAATCGATTTTTAAAAAAAAAAAGTACAAACAACAAAAAATTGTATCTCTAAATATAATTTCTATCAAATCTAACCGTACAGAGTTCAATATCTTAGATACAAAGTTAAAATATTATTTCTTATCTCAATTTACGTACTTACTTTTCTTTTTATTCAGTCTCGAAAAGAATTGCACATTTTTATATTAAGTAACAATTTAACTATATATTCTTACTGAAATGATTTACAACCACATATAATTTTTATCATTTATTTTGAACCACAAATTTTAAAAGTCTTTATTTGCTTGTTAAACTTCGTAGCTAGTCAAACTATCCCACGAAGAAATTAAAGGGACTATTTTAAACCAAACCTCAAACATAAGGGACCATTTTTGTTATCTACCTCCTTTGGGGAAAAAAACACTTTTTTTCACTAATAAATTGCTCTACACAGTAGCCAAGAAAACAGTACAAATAAATTCCATAACTTGAAACATTCTTCAAAATTTCAGAGTGAGATTTCATCTCAAGTTTCTCTCACATTTTGAACTTGTAAAGTGTAAACCAAAAAAAAAATGCCCAAAAAAATTTCCCCTGTTTTTCAGAAAGTTACAAATCTACTAAACATGTCAATTTTCTTAGCAAAAATGAGAAAACCTCTGAAAAAAGTGAAGAAATTTAGTCTTCTTAGGCATTATAATTATGGGTATATTCAAGAATATGAATTTTCTCCTTCGAATACATCATTGATTCATTACTATAATAGAAAAAAATCGTTCAGAAAACAGAGGAGTTACAGAGATATATGCTCTGTTTTCTTTATTTCGAGATGTTTGGGAATGGCGAAAAGCGAAGGAGAAGAGAGAAAGAGGAGGTACCCAGTGTTGGAGTTGGAGAGATTAGGTTCCATGGAAGAATTTACAGATTTTCGTGGCGTCGATGATGATGATGATGATGACGATGATGACGATGATGATGATTCGGTTGATGAGAGAGCTGAGAAGTTTATTGAAAGGTTTTATGAAGAAATTAAATTGCAAAGACAAGAATCATTTTTGGAGAAGTTTAATGCAATGGTTGAGAATTGATGAGAGCAGAAGTCAAAGGCGGAATTAGAATTTTAAATTTACGAGGCTTTGGGAAAAAGGTTATTGGATTTCTAAATGGATTTTTTCAATAAAACGTAAATTATTAAAATTCTGTTGAACTTTGGCTCGCTAGCTCAAGTGAGTTTTCCTTTTTTTTTATATAAAAAAAAATAATTTATTTTTATCTTTTTGATGGTTTAAATTTTTATTATATTTTTAATTTATTTTTGGTGTATGGTTTAGGTTGGATTGTGATGATATTATATTTGATTTATTTTTCTCCACATTGGTTTTAATGGCTGTGGAGATATTGTTGTTTATTTATTTATATTTATTTATGTAATGTTGTTGTTGTTTACTATCTCTGTTTCAAAAATGATGATCTAGTTTGACTTGGAACGGAGTTTAAGAAAAGAAAAAAAACTTTTTAATCTTATGGTTTCAAATTAAAGTTATGTCAAATGTATCAAAATATCTTTCAATCTTGTGGTCTTAAACATGCCACGTGGAAAGTTAAAGTTAAAGTGTTGCCAAAAAAGGAAAGGAGTCATTCTTTTTGAAACAGACTAAAAAGGAAATAGGGATATTCTTTTTGAAACGGAGGGAGTAATAAGTTTGTTAGCTGGTTTTGTTTCAAAATATGTAAATTGAAATGGAGTACTTTCTCATTTTATAGTTTGTGTACACAAATATTTGAAAAACATATAACATGATTGTAGAATAATGTAGTAACTGGTTCGTTTGATTGGTGGTTAGAACGAGAGTTATTTTGTATATAAATTAAAATTAGAACATGACTATTTATTTTATTTATTTTTATTTATCACATTTTAATTTGATATATTCATTAGGAAAATAAATTATTGATCTATCATCTTGAAAATGATCCGAAAAAAAGAAAATAAATTGAATGTACATAATTCTTAGGTGTAATTCCTATAATATTTTACTAATTAAGTCTCACAAGTCACAGCTACATGACCTTTCCCATTACCTTCCACACCTCTATGATCATAATTAATGTCATGTTTATGATTTTGTATATTTGTACGCTAACACTAAAAATAGAGGCATAAAAGTTCATAGTGTACACACTCGAGATATAAAAACAGAGGTATAAAAATTCACAAAAGTTAAATTTTTCTTTTTGCAAGAATTGAGATTCCCACCATTAAAATATTACAACTTCACAATGCCAACTAAAAAAAGAACATATCCATAGGACTAAAATTACATCACCTTCTTAATTCTATAATCTTATAAATTGACAGCTGAAGATCAGCCTAATTTTATGTTACATCACAAGAATCATGCATACAAACCACCAAAAACACCACCTATATATATTCCAAACATCATTTATCTAAAGACAAAATGCATCTGGGAAAAGCACAAACTAACAAATAGAACAAAGAATGTATGAAGAGACTTGTTCCGGCAGCGCAATACCTGCCCCCTTGGCATTTGATTTGGGATCAAGTATAGAACATTAGATATTCGTTGATTTTCAGTTCTTTTTATCTGATCCTTTAAGGTTAAGGTTGAACCATCGTTTCTTTGATGACTTGTCTTTGGAGTCTGAGCTTCCATCTTCCCCTGGACTATCGGTTTTATAATCTTCGCCAAGGACTTTACTGCTACTTCCATTACTGAAATGCCCGCTTCCACTGCCACTAAGATTAGCAATTGACCTTGAAACTGTGAATGAAGAGTGGATGCTGTCTCTTTGTTTAAGCATCTCGTCGACCTTTACAAACAGCAGTATTTAATCAGTGCAAAGGAACAATCAGGTAATAGAAGGAACAAAGCAAAGTAGCGTCTAAACAATCAACAGATGCATTAATGATGGTTCTAAATTCTAATTAACTATTCCCGAGTCACTAATTTTTTCATGAGAAATAAACTTGAAGAACTTCGAGGGGAATCGGGGACTAGATGAAAATCATGAGTTTGGACATAACGTTTATGAAAATGATGACCATGAAGACTAGCAGCAGAAACTTACAGACAGCTTCTCTTGGCTGTATCTGTTGGTTACTTCCTGGAAGTGTGCCAATGCCTGTTAACATCACATGGAAAGTAGTACAATGAGCACATCTGAAACAATCTATCACCGATGATAAATATTGTCCAGAAGCAAACCTTTCTATATTCGATTTCAAACTGCCGAAGCTCATTTCTCTTCCTCAAAATCTGAGCCTCGATTTCCTTGAGCTTAACAGTAGTATCCTCATATGACTTGGCACAAAGAGCCTCAATTATATAAGTAGCTGGCTTAAAGAAATTATCTCCTGCAGAATTCAGATCAAAATTCATCCTTGAGGATTTAGCATTGGACTATCAATCGGGAATTAGCAGCAACAAAAAACAAGTATTCAGCAATATAAGTAGCTCCAACCATAAACAGCGAATATGTGAGTGCCAGCTTTTAGTTCTGAGACCTCACAAGGTTGAAGGCCCTCCAGTTTCTTAAAGAAAGCAGCTTCAGGATCCTTAGCCATTGCTAACTACAATATTTCAAATAATTTATTAGTTCTGACAACACTGCATTAATGGACTTGACCAATTGGTTGATATTCACATACCGCATTTACAGTTGAATCCATTCTGTACACCTGAAAGTGCAGGAAATACATTCCTGCTGACGTTACCTTACCCGTTTTCTCACTATCTTCCTGTATACAGTGACAATTCATCAGGTTCATTAAGAAAATTTTCATCAAGTCAATTACCTGGTTAGATTTAACTACATATGCACAACATGTCCATTAAAAATACAATACACTTCCATTAAGAAAATTTTGATCAGTCAATTACCTGTCAGTAATAAACTAAACATGCACAACATGTCCATTTAAAATACAATACACTTGCTCACAAATCACAGTGTGTTCAGTACTAACAGTCAAAAAGAAATACTCGAAGATAACTGTAACAAAAAGAAAAACGGTTTGCAGACAAATTTAATGTAGTTACGAGCATGTTGAGCTTATATATCTGAAGATAAAGAATAAGAAGTCCAGTATCTGCTCTGTACAAGTGAGTTCACTCGAATATATAAGCCTCACAGCTGATCCAGATTGCAGACCGTGAAGAGCTTCAAAAACAGTGAACATCAAGAATGAGGTCTAGTTTTCAAAAGCAGTTGATTCATACTGTCAATTCAATACTTTAGTGAGCTGAGATCTTACAAACATACAGCCTCATCTACTACACTGGCTCCTGAATATAACTTTCTACGCCCGCAAATAAGGATGACTCATCAGCCATATGGCTAGAAACTTAGATAACCAAGTAAACTTTGTTCATGCTTCCTTTATATTTTTTTTCCGTATATATTGGTCTGAGATGAATTTAAATTGAGAAATATGGTCAGTGAGGATTCGTATAGCAATATAGCAAACCCTGCTTGTTTGGTTGAGATTTAGGGGTCATTTGTTTTTAATAAGATTTAAATGTCTGAATCTGGATACACACTAAGATGTTGTCTGAATCTGGATAGTGGGTACACATCTAAATATTAAGATGTTATCTCCAAACTTAATACTAGTAATATTTAATTCTCAAAAATGTTAATTTGTACTATAGTTTATAGAACTTAAATGTCAAAAGAATACAAATCTCTCCACCACTAATCCTAAATACTCTGCATCTCTTCCTCAAATCCACCCCACCAAACAACTTAAGTTCATCCTTCCTTTTACGTGAAAAGCCCTCATGTTCACTGCCTCCCAGCATCCCAACTACCTAACAAACCTCACCATTTCTAGGACTCCTTTATGACAAAAAATGCCTAGTCCCACTTAACCATGACAGAGTGGAATTCCAACTGATGTACCGTGGTTTCACGGTACTTTTAATGCTTTTTCCTTAAGTTTAGTGTGTGTCTAAAGCCTTTTTGTATTGATTTTTTATGTAAGTTTCTCTTTATTTGCAGGAAATCTGTCCAAAGGTGAACGCGGGAGTTTTTGAGCAAGAATTGCAGAAGAGACCACCTACGGAGTTCACGACGGTCCGTCGCGACTGTGACGGTCCCTAGGTGGCATCGTAGTAAGAAGAGTAGCTGCTGAAGGAAGATGGGGAAGTCTGACCAAGTGTGGGACTACGGAAGTTCATGACGGACCGTCATAGCCACGACGGTTCGTCCTGCTTGTTCGTCATAATTATCAGAGAGTAGTCCCAGTACCCAAATTCCAAAAAGTTTAAGTGTTGTGAAACGAAGCCCCTCGACGGACCGTCGTGCTTGCAACGGTCCGTCAGACCTGTCCGTCGAGGGTAATGAAGAAAGCAGCAGAAGAATTTGATAAGTATGGGACAACGGAGGCCATGACGGTCCGTCGTGCCCACGACGGTCCGTCACGAGGTCCATCGACTCAGACGCGTTTGGACAGATTTTCATTAATTAGAATCCTTCTTTTATTACGTTTTGTTTTTATTATAAATAGTTCGAAAAACCTCGTTTTTGGGGTTAGACTTTTGAATATTTTTAGTTCTTTTGTTTTAAGTGTTGAACTATTGGTTTTGGTAATTGATATACTTTTTCCGGAATCGATTGTTGGTGTTTTTGTGGATTAATCAAGTGAATTTCTGGAATTTATTCGTTCTCATTAAAGTAAGTGCATGAATTCTTACATTAAAAATATGAATTGTGTGATTATGACTATGGGTAACTAAACTCCATAACTAGGGTTGTGGGAACCATGAGTGAATAACAAGGTAATATCTAACTAAAATAACAATTCTAGAATAGTGTCTTCACTCTTGCATGTATTGATAATTCTTTCGTGTAGAAGTCTTTTTAACGTATGGCCAACGTTAGAACTCGCCTTAATGCTACTTGCCGGACCAAGGAGGTAGATAATAGGAAAAGAATTATCAACATTGATTTAGTGTATACTATCTAATAGGCTAGTATTGGTTGGTACGAGGTAATAACTGAGTCAAATATCAATTATGATGCTTAATATGAGATTATGAGGTAAAGATAAGGGTTAGTATAGCAACACACGTAGCCGGACCAAGGTGCGGAGTGACATTTTCTAGATGCCGGACCAAGAATTTAGAGATACATAACTTGTCGCTTTACATGCAAGATACTAGGAAAGAATTGTTATAGTTAGAATCACCAAGTTAGGAACCTATGAGGAACACTTAAGCCCTAGTTACTTTTATCATCTGATTAAACTTCAAAATTTGAATCTGTTAATTGTTTATTTTAATTTAGTTAATCGTTTTTATTAATTAAAAAAAAAAACCTTTCTGTTATTTGTTTTCTCGGAAAATAGTTGACTAAATAGTAGTAATAATCGAATAAAGTTAAGTCTGAACCATTTTCCTCGTGGGATCGACCCTAACCTCAATAGTTGGGTTCTCTACTTGATACGACCGCTTTTACTTCTTGTTTGAGAAGTAAGTTTGAGCGTATCACCAACCCATTTCAGAAACACCGATGCTTTCGTCCATACTTTCTCAGTACACCTGATGACCCAACTACTTCCTCCCTCTACGAATGGTTCTATATTTTTTAATTCAACCACAACAAACAATTGAACATCTCCATTGGTGGCCCACTTCACCATAAATAGCTGCCAGAGCAAGAATTGGCGTCGCCAGTTCCTCAGAAGATTCCGGCAAATGCAAGAGACATGAAGGTTTTTTTATTTCGTCGAGATGTGAAGTTCTTCACATACAGAAATATGGGCATGACTTTTGCTAAGAAAAAAGTGAAATTTAAGATCTTCATGGTGTTAGAGTTGATTACAAATCTGATTCATCCAGACCCATTTGAATCCATTTAAGATATTTTAAAACACAAAACATAAAACCACTTAATGGACTGAAATCTAAACCATTCAGATTCAAACCCCTAATAAGTGCAAACAAATAGGGCCTAGTAGTAGTTGTTAAAAGTTATGTTGGTCACAACAAAAAAAATTGCAATCCAAGACTAAGCTTTAATTTCTCAACCAGAATTTAAAACAAAAAAAAATCTCAAGACTAAGCTTTAGATCCCAGGAAAATCTCATTAAAGCCATAGAGATACATCAAGATAAGCGCTTAACAAAACAGGACCTAAAGTTGCAATTCAAGAACATCACTTCATTACAATTTAAGGAGAGTTATTTTCTAATTCATTCTTTTTTCTTCTTGAGAATTTGTAACATCTTTTCTGATTTGTTTTTTTTTTCATTTAAGAAAAGAATAGGTCCCTCTTTCCTCAATGCATAGATTACTAATGAAGCAACACTCCTAGAGAAAGTTGTGTCTCTACATACTCAAAATGTCTCCCAAAATAGAGTATGGAATGAAGAGTACACATTTCTTAATTTGATTTTATTTCCAAAATAAATGCTTTTAGTAGAAGCTTGATGAATCAGCAACTACCTGGCCACCTCAAATCACTAAAAACTCTACAACAATTAAAAATATCTTGAATTCATAATGGAACCAAAAACTGTAAAATGCAGTACCTGCAAAGCCAGGCCATAACCTCCATTTGCATCTTGTTCAAAATACAGTAGCTGAAATTATATAAAAATTTAGTTTTAACGTTTCAAGTCATGGGAAGGTAGAAAACACAAAAAACATGAGATATATCAGCACTGCTTACGAAGTATAAAAGTAGGACGAATAACTAACATAAAAATTCCATTGATCTGGAGTGTACCTTAAACTTGCTTTGAGCTGCTGAAGTAACTCTAACTACAAGCCCTGCCTCTGCTTGTTCATTGCTAATCGTTACACCGAAAAAATGGGCACTTTGCTTTTCAACCTGCAGCAAAACCAAGCTAAAAACCTTAATACAGCTGATGTATTTTATCCTGCTAAATGAAAGAGGAAATCAAATGCTACCTTTCCACTAAGTGATGTCCCGATTGGAAGAGGACGGATTGTGACAGTTCCATTCAAAGCTTCTTCAAGAACATTAGCAGACACAGTCGTTTTGATGGGAACGCCCAACTTGCTTTAAGAGAGATAGGAAATTCAAACACCAATAATCTACTCGAAAAACAAAGTTTGGTATGATGATTACCTGAACAATGCTGCAAACATTGTGTTGACAGTTCCAAGATTAGACAAATCAATTTCCATATCGGTTCCTTCAGCATCAATAGCCTTAGAATTTTCAAGATCAAATGTCAGAGAAGACTAATAGTGCATGCTCGTGAGCAGTTATCTAGGAACTATAATCAGTTAAAAGCTGCCACAAGTATTAGTCAATTGGGAGTCTGTCTAATAAATAAATCATGCCCATCATACCTGATTACAGTTAGATACCGACAATTTGGATAAAGTAGAAAAAGGCATAAAAAAGAAACTATACATGTACCACTAGAGAGAGTATATGTATACGCATCTCAGTGTGTGAGCAACCACCTTCTAAAATCCATGCATACATAAAGAAGTCATTGCAAATAGAACACCAACACAAGAATCCAGCTACTGTAATATTTCATAATAGCAGTGGAAGATAACCAATGTTATCAAACTTATTAGCTTGAGTCCATCTTTGACCTTCTCAAATTCTTCAAACTGAGTTTTCCTATAGCCCCCAAACCCATCCACACCAACAGACGGAACAAAAAGAAGATTTTTTCAGCTCCAAAAATCGAGACCAAACATTTGCTCCACTTCTTTTATATAAAAAATATGATGTAAATAACTATACCTCAATCCCAAAGTTATTGGGGTTAACTAAAACTAAGAGCTCTCTAATACTAAAAGTTCTCTAAATCTCAAACTTATCTCTATACTGGCATACAAATCTCTAACCAAACTAAAGTTTCTGACAAACACCAGACATAATGTGACAGACTAACAATGACTAAGCCTTAATTCAATTAAGAGGATTTGTTTTTGACAAGGTAAAAGATTAATTAGTGGTACTTTTTCTTCAATTGTATTTTGTTCTTTAGCTACTTCTCATGGATCATGAGAGCTTATAGGTCATTTAAGATTCCTAATCCATACATGATACAACTCAAAGACTCCTAATGTAATCCCATAACATACAACTACGGCAACTACATTTAAATCCCAATAGGACAACGCTATATAGAATCACGTTCAGACATATTTCCTATTGCAAGGTATGTAGTTTAAACAAAAAAATAGAATATGTGGTCCAAATTTCTAAAGTTGTTGCAATATATTCGTGCAATGCACGTACTTGGGACTTGTCTATAGATTACAGGGAAGCAACTTAGTAATTTTGACTTCTCATTAAATGATTTTGATACAATTATTTAATTTCTTGAATGGCCCACAAGGTTTTCTGTCAAACATAGAACAAGAGATACCCATTTTTTATTTTTGTTTGAGACAGTTACAAAAATCCATAAATACAGTAGCTCAAAACATAATTAAAAGGCATTTACTTAAAGTCATTAATCTAGTAGTAACACATTGCATGAAAATATGTAATTGACAATGGATGTGGACAAAGTACCTCAAAACCTGCCATATCATATTGCCTCCTTTTTTCTGGATCAGATAGAACACCATAGGAATATGCAACCTCTTTGAAGAGTTCTGAAGCTTCAGGATTGTTAGCATTCTTGTCAGGATGATACCTGCCAATAATTTAGATTGTGTATGGCTACTGATAAGAGATTTTTCCTTCTAAAGTAACTAGTGTATAAGAGACTATCAAATCAAGAAATTTCCCTCACACCACCTCAACCTTCAAACTAATAGTTTCAATTCTTGAATAGCTAATAATGAGTTCCATACTAAAGCTAACCATATCCTCAAAATGCTTGATACGTCTAACTACATACATAGCAGAGCAATACGCCGCATTTCGGTTTATGTACACCACATGTAAGAACATAATGCACAATTCTCACAACAATAACTCAATTACGCAATCAACAACACCTCATAACCACACTTAAGTACATACATGAAACACTACGACAGCGAAAGTATAACTTCAATCAATCAATCAATCAACTAAGCCTCCATCCAAAACTAATCTAAATCCCCTAAGTACTCATTCCAATCCATTCAAGTCCATTTCACAGCTCAATTTGAGTCTATAACATTCCAACAACCAAATAATTTGTCAAAACAGATCAACCCCTATTAAACCAACCATAAAACAAAACTCTTTCGAGTAACACGAGGATGACTTACTTGAGTGCAAGCTTTCTGTAAGCACTTTTAATCTCTTGATCAGATGAATCCCTCGCTACAGACAACACCTCATATGGGTCTCTCCTTACAGCTGGAGCCGAAGACCCCTCCATTTTCGAACCAGCCATAAGCACAATTTCTTCCTCTCCTAATTCTAGAACCTTCTCTTCTTTTTTTCAAATTACTTGCTGTGTATCATCCAAAATAGCTTTCTTGTCTGCAAATAGACAGGCAGAGGAAACTTATACACACACAAATCAATTAAAAAACCAAGCTTTTTGTGAAAAGTCACAAACCCATCAAAGTTTGAGAACAAATTGAGGGGAATTATGAAGATTTTTCACGGAATTCAAAGAATTGGATCGTCTTTTCATCTTCTTGGGATTAATGCTAACAAAAAATGGAAAAAAATAGCTGGAAATTGGACCAAGAGATCTAACAAAAGGATTTTGAATTGATCATTGATATTGGAAAAGGGAGAAAATTAGGGTTTTGAGGAAATTTACAGGATGTCAAAAGGGACTCTGTGTGTGTGAGAGAGAGAGAGAGAGAGAGAGAGAGAGAAGGAGAGCGCTAAAGCATAAAAGACACATTTTTTTATTTACTTCTAAATTCGAAAAATCAATTACCAAAAGGGTATTTTGGAAAAGAAATTGAATTTTATACAAATATAGAAGGGTTAATTTTGAACAAATATATCACGGATGTGGTGCATTGGATAAATTGTTCCTACGTATGAAAAAAACAATAATCTCAAAACTAAAGATCTCTGAGCTTCTAAAAGAAGTTTTTTCCTTAAAAGCTTTAATAATAGCAAAAGCGGTGGGAACGGGCTTTCAAGAAGCGAGTTGAAGCCTCTCTTTGATCATTCATGTCTTTCGATGGACTCGTTCGGATAAGGGAAAACTCCAGAAATTGCTTTAAAATAAGATTCATCAGGTGCAACCAACAATGGCCCTACTCTGTACCCATTTTGATTAGTCGTGCTATTACGGTCAAATATTCATGCCCTCCTCTCCTTACAGTGATCAAGCGGCTTTTAGCTCCTCTTTTGTGATAGCTAATTCCCCGTCTAGGAAGCAATCCTTAAACTCATGTTCCCACTTGATAGGTGCAAGGTGTTATGCTACCGCCCTTCCTTTTTGGTTATATACATGATGTCGAATTTAGAGTATGAAAAAATATTTGATAGAAAGTGCTTCCCCGAATGAATATATGAAATATTTAACTTGAGCTTATTTCCTATAGTTCGTGAATTATTTGGACGTAAAAAGGGGCGATGAAGAGAGTAGAATGTACTTAAATCTTATATGAAATAGCTAATTTTAGCTTATTTTCTCTAGTTTGTGAATTATTTCTACATAAAAGTGGGCTACAAGAGAGTAGAAAGTATGTAAATCTTATTTCTACCTTATAAGGTAACTTTTGTTTTAGAAGAGAGATAAAGAAACAGTTTTCGATATGTCTTGATTCAAAGAACACAAAAATTTAAAAACTCCAAACTAGGATGAAGGATCAAATTTTACTCTTTGAACTATGCGAAAGGATCAAATTTATCCTTACACGCGAAATGGTTAGATTTGTCCTTGCACTATATGAACGGTTCAAATTTGTCTTTGATTTTAAACGGGTTAAAAAATAGAAATAAGTTTATCCATTTTTGCATAATTCAAGAATATAATAAAACCTACTTATAAATTTGATTTTTCATTTGTAGACAAGAGGCTATAGAGGACATGAATTAGGGTAAGACGTCAATTAGATAGTTGAGTGATGTCTGACTTATTCTTCTTCTTTATTATTAGTTGTACTATTAGTTATAGCACTACTCTCTGAATTTTGTAATTATCTATGAACTTTTAAACTTCTTTATTTAGTAGTGAAATAGTAGTGTGACCTTTCATGAAATTTATTATCATTCCGTCCATTTTTAATTATCTTCCTTTTTTATAGTTAAATTATTTAAAAAAATTGACTAATATTATACGGTGTATTTCTTTATCATATTGATATGCAAAATTTTGCAACTTATAGTATTTTCGTATACTTTTTGAATATCTAAACTTTCTGTAAAAAATATAAAATTAACTGACAGCAACAATTCTGTGGAGCCTGTCTGATGATTGTAGTAATTGTTACCATGGAGGAGGTCAATGTTTAACTGACAGCAACAACACATTTGTTTGTTCCACTTCCAGCAGTGATCCCAAAGGTAAATTTTACTTCTAAAAGAGAAGTTAATTGACTTAGTTATTCTTCCCTACACTGCAATAGAGTTTAAAGGTTTCTCCTATAAAACAAACATACTGGACTCTAGTATGCTTGTTTAATTCTGTTTATATTTAGATGAAGAGACTTAAATGTAAGTTTTATAGAGTAGCGGTTGGACCGATTTTGTTTTGTGGGGCGAAATGTTGGCCAATCAGGAACTCCCATATTTAGAATATGCATGTTGAGGTGAATGTGTGGGCATACAAGGAACGACAAGATTAGGAATGAGGATATCCAGGATAAGATGGCAAGGAGAGACCTTCGTGGTGAACAAGATGTGGGAAGCGAGATTAAGATGGTTTGGACATGTGAAAGAGAGATGTGCAGACCCCTAGTGAGGAGGTGCGAGAATTTGGTTATAGTAGGTACGAGGAGCGGTAGAGGTAGGCCAAAGCAGTATTAGGGAGAGTTGATCGATTAGACAGGATATGACACAACTTCAAGTTACCGTGGACATGACCTCATATAAGAAGATGTGTTTTAGACTTTTAGGGTAGAAGGTTAGTAGATAGTGGAGCGTTGTCTTATACTGTGCAGCATCTGATAGCACAAATTTTACACTCACTTCCTTGTGCAACACAAATATTGATATATCTAACATTTTTCGTGATTTTCTTTGGCTGCAGCAGAAAGAAAGTCGAAACGAACTCTAGTTGCAGTAGAGTTTATCAATGAGGTAGCAAGTATCAGTAGGACTTCTCATATTAATATTGTATCACTTGTGGGATTTTGTTTTGAAGGTCTAACACAGAGCTCTCATCTATGATTTCATGCCTAATGGATCCCTTGAGAAGTTCATTTACGATGCAAAATGTGGGACGAATCGTAAACTAGGATGGCAAACATTGTACGATATTTCACTTGGCATTGCTAGAGGATTGGAGTATCTGCATCGCGGTTGCAATACTAGAATCCTGCATTTCGATATAAAGCCTCATAACATTCTTCTTGATGAAGACTTTTGTCCAAAAATATCCGATTTTGGCCTTGCAAAACTATGTAACAATAAGGAAAGCGTTGTGTCTTTATTGGGCACGAGAGGGACTATTGGCTACATTGCACCAGAAATTGTGTGTAAAAACATTGGAGGAGTTTCTCACAAGTCAGGTGTGTACAGCTATGGTGTGATGGTCCTCAAGATGGTTGGAGGAAGGAAAAATGTTGACGAAGTTGTTGATTGTCTAGTGAAATATACTTTCCACACTGGATTTACAAACAAATTGAACAGAAGAAAGAGCTTGGATTAACAGGCATTGTGGAGGAAGAGGATGAAAAACTTGCAGAAAAGATGATACTGGTGAGCCTGTGGTGCATCCAAACCGATCCGTCCAGCAGGCCTTCTATCAGTATGGTCATAGAGATGTTACAAGGTGAACTCGAATCTTTGCAAATGCCTCCGAAGCCTTTCTTGTATTCTTCTTCAGTGTCAGACAGAGACACGCCTACTACCACCTATATGATTCAAGACTCGAAAGATCCAAGTTTGATGTTCTAGACTTTTCAAATTATGTATATATTATTTTGAATTAATTCAGATATCATTTAAACTAGTTTTGGCAAATTAGTTCATTGTTACTAGAATTATAGATCACTCTAAAGTGAATAGCACTTTGATATGTGCGTTTTTCCAGTCGATCAACTGTGGTTAGTCTTGTAGTGAACTGATGTCCAGCACCTCACCCTTGCGGCAGTCCTGTCCAAATACAGACTTCTAGTGTTACCAAACGCGTAGATAAGCCAAGCCGTGCTTATAAGCTTAGTCGGGATTGGCTTGAATAAAAGCATAATGATAAGACAATGGACTAGTAGTTTCAATAGCAAGTCTTATAATTCAGACAAGTCCAGGAAGTGACTTTGCTGCATTTTCATGAAATGTGATCAACTACTGTTCCTTTAGGAATGTACTCGTAAGCAACGAGGAATTCATCATGCATCCATAAACGTAATTATACATGATGAAAGACAAGTTAACCAGAAAACATGAAGTTGAAAGGAATCATTCGAGACATTGACCAGGCCACGAATGAAGCAGAAGTAAATATTTCACACTGCTGCAGAGAAGCCAACGAAATAACTGACTTCTTAGCTAAACATGCCTCTTCGAGTGGAAGTAGTACCTTCTATATTCTTTTCATCAATTCACTAAGGAGGTGAAGGGACTATTTCTACTAGACAAGTGACAACGATCCCTAGCATAACGAGAAGATACAACAGTTGAACCATTGTATTTTGCTTATAGTATGAAAGGCTATGTCATTTTAGCCTTTCTGTAGATTTAGTTTGTCCTCGTTATTCTCTATCAGAGGTTAGGTCCATGTCCCTCTTTGCTTTCGTTAACTTTTTGGATGTTTATAGACGTGATAGGGGTCAAGCCTAATCCCACACACCGTTAAGGTGATGACTTGAACTAAATTAAAAAAAGAAAGAAGATATCTCTATTTTTAACACATCTCTGGATACAATTAGGTAGTGAACTCATAAACAAGCAGAGAGCGAAAAAGAATGAGAAGAGAGTGAAGCATTAATATCGAAGAAATTTCACCCGCTAATACTAACTGTGGTAGAGCAACTAAACCACTTATCATTCACAGAATTAGTCGAAACAGGTAATTTAGATTTCATCAATTGTGCATCATCATTTTCTGATTCAGGATCCTGTGGGACTTCTACATTATCAACGACGTTAATCTCTTCTTTCTTCTTGTTTTCAAACTCACCACTCTGAATTGCCTTTAGAATTTCCAACACTTCATCCATCGTTGGTCTCATTTCCTTCTCGAGTTGGAGACATTGAAAAGCTAGCTCTGCAACTGAAGTAGTCATTCTCCTAACTTCAGCATTGGACTCGTAACCAAGAGATGGATCGATCAACTCCTCGAATGCACATTTCAAAATCTTGCTTACTGCAAAGTTAGCCAAACTGATGTCATCCCTATCCCTTCTTATATCCACAGCAAGGAGCGACGATATGAGCTCAATAAGGACAACTCCAAAGCTATACACATCACTTTTACTTGTTAGCTGATAGCAAGCATGATAATCCGGATCAACATATCCTGGCGTCCCCTGTGGAGCCGTTGAGATATGAGTCACATCATTTGGAAAAAGTCGCGAAAGACCAAAATCTGCAACTTTGACACAGAAATTGTTGTCGAGTAGAATGTTACAAGTCTTGACATCGCGGTGTATTATGTCAGAAGCATGGAGATAAGCTAAAGCACTAGCAGTTTCTATGGCAATCTTCATGCGTATAGGCCATATAAGGGCTCCGTTCTTAGCTTTCTCGCCATGGAGATGATCAGCAACTGTTCCATTCGGGATGTATTCATAAACCAGGAGGAGTTCACGACTATGCCTTGACGTGCATCCATAGAGCATAACAAGATTCTGGTGCCTTAAACGAGTAAGTATTTCAATTTCATTCTTAAATTGCACCATCCTCTTGGAACTTTGCTCATATAAGCGTTTAACTGCAACTTCTCGTCCATCACGAAGCTTACCTAATAAAAGAAGTACATCGTTAGCTTCTGAATCATGTTACCAAACCATAGCATTCTTAATACAGTAATGCAAAACTCTGCCTAATGCTTTTCCAAATATGATTTGAAATGTCATGACTTGATTTACGTGGCTTATTACCATAGTATACAGTTCCAAAACCTCCGTCACCAAGCTCTTGGGAGGGATCAAAGTTATTGGTGGCTTCTTCGAGAGTAGAGTAGGAGAAGACGGGGACCCCAAAGTACTTGCTATCCCCTTCATGATCTTTTCTTGAAGGATCTGAAAATGTATTTCTTGTGAAAGAGTGAGAATGACCGCCTTTTCCTTTCTTGAAACGCCAGATAACAATACCGAGACAGATTAAAAAGGTCAAGCCAATCACCACAGGTAAGACTGAAACAAATGCAGAGAAACTAATCAGAATTTTTCGAAAAATGGCTACAGAAAAGTAGATATAATTCAACGAAAGCTGGCATTTCAAATTAAGGAACATGTGGTAATATGAATAGGATTTGAAGTTATAGATTGTTACCTACAATTAGAACTCGTCTCGACTTTCTTGTTACTGCAACCAAACCAAATCACGAAAGAAGTTAGATAATTGTTGCACGTGGAGTAGGAACTGATAGTTAAGTATGACAAGCTTATGCTGCTATACTAAATTCATAACAACATCAACATCAAGAAGCTACAGACATAAATTCTGCAGACGATTTGTCCCCGGTTACACAATGGAAACAAGCAGAATAATACATTAACAAACACTCAAACTTGACCTCAGCTGACAAGTAAGCACTCCAACTTTGAATATGCACATCTAGACACCTCAACTCGTCTCCAAAATTTATATGCCATGTCAGCGTCAGGTATCCACGAGACACACTAGGGACGAGTTGGAGTGTCCAATTGAGTTGTGTAGATGTACTCATGTACACTCTCGAAGCTGGAGTACAAAAACTAGAAGCAACTATTTCGAAATAGAATTGAACAAATATCAGAGTATTATATATGATCAGGTAAAATATTACCTCTGGAGCAATGAAATCTATTGCTGCTATCGGTTAAACATCGACCTCCTTGATAGTAACATTTACTACAATCACCAGACAGACTCCACTGAATCACAAAATTCGCAGTTAAAAGATCAAACAAACTACTATTCTGATCATTTAACTGTGAAGTGTTCCATCTAATTGGCAATTGAATCGGAAAACAGTTATCCGGAATATCTTCTTCTGATGTATCAGAGGAATCTCCCCTTCCTCTATTAGGATACTTGTAGTATATACTAAAACCAATGCATTTAGTATAACTCACATATTCGCGAAAATAATGATCACTCATGTTGATCTCTAAATTGTTGTTGCATCTGAACAAGGTAATATTTCGTTCATTGATTTTAAAAGAGATAGAAGGAGAATTTGGAAACGATATACTTTTATCAAAAGTTTCACAATTGTTTCTCGCCAATAAGTTCTCAAGTCTATGGTCTAAAACTCGAAAACCACCAGAGAACCCTTCTCTCAGAACACTATAAACATTTTCTCCTATACGAATAATTGGATTTGGAGTAACAACACAATCTATAGTGTACAATCCACAATCAGGTTGTGAAGATTCAGAAAATGGAAATCTCACATTTCCAATATTTCCACACTCGAATTCATCGATACAACTACTGTTATTTTGAATTTGATTCCGCGCTACAACTGAAGCAAACATCACCATTTGATAACAAATCAAGTGAATTGACAAAGAATTTAATGATACCATACTAAAAAAAAAAATACTATAGATTAGTTTTTTTCCTTGTGCATTTATTTATGTATAGTTATTTTTTTGTGCACCACATATTTGTATGTATATTTATCCGTTTAACACGTTAGTTGACTTGGAATTTTGAACTGTTATGACTAATTTGAGAAAGAATCAAAAAGGAGGGCTGAAAAATTGAAAGACATCTCTGACTTTTGTGTATATATAATTTGACTAGACATTTTTATGACTTTTCAATATTTTGTATTGACATTATTCTTAAAAAAAAAAAATGCAAAAGTCTATAGCCATCTCTTTCTATGTGTTTTGGAAGAGAAAAAGGAGAATCACTATTGAGTTTGTCTCTCTTTTGAAGTCTATAGAGAGAGACAAGGGAAAGTTTGACAAATATTTATAGAGTTATTTCTGAAATATGGCTCAATTATGATCGAATTGTTGTAATAATATCGAACTTTAGAAAAGATATTTTATCATTATACTATTTAATCGAGTATTTTAAAGGTATATATGTGTTCACGTGGACATTATAAATATTGCATAATTATGCATAGTAACGTGTTCATGTGGACACATATATACATTTAATTATTAAATAGTGCAAAGATAAAAGGTCTTTCATAAAATTTGGTATCGTAACAACAAATTAGGCCAAAGTTAAAGTGTTTTTAAGACCATTTTCCCTATATTATATATAACACTGACTCGTGTATATTCTTACTGTTATATAGATGTAGAATTATCATTTTTGTCTTAACAGAAGTTAAGAGATTAAGTTTTTTTTTTTAAAATAAAAAATAAAAAAAATTGTGTTAGTGTATATTTGATTAGCTTTATGAGATAGTGATAAAGTTTGCGTACTATTTATCACTATATACATCATTAGATTAATATCACAAAATTCAAAGTTTCTTTTTGGGATAAGACACAAGTACCTCTAGACTATGACTGGAAATTAGGTATGATTTAAATTCTCATTATTTCCCTCTCTTGTTCTCCTATTAAATTAAAAAAAATAAAATATTATCGACCGGTGAAGCAACCAATTAGATTTTTTTAAAAAAAAATATTGTGCTGGTGTAACAATTTTAGTCATCGTAATTTTATTAGGATTTTTGTATGAGAAAATTAAATTAAATAGTGAAAATGAAATAATATATAATTTACATAAATCACATAGTGTTAAGAGCTAATTACATTATTTTTCAACTATTTCGAAATTACAAAAATTCCTTAAAATTAATGGAATCCAAATACCTCACATACGAGAGAGATGTATCCGAGAGGGGAAGGATGTATCAGAGGGGGATAGGACATCCAGATACATAGGAGAGGAATGTATCAAAGAGAGAGATGTATATGTGAGGGAAAAGGTGTATCAGAGAGGGAATGGATGTATTCGAGAGGGAGACAGGGATGTATCAACGAGAGGGAGTGATGTATCATGAGGGGATTTTCGAAAAAAATTTAAATGATAAGAAAATTTAGAGATATAATAAAATAAGATGTGTATTTAAGTTATTTTTCCTAAAATAGTTTAGTGATTATTTATAAAATTTAGCCTAAATTTCTCAAGTGGCTGTTTTGTGATGGATTGAATTGTAATGGTATTTGGTTATCAATCAGAGATAAAAATGAGAAAATATAATCACCAATACATAAAATCTAGGATAAGTTATATACCATTTAATTGATTTTATTCCACATAACTAATTTTATATTTTTTTGCGTAAAACGGAGGAATTTTATTTATAATAATCAAGGATCATTCATACAAAAAGGTCTTACAGTCTGACTATGTTAGTTTTATTTTTGCATGTGTATTCTAGTGTATGGATAGATAGTCATCTCCTTTAATTTGTGTTTGTTTCTTCCTTTGTATTTAATATGGTATCAGAGTTATACAAACAAGGATTACATAAAACCTAGATCACGTGATTATGGTCGGAGATAACGACAAAGGGATCGATGTGATAGAGGATACAAATCAAAGGAGGACGATTTCATCGTACGACATTGTACATCCATCAAATTATAATTCTAAAATTGTGATAACACAAGTCCAATTGAACGGTAAAATTTATGAGGGAAGAGCTAGGTCTATGAGGACGACGTTGTGACTTGTGAGCAAGGGCACATGGAAATTCTCCTAAGTATTGAACAATTCTTCGTGTTTCTCTCTCATCAAAATTAGCAGAATTTATATATATTATTTTATACACAATAGAAGATGATAACTAATATATAAATAATTATATATATCATGTATATTTAAACTCTATGTTATTAATACTAGTATAATTTTAGCCAAACAACTAAATGTCACCTAAAAGTTTGGGTTAAAACTTAAATATTAGACTATCATGTAGTCACTTTCATGTTTTCAATCTAATTTGAAGAGGGAGCAATGTCACACACAAATTAGACTATCATTAAACTACCTAGTAAACACTTTAAGGTTATCAATCTTAATTTTGGCAAAGGAGCAATGTGATACACAAGTAGTACTATTTAAAGAACTTCATTTGTTTTGTATTGTGTAAGGATAAGGGTATAAAGACAATGGACACTTTATTACTTGACTAGACATGATCAATTAGCAGGTTGAATCAAAATTGAACGGATCAAAATAAGTTCAGCTAATAATTCAGACTTTCAAAAGCTTTCTTGAGTTAATATGGACTGAATGACAAGTTATAACTCAATCCGTCCAAGTTAAGTCAAAATTTGCCTTTCTATTTGCCACATATTTTACAAAATACACATCTCCCCCCCCCCCCCCCCCCCCCGGGATTTTACATGTTTGTAAATTTATATTACATAGGGGATAGCATAATAAATTAATATCACTTCTAATTTGGGAAAATGATATTTTTAGTCCCTGTGTTAAAATTATATTCTTATTTTAGTCCTCGTGTTATCTAACTTAGCATTATTAATTATATCAAGTAAGTGATTTTAGTCCTTCAACTTACAGATTCAAAAAAAAATAACAGAGAGTTCACTACTAAAAGAGGTAGTTCGGATATTTCCTTTTCAATTCTCTCTCTTTAAAGAACAAGCTAAGTCTTCCCTATCTCTATCTAGAAGAACAAGCCCGTCGATTTGAGCTACAGTTTCAAAAACCAACTTGATAGGCATTAACCCTCCCGCTTCACACCGACGAACGATAAATTATGCAACGAATGATTTTTTAAAAAAAGTTTTCTGTTTTCTCAAGCAATTACTTTAAAATATCCGAATTACCCCGTTTAGCAGTGAAATCTCTGTTAATTTTTTTGGGTATGTTAGTTGAAGGATTAAAATCACTCACTTGATATAATTAAAGATTAATAGTGCTAAATTAAATAACAGAAGGACTAAAATAAGAAATTAGCCTTAACATAGGGACTAAAAGTGTCCTTCCCCCCTTCTAATTTTAAAGAATAAAATAAAAGAAATAAAATGAATATCAATATGAAAAAAATTAAACTTATATCTAACATTTTCATTTGAAATTGATATTAGTTTTCAATCTAACATACTTTATAAATATCAGAATGATAACTCAAAATTATAGGATAATTTCATAAACCTTCCTTCAGCCCTCAGGCCTCAAGTGTTGCACTATCTCACTAACCTCTCTCGCGATTTACAATATTACGCGTACCTTTCGTAAATAGAAGATTAAACAATTTTTCAAGAAATACTGTCTTCGTTTTCCATCTATAATAGAGTGGGAAGAGAATATATTCAAAATAACATTATACAAAAAATAGTGAAAATTTGATTTAATTAAAGTACAACTTCCAGAAAATCAAACATTACTTTGAAAGAGAGTCTTCATTGAGGTCCACCAACAATGTGAGCCAGGATTTTGCATCCAATGACTTTGAAGATGGACCATCTTGAATTTTCTACCATCAACAAAATTTGTTAAATTTATAGAAATAATATATAAACGTGTTTTTTTATCTAGATTTATTTGATATATATGTCTTTTAGTTTTGAATGTACATATATGTAAATATATGCATCCTACTGATATATTACATGACAATGAACATTATACACGATATTCTATGTAGAATTATCCTACGTGTATTATATGTGTATTCAACATCTATTTATCACCCATCGAATCAGCTTGTCGGAAAATGAATTCTTATTAAAATTTTGAGAAACTTCTTAATTTTTGCATATGAAAATACTAGTACTATTTTATTTATTTTTTCTTGATAATTCAATAAAAATATTTATAGAAATAGAAAATATAGTTACTAAAATTTCTTTTAGTGAAAAATCTAATTTCTAAGTAGAAAAATAGTTTGTTTTTTTTTTAGCATGGGACAGTTGGGAGTAGAATTTCACTATACTTTTAACTCCTCAATAAATATGGTGTCCATATAATATAAGTTTGACAATTTTTGCACTGATTTTTTTTTTGTCATAATTGATTTATTTTTAAAAAAAGAAAAATACAATAATTTTTTAGGTGGCTAATTCTTTTTCTCGTCTAGGAGGAGAATTTGTAAATCAAATATTATCAATAAATATACACATTAATAAAAAGAGCTAAAAAATTTATCAACATTAGTTAAGTGTTATTAGATCTGATGTCGCTAAAGGCTTTAGAAATATATACAAAAAGTACTAATTGCCGATAAAAATTTATATTATTTAGCGACAATGAAGTTATTGCCGCTAAAAAATATTTTTGACGTAGTATTCATGACTAAGTCAATGTTCGTCTGAAAGAAAAATAATAAGTAATATTATTAGTAAATGAAAATTTAAATTTCTACTTATACATACACAAAGTCAATAAATGCATAAATGTAAACTAAAACTAAATAAAAAAACATATTTATATATAATGCCTAAAATTTATATCAAAAGTTGATGTTATCTGTCTCATATTAGAGGTGAAAATTAAAAAATTTGAATAATCTTATTTTAAACCATAGGAACTAAGAATTTATAAGATTGACCTAAAGAACAAAAGAAATTTATTGAATGTTCAAACTTCCAAGCAAGATAGAGTATAAAGCTTTTTGGTCCTGCACATGTTTTAATGTTTTAAAGTTTGACTTTTGTATGATTATTTTTTCATGGTGAATATAGAATATTAAAAGATTGTCAAATGGGCAAACAAACATTTCAAAATAAATAATTTATCAATTTCAAAGACTATATAATAGAAAGAAACAAACCTTAATTGACCAAGTCAATAATGTTGTCAAAGTGAATCCTCAACTCAAAATCAATGTTTAAAGGCAATTTTAAAACTTTGTTATGTCAACAAACAAAAAGTCTTATAATTTATAAAAATACATTCTATTATCTCGAAACTTATATTTCACCGCATGCTAAATAATAAGTATCATCACTGCTTCATATCTCGTCTTTTAAAACACTGCACAAATATGTGTCTCATGTACAGATATAGTTTATCTAGTTAGGTAATTTTTAATATCAACTTATTTTGATTATTTTTTTTAGGAAATACGTTTGAAAATAAAAAAAATCATGGTTGAACAGCAATTTAAAAGGACTTTTGTACTGTGATTTCAGATTTGTGTACCAAACTTTCCAAAAGTACTTTTAAATGTTGAATTAAGAATAATAAGAACTTTTAGACCAATAAATTCCAATGTTACTATTAAATTTAAATTCATAAAATAATCTTAATTATATTTTAATTCAAAGATATATCAGTGTCAATAAATATTACTATATGCTAATATAATTAAATTAATAATATAAGTTTATATATGGTTTTCCAAAATGAGAAATTAGCACAGTGATAGTTGTGTGTAATAATAATTGACATAAATAAATCCATACTTTAATTACTATATGATATTCGGTATCCCAAGTTCAATATTTATCTAAAACATTTTGCATCTAACGACCAAATTTATTTTTCATAAAAATAATAAAAAGTATTTAGTATTCATCCAAAAAATTTCAATTTTTTTTCTATCAAATCTCTGTACTTTATTTTTTTGACTAAAAAAATCTTCACTAATTTTTCATTGATTTTATGTTGGTCTCAAAAAGAAAAAAAGATTTTATGTCAATCTCGCAATATCAATATCTTTTCATCGATTTTATTGTTGAGTTAGAATATTTTTTTATTTATTGAATTCTCCGTCGATTTTGGAGGTGTTTGAAGATGATTTGAGGGGAATTCAAACTGAATCCTAGATTAAATTTTTTGAGGTTGAAAATGACTCTCCACTATATATCAATGTATATTAAAGTGCATATATATATATCTGTATATAATTTTATTAATTGAAGTGTGATACATACAAAATACGTACACTACACCAATATATATATGGGAAAATTACGCGGATAAGCAAACTTATACTATTTAATTACATCATAGCTATAGTTTTCTATAATTACCACTTGCGACTAACATTATACATTAATTACGTGGGCTGACTTCGAGTTTGTATAATTAGTCATGTTTTATATGTATAATTCACCGGATAAACAAATAAATATGTATAATATACAACTTTTTAGCCTATATACATATACAATTCACCTCTCTCCGACTCTATGCCCTCTCTCACTTGCCTCTCTCCTCCCTCTCTCAATCTGCTCGTCTCTCTCCTCCCTCTCCCAATCTCTTTGCCATTTATATAAATGTATATGTATAATATACGGTTATATACAATTATATATATATATACAATTCACCTCTCTACAACTCTCTGCCCTCTCTCGCTCGCCTCTCTCCTCCCTCTCTCGATCTCGCTCGCCTCTCTCCTCCCTCTCCCAATCTCTCTTGCCATATATATAATTTCATATGTATAATATATAATTATCTAACCAATATACATATATAATTCACCTTTCTCCCACTCTTTTTCCCCTCTCTCTCGCCTCTCTCCTCTCTCTCCCAGTCTCGCTCGCCTCTCTCCTCTCTCTCCCAGTCTCGCTCGCCTCTCTCCTCCATATAACATGTAGCTACAAATTGTAATTATCAAACTATAGCTATGGAGAGTAATTAATTATATTTAAGTGGCTATATATTTATATATATATAAATAAAACCTAGATTATTATTTTCAAACATATGTTTTTTTGGCAATACATGATAAAGGCTCAGTCATCAAATCTGATCATGTCCCTTTTTTTAAGTTTAAAGATTCATGTGAATACTGCCGCTTGATTTCTGGATTTAAAAATTATTTATATTGATCTTGATAGAATTTTTTATAAATATATAGTAAGAAACAAAAAAAATTAAGATAAAAAAATATCGTATCTTTTTCCTTTTGCCTTTTTATACAATTATTTAAGGACCCACCACCCACGTAATCATGTTTTCAATTATTGAAGAACCAAATATAGTCGATACTAAAATTAGATATTTTTTTTATTGACGTATATGATTTATGTTGAGTGTTTTTTTTTAATTTTAGATCTTTTTATTGATGTATTTGTGTCTTACCGAAGATACTTTTAGAATTTCAATATCTATACTTTGAAGGTGTTTTTCATATATTTTGTTCCACATTAATAAAAACTAATTTATCGACGAAATAAATGAAATTCAATACGAGTAAAATGTTTGATTACGTCATTACTTACTGATCAAATAAAGACTCGTGTTATTTTTTTTTAATAAGAATGAAAATATATCACATAAATTAAGGTAGAAAAAAGACATAATATTACTCTTAATATAATAAAATTCACTCAAGCAATCCGCCGATCGATCAGAGCATATAAATTAATTATTTTGATCATTATAAAATTAAATTATTCTAAATAATTATTAGATTAGTTATCCATTTTCCCTGTTAAAACAGTCTGGTCTGTAACAACACAACCTGAAAGGAAGTCATTTGATTAACTTACAAAAATCATAGACAAATCAATCACCATTATTAAAAAGATAACTCTTGATAATTATTTGATTAACTTACAAAAACCATAGACAAATTAATTAAAATGATGATTAAAATCCACCATTAGCCATAAATCCACCATCAACATATATAATTTGGCCAGTGACATATGAAGCAGCAGGAAAACAAAGAAATGCAACAACTGCTGCAAGTTCTTTAGGCTCACCCATTCTATGTAGAGCGCATCTATCAATCAATTTGTCCAAATTTTCTTTTTGTTCTGGATCTTGCTGCAAAAAAATCAAATCGAAAATGAAAATTTAGAATGTTTTAACTTATATACACTGACATGACACAGTAAATAAACATTTAAATTCAATTTTAGTTGACACGTAAACAATCAGATATCTGAACTGACAACTGAACACATCTAACTCATCTCAAATGTGTCCTATGGATAGTCAAACTCAACGTTGATGTGACACATGTCTTTTTTTGAAGTATTATGATCATTTTGTTATTTGAAGTGTTCAACTGAGACAGTAAAAACGATATTTACAATAGTCATTTCGACCATAGAAGATGCAATAACCCCCGGTGCAACGCCATTAACACGAATATTGTCCTTTGCCCATTCAAATGCTAAGCATCTTGTGAGTTGATCCATTGCTCCTATTGCCAACAAAGATAGCCAGTTCAACATTCTTCGTCAAAAAATTATATTATATATATATATAAAAAGTACTTATGCTATAAAATACTACTCCGTTCGTTTTTTAAAAAATGACATTTTTTCCTTTTTAGTCTATTTCAAAAAGAGGGATCTATTTCTTTTTTTAGCAACATTTTAATTTCAGTTTTTCACGTGGCACAGGATTAAATGACAATTTTGTACATTTAACAGAACTTTAATTTAGAACCACAAGATTCAAAAGTCTTTTTCATTTTCTTAAACTCCGTGTTCAGTCAAATTAGGTCATTCTTTGTGAAACGAACAGAGTAGTAACTTTTGTACTTCCTGAACACCCTTAACGAAATTTCTGAATACGTTTTACCTTTGGTTGCTCCATAAACAGCTTCATAGGGTAATGCTGAAGCCCCAGAAATAGAAGAAATAAAGACAACATTGCCCCTTTGTGATGCTTTCAAAAAAGGGTGTGCAAGTACAGATAAGTGGTAAGCAGCCTCAAAGTTGATACTCATAATTAGAGAGTAATCTTCCATAGTGTAATCTTTAGCTTCTTTGTATATGACAATACCAGCATTATTAACCTAGGGAGAAAAAAAGAAATGGTTCAAATTTCAAAATGTCACATATAAATAAAACTCGAAAATATTTATTGTATCGGTGGATGAAGAATCGCTAACATTATAATTTTTTAGTAGATTATTTGTTCAATTTAAAATGGCATTTGAACTTGAGGTTTCCTCCGTCTCAATCTATGTGAAGGTGATTGATTGAGGTTACATAATTTAACAGAAAAAGACTTTTGAAATTTGTAATTTAAAACGTGATATAGATATTTTTGTGATTAAAGGTCAAATAGGAAGTTTAAACTTAAATTATTTTCAAAAATAACAAGATCAACCACATTCTTTTTTAGTTAGAACAAATATACGTAAATGAGTATAAGCCCTTTCTTCCGAATAATCAACTAGGTTATCACCCTGCCGTTCAAAAAGACTTTAGCGCTTTCCTTATTGAGCAGACACAAAAGTGATCATCCATTACATTCTTTTTTAATTAGTAGAATAAAAATCACATAAATAAGCCTTTTCTTCAAAATAATCACTTAGGTTATCATTGTACTCACGTCTCAAACGCTTTCACTGATCAAGCATACACAAAAGGGGTTCATCCCCATATTCTTTTTGAAATCAGAATAAAAATCACTTAAACGGAATACAGGGGTTATAAAGTAATTAAATATTCTTGTGACTAGGGCTGTTCAAAACCAATCGAAATCGATAAGCCGAACCGATAAAATACTTATTGGTTTATAGTATTGGGTTATTGGTTTAGTGATTTTTGATAACGGTTTTGATTTTTTTGGTTATCGGGTTATCGATTCTTACGGTTTAAAGTTTTTTCTTAACGGATTAACCGATAACCCGATAGTAAATTAAATAATTATATTTATACCATTTTATATAGAAAGTCCTCGACTTAGAGTTTAATTTCCTACTTTTATTTTTGGTTGCGTCAAACACTTGATTATTCTACAATGTAAAAGTATTTGTTTTTTAGCAAGATGTAACTTGTGAACTCAAGTGCATGGTTTATTTGGTTTGTCACCTTGTTTCTAAGTGATTTTCAATGTTTTTTCTTTTGTGTCAAATCTTAACGGTTAAACCGATAACCGAATCGATAACGATCAAAAACCGATAAACCAATAATCGATAAGTCAATATCTTAATGGTTCTATAACGGTTTAGCATCTCTACAAATCGATAACCAATAAGCCAACCCGATAAATTTCAAAACCGAACCGAACCAGCCGATACACAGCCCTACTTGTGACGCCCCCAGCATAAGATTAGAAGTCTCACCTCAACAAAAACACAGGAGATCAAGTTGTTAGGTATATAAGCAAACAGACCTTACCAACTAGTGAGGTATAGGCCCAAAGCAGACAATATCACTAACGGACTTAGTCAGTTACAATTCCCATCTAAGAAATGTGTATTAAACTTACCAAAATGTTGAGTTTTCCATCAAAATGATTAGCAACAGCCTTGATAAACTCCTCTCTTTGAGATCTTGATGATAAATCACAAACAGAAGCTTCAACATTAAAACCTTTATTTCTCCATTGAGTTAAACACTCATTAAGCTCCTTTTGATTACGTGAACATGTATAAACTGATGCACCATGACTTGCTAGTTCCTCTACTATACCATACCTAAATTAAAAATGCGTTATTTGTAAAAAAAAAGTACACTACAGTATTTTTAAAAAATCCGAACAACATATATACACAGATCATTACTATAGATCAACTTAATTTAAATTGCAAAATTTTGTTGAATAAAATCAAGAATCTCAATAATAATCATTTAAATTATTTTTAAAAAAAAAGACTAAACTGACCCTATGCCTCTAGAACCACCAGTAACAAGGGCAGTGCAGCCTTCAAGATTCCATCTTCCTGCTGCCATAACTACTAGCCTAGTGCACAACACTTGGAAAAATGGGTTTTAGACAAGTTTTTATTTTAATGATGAAGCCTCCAATTGATTTATATATAGAAAATCCTTTTCCTCTTTTTTTTTTTTTTTTTTTAATAATAATAATTGCCAAAAGACATTACTTTATCAGTTCCAATTTACATGGCTAACTTTTTCTTTTTCAGTCGATTCTAATAAAAATGACACATTTTAATATTCAGTATAATTTCAAATATTTAATACAATTTCAATTTACATGGCTGACTTTTTTTTAGTCGATTCCAACAAAAATGATACATTTTAATATTTAATACAATTTCAATTTTCATGGTTGACTTTCCTTTTTTAGTTGATTTTAATAAAAACGACACATTTCAATATTTAGTACTTTCTTTGTTTTAATTTATGTGACACATTTTGTTTTTCGGGAGTCAAATTAACATTTTGAATTTTCGCATCAAATTTTTTGAAATAAAATTTATATATTTGCATACTACGCAAAGAGTACTATAAGTCACAATACTTGACAATCCATAATATTTAAAAAAGTATATGAAAAATCTACGATAAAAAATAGATTAGTTTGAATTTTGAAATCTGATTAGTGTCACATAAATTGGAATTGAGGAAGTAACAATTTAATTTTAAAATGCTCATGTTACCTTTAGTTAAATGATTTCTAACCACACAAATATAAATCACTAATTTAAAATCACAAGATAAGTTTCAGTGTTTTTTCATTTATTTCTTAAGCTTCACTTAAGTTAACTAATATTAAATTTGAATAGAGATAATAATATTATTTGTTGTATTGGTTGAATTAAGCTTAAATTCATTTTTGTCATGATATTAGAGTTAAATTCACTCCAATTTAGTATTGATTAAAGTTAAGTCCATCCCAACTTATTTATCGATTTACAGATGAAAAAACCTTAAAAGATAATTTGGATAGAATAAGTAATTAATATTGTGAGTAAATTATGAAAAGAGAAAATCAATATTAAATTTGACTTTTTATGTCAATAATAATTAATGATTTTTTTATATTTGATAAATGTGTAGTTGGTGGCATGATAGGTGATCTGATCCACTCATCCAAGTGGAAATTTCCCACTAAAAAAATTACATGTAGGGTATATTTGGTACGCACTACGCAGTCCAATTTTTCCATGCTTAAAATATTCTTAAAATAATTTTAAGGAGCTCGAATTATTTAAAAGAATTTCGAATTTCTATATACATAAAAATTTAATATTTTTACTATAAAAAGATCACTAATTTAAAATATTCACTCTATTTATTTTAAATTAGTGATCTTTTTATAGTAAACATATAAAAAATTTATATCTATGTCATTTAATTTTGGATGTACATAAGTAAACATTTAAATTTGTATAGTGTTAAATAAGTAGACTCACATACTCTACATGACATAATACACGTAGGAGACTATATTAATGTCATGTAAGACGTGAATTGTCACATAGCACATCAAGTAGGATGTGTTTACTTGTTTATCTTTATATAAGTTTGAGTGTAATATCAAATAAAATAAAATTAAAAAATATATTTATGTATTCTGTCTATCTTAATTAATAGCAAATTTTTAAAAATATAAAATGAAAAGAGAAAATGAAAGCTTATCAACTAGCAGTACAATTAAGGGTGCGCATGTTTGCAGTGGCAGTGCTAGAATTTTTAATAAAGAGGTTCAAAATCTGAAGATCTGAACACACGAACTAATCGAAGGGAATTCGACATTCACTATATATACATAAAAAAAAATTAATTATATTTAAATAATAATATTTTCCTTCGAATAGAATTTGAATTAACTCCTAACAGAAGGCTGGTTAAAGAAAATATTTTTGGTGCAAAATATGTGTTGGTTGTCCTCCTGTTAAGGGGGTAATTAAGAAGATTGACAAATGGTAGCTTAAGCTGTTTAATTTGTATTAGTGAAAATATTTTGGTTTTTCAGGTTATTAATTTTGACTAATTTACGTCTAAATTCTAATGAACTTGGATTAATAATAAATTTTAAAAAAGCAAAGAACTGTTTATTTTACTTTGTGATTTCATTATTTCCTCAATAATTCACAGATAGTGATTGGCGCTATTGTATATATCATCAATTATCAATAATTATATGTGCTTATTATGGGATCCATACTGTGCAGGCAACTTCTTTATCAAATTTACTAAATTGAAAAATGTGACGCAATCTTATTTGTTGATTCAGTATTTAAAAATGTTGGATCGGTAGATAAGATTATGATACATGTATGCCCGTTAGTATACAAGATATATATGCTTTAGTTTTTGGACAGCAGGAACACCAATATCTCAAAGATATGACGGAAGGTATCTGCATACCATTTACGATAGTTCAAAAGAATATTTGTCTTTTTCCCTTTTATAAATTATTCAAAATACAAATAATTAGTAAATTGCATATATATATATATATATATATATATATATATATATATATATATATATATATATATATATATATATATATATATATTCATTAAGATCACGTATGTTTACTTTTTCAATCAGTAAATGTTAAATAACTCACATCTCAAATATTGTACTATTGGATTAAGCAACAAACAACTCTCTCTAAATAATAAAATTTATACACTAATTTATTTAAATAAATTTATTAGTATAAATATAAAACATAAAACCAAAAAAAATAAACAAAATAATTGAAAAAATTGATGTGTATTTTTGTCTTCACATATATTAATCGCATAGTATTAAATCGTATATATTACTAATATCACCAAATGAAAGATATTAGTTATATATGCACACACGGTAACACCATGTAGGATGTATAACTAATATATGGATTAGTTATAAATAGATTCAAAATTTCCATCAAACATAGTATTAAATAGTACCATACATAATTCATGACCTGTATCTCCCAATAAACCCTACCGAACGATCCTTAAATGCTTAAAATCTTAATGAAAGTAAACATACTTTGTAATCTGACTGAATCATTCAAATTCAGACTTTCATTAAGTACAAACTGAAGCTTGAATGTTTGATAAAGTATTTGAATATGTGTTAAGCCTATTCAAATTCAAACTTTCATTATATATTCTTCATTTCTCTTCCCACTGCATTGCCACAATATGTTTCTGATGAAGAAGACACAATTGAATTTGTATTGAGGCAATGTCTGTCCGATGAAAAACAATTAGTTCAACTTGCCAACGCCGCCACATGAACTACAGGACCGGGCAGCATTGCATTTCATACAGTAGCCCCACTTTTTCGGAAGCCTGCCAAATGCATGAGCATATAAATAGAGCTGTCAATATGGGTTGATCCACCTCATCCGAGCTAATTCATACATGCTTTGAAATTTTACATAGCTTAACAAAATTGGAAACATACCCTGCTGTATATCTGGTAGCTGCATTCTTTGCCATCAGTCTTGCTCTCTCAGCATTTTCATCTGACATCTTTTTTAGCACAAATCCTTCTCCTCTGCATTCTGCACAAACTCCAGAGCCACCACAATCCTCACAGATTCTTGGCGGGGCCTGTCTATTGATAAAAACAACGATCAAAGTGGGTTGTATAAGAGTATAATAACAAGCATTGAGCAACAAATTAGCTACTGGTTTTCCCCCTACTTTTAAACTTGACAACGCTCCATATTGATTTTCCTCTTTTCAAGTTAGTTTGAAAAACTTCCTTCAACTTTGTGTCAAATCAAAATCAGACAAACATATTAAAATGAGGGAAATAGTCGGACAAATGAGATACATCAACAATCATGCCAAGAGGAGCAGCAAATAACCTACTGTAGATTGGTACCTTAGGCTAACAGTTAACCTCACTGAATGGCTAGAAACAAAATAGTGTTGAAAGGTACAAGTGTTAGGATCGAAAATAAGCAGGTGTATGTAACGCAAAGCAAACCTCGAAAGATCATGAATAAGAAGACAAATGAGAAATACACCAAAAGACATAACATTTAACATGGTTTGGTTAATCGACCTACGTCCACAAAGCAGATGAACAATCCAGACATAACATTTAACATGGTTTGGTTAATCGACCTACGTCCACAAAGCAGATGAACAATCCACTATAAATATAGAGAGAAACAACCTCAACCAATTCACTCCAAATATCGGAATACAAGGAGGTACACAAAATTCTTTCCTATCAACACAACTCTCAAAATTCCAGGACTACATTGTGAATACTAATTAAGTTAGAAGGAAGAAACCTATATTTATAGTCATAAAACCTTTCCTACAAGAAATAAAACTACTCAAAATATTAAAACCTATTTATGGTAAAACGAATCAGGGCAAATAAAACGCAACAACAACAATAAAAAAGTGTAATAATCGAAACACAGTAAACAACTGATGATGCTAGATATAAAAAAACAAGAACTTCAATACTACGGGTAGTACAAAGCAAAGTAGTGCGAGACATATACGAAAGGAACTGTAGCAACAACAGCAAGGTGCGATCACCAAAACACATGAACAACATAAGTCTTTCTCACATTTCAAGTTTCAAAGCTCCTCAATAAAAAATGTGATAATCGAAACACAATAAACAACTGATGATGCTAGATATAAAAAAACAAGAACTTCAATACTACGGGTAGTACAAAGCAAAGTAGTGTGTGACATATACGAAAGGAACTGTAGCAACAACAAGAAGGTGCGATCACCAAAACACATGAACAACATAAGTCTTTCTCAGATTTCAAGTTTCAAAGCTCCTCAATAAAAAAATGCGATTTCGAAACACAGTAAACAACTGATGATGCTAGATATAAAAAAACAAGAACTTCAATACTACGGGTAGTACAAAGCAAAGTAGTGCGTGACATATACGAAAGGAATTGTAACAATAACAGCAAGGTGCGATTACCAAAACACATGAACAACACAAGTCTTTCTCAGATTTCAAAGTTTCAACGCACCTCAATTGCTTCAGAAGCTTTATTTCTCCTTACAAGAACAGTTGCTGCAGCCCCCACAACAGTAGCAGCAACTGCAATAGATGCTGCTGTTTCTACAAGTGTGGAAGATACCTTAAGCACTCTTCTAGCAGATTCTCTAGATTTCAATGTCCATGTGGCTTCAAACATCAAAACCAAAGTCAACAGATATTCTCTCTGTCTCATATTAGATTGATCATTTTTACCGAATACTTCAAAAATATGACAAATATATATGTCCGAATTTATGGTTAAAATTAAGAAATTTGATTCTGACAATTCAAATAGTGACACATAAATTTAGAATAGAGGCCGGAGTAAATAACATCAAATTAAATTGGTAAGGATTCGATTCGTCTAATACCCCTCTCCCATTTCTCAATAACACAAAGAATAATAGTATGAAATCTTACTTGTAATAGAAGAAATATTGTGTACAGAGAGAGAATGCAATTTGAGCCCCATCTTATTGTTAAAATGGCATTTCATAATTTGTGTTAGTATTGGAGATATTTCTCACCATTGGTTAAAGGTCTATATTACTCCCTTATCTCTTTAGTATATATAAAATATAATAAATAATAAATAAGATGACAAATATTGGCAGCGAGAAATGCTCCCTTCGTCCACTATTATTTGTCATGGTTTCTATTTTTAGAGTTAAACTATAAGAATTTTAACTTATATTTTAAGACGTGTTTTTTCATCATATTGATATGCAAAAAATTATAATTTAAAATATAATTTTTGAAAATATAATTTTTTTTGTTTAAAATATTGAATTAATATAATCTAAATTTAACATTGAAAATTAATCAAATTAACTTTCAAAAAACACAACATGACTAATAAAAGTGGACATAGGAAGTATCTTAATTATTTGAACTAATATTGGAGGTGACTGTCTTTTTCTTCATCAATTATATATATATATATATATATATAGGTGTAAGTGCTAGCATGGTTTAATATCTTAATTTATGTGATATATGTAAAATTTTAAAAGTTGAATAAATTTAATATGATTTTTAGATATATAAGTGATTAATTACTTTTTGTTAGCGCAAATTTATTGCGAAGAAGTCCATTAAGATGTCTATTATTAAAATATTTTTCGTCATCGACCTTTAATTTCTTACTTAAAGTAGTTACAAGATATAGACAAATATTACCGACATTCAAAATAATAAAGCAATAGCCAAAGAATATGAATTTAAAATTAAAAGTCATAACTAAAACGAATTTCATAATTTCGATTTTCATGCTAAAAAGATGTGACAGTTTCAATGCGAAATCTTGAATTTAAAACTAAAAATCATAACTAAACGGATTTCATAATTTCGAAAAAATATATACTAATTAAATTAAAGTAGAACAAAAGAAATATTTTTTATTTTTTTTTTTCTTCAGAAAGACGCTGAAGCAGGCACGTCGATAAATACTGCTTGCTTCAGCACTAACTCACTCTTATATAATAAGAGATTATATATATATTTTTATAAATTTCATTAATTTTTGTTTTTGTTTAAATTTCATATCAAATCAAATTACATTATATAAATTGGGGTTAGAAGCACACACCCCTTCTCATTACTCAACATATCTGCTTCTAACTTAGCGTTTTTATGAAAATTATGTGCTCTCTTCATTTTAATTTATATGAATTATTTTTCTTTTTAATTTGCTATATATTTAAAAATTACATAAAAAAATTTATAAATCACAATAATTAACACCTTAATTTTTTTTTTTAAAGATATATGTAAAAAAAAGATTGACTACATAAATTGAAACGAAGGAAATAACATATATTATTTTAAGATATTATAAAGGGCAACTTTCACATATAGCAAATAAAAAATTCATATTTGTATGCTATAGCAAAGTTTGCATAATTGCGCTCCATAGCAAACATAGAAACTGTATAATTCGCTATACATATACAGTTGAAGGGAATTGTATAAAACGAGAAAGAAAAAGACACTTGGGCAGAGACTTGTATAAAAACGAAGTGTATAAAACGAATTGTATGATTATAAGTGTATAGAACGATTATATACAATTTAAATTTGTATAAAATGAGAAAGAGAGAAAGACAAAAGAGACTTGACAGGGAATATACAATTGAATCGAATTGTATAAAACGAGAAAGAGAGAAATTAGATACAATTTGAAATTTGTATAAAACGAGAAAGAGAGAAAGGCAAAAGAAATTGGGCAGGGGAGTATTTTTAATGTATAATTATAAGTGTATAGGACGAAAATATATGTAGTTGCATATGTATATAGAATTTTCTCACGCTTTATACAAACAGAAACGCAATTTACACATTTCGCTTCTGTTTGTATAAGTGAGAAAGGCGAGGGTGGCGAGCGAGATTTGGGAGAATGGCGAGCGAGATCTAGAAGAGGGGAGAGAGGAAAACAAAAATATATGTATTTATACAATTTCCTCTGCTTTATACAATTAAAATAATTTTTATACACTTGTGTTTGTATAAAAAGTGAGGAAGCGAGCGAGAGATTGGAGGAGAGTGGCGAGCGAGATATTTGGGAGAGAGGCCTGACAATTTTTTACAAACGTTTGCTATGGAGCACAATTAAATCAAACCCTAGCTATTTTATTTATTTTAAGTTATTAATTTGCTATTATATACAATTATCGCTATTATAAATCACAATAATTAAATATTTAAAAAACGGAACGATTTGTTATTCCTAAATTCTTAATTTCCTTCTTCCAATCTGAGATTTTCCCTTTTCCGTCTGGCTTGAAGATTTTGTTAGAGCTTCCTGTTTCAGTCGACCCATCTGATTTACAATTTTTTCCTTTACCGATTCCGGCGACGGCGGAAAACCATCTCCGACGGCAATAATGGGTAAGAAATCATCGAGGAAGAATGGAGTTGGTAAAGCACCTGGTTCAATTACATTAAGAGAAGAATCAGGTGTGAAGAAGAAACAAACTCATATTAATGGGAAATCGATGCTGAAATTGGAGCATATAAAGGATATTGCTACCTGGGCTAGTGGCGAAGGTTCCATACCTTCACTTGGTGCGTTTTTTGGGCAGAGATTAGCTGTATCAGCTGAGTCTTTGGGTGTTCCACCTGACCCTTCATTATTTACTTGTCAAAGGTTTGAGCTTTTTATAAATTTTTTGTTTGATTTGTCTTGCATTTATGAATACATACTTCGTTAATTTTGTGATGGGTTGAAAAATGGATATTTGTTCATTAATGGATGTAGGGGTATAGTAAGAGAGATAGGATTAGAGATTAGTATATTCGGGATAAGGTAGGAATGGTTTTGGTGGAGGACAAGATGCGGGAAGCTAGACTGAGATGGAGATGCAGATGCACAAATGTGTGAAGTTGTGAGAGGTTGACTATGGTTGGTTTTAGGAGAGGTGATTAGACCGGATATGACGTCGTTTTTAGCTTATTGAGAGCATGACCTTAGATTGGAGTTTGCGGAGGATACAAATTAGTGTAGGAGGTTATAGGGCAATACTAGGTAATAATGTGTTGTATTGCTATCCGTGCATACAAGTAGTTGTAATTTCTGTTACTATCTTTTGTTGTATTGTCGACTTTTCATCCTTTTTCTAGGCTTGCATACTAACTTATAATTGATATTTCACAGGTGTGAATCTATCCTTCAGGCTGGCTACAATTGTACAGCACGGATTGAGAAGAACAAAAGAAAGGTACGAAAGAAACGCAAGACATCCGGTATTCCCCCGAAGAACTCAGTTGTATATGAGTGTCATTTCTGCTCACATCGGAATCTAAAGAGAGGAACCCCAAGAGGCTATATGAAAAGCCTATATCCTGCTAAACCAAAAACTTTAACATTTGACTCTGCTAAATCAGCAACCCGAAAGTCAAAAGTTGATCCTACTGAATCAGCTATGCAAAGATCTGAACATTTGGGCACGTTAGTGGCTAGTATCGATATGGCAAAAGTTGATCCTACTGAATCAGCAATGCATAAGTCTGAACATTTGGATACGTCAGTTGTTGGTACTGATAAGGCAAGAGTTGATCCTACTGAATCACCAATGCAAAAGTCTGAACAGTTCGATGCTTTAGTGGGCAGTACCACAGATGTAATAGTTTCATCTGAACTAGTTGGAGATGATCCTATGGCTGGTCCTGCAACTCCATTGTCAACAGTTACGGTTACTTCTCTGTTGGATTCGAAGAAGAGGAAAAGAAATAGAACAGGGTCCAAGAAGAAAGCTGAACCTCAGGATGGTTCATCTATGACAGATGCTGAGAAGACTGTCTCAACATCCAGTAAGAGAAAGAAGAAGTCTTGGACTAGTTTGAAGGAAATTGCTGAAAGTCAGAGTAGCAATAGTAGGAAGTTCTCCAATATATCTGTTCCATTTACTCTTTGATTGTGAGAATTGTATTTTGCCCGTAGAGCACCCCCTTTTTTGGGGTCCGGAGCTCATATTGGCGCGCTTTGACTAAATTCCAATCACGCACTGCAGGGCCCATTGGGAGTGGCACTCCCTAACTTTTTTTCTCTCGTAAGTTGTAACAGTAGTTACTTTCCAATACTATATGAGTATTTAGTGTACTTTGACAATTGTTTAGTTTCTTTTTGATTTACAATTTTGTAAGGGAAGTTCTTGGTTGTTTAACTTAATGTTTGTCTTACCTAATAGAAGATAAACAAAATATATGAATTAGTGTGTGAATTAATCCGAATATATGTGGTTTAAAATATGGTCTTAGTCATAGATAATGAGGAATTTCATTATATTTCTCATATATAGAAGACTCTAACAGGAAGCTCCTCTTCGTCGTCATGGCTGCTTCCGCAGAGGGTTAAGTCTGTCTTTTCATGTGCTGTTTATGTGTGTCTTCTCCAACTCTCTAGAGCTGTCCTAACTATACAGTAACACGTCCTAACTACTACACCGCCACACAATAACTACAAGTAGATCAGTATACACAAAGCTTATCAGATTTTCTGGGTGGTGCTCCTTTTTTGCTTTGGTATGTATCTTCGTCCTTTATTAAATTTACTACTTTTCCATCTGGTCTATGTGCTTCAAATTTGTTGTTTTGACGCGCTTAAGCATGGCTTTTTAGAGTTCTCTGTGAGTTATCTCTGAAAAAACTGCAGTCTTTTTAGTTTTGGTATTTTGGTTGACGGATTAGGGCTCCATAAGGTATATCAAATTTAGATTTAAAAGTAATTTTATTGAATATTGGATTTGCTGAAGTTTTGAGCTGTAGAATCGAACAAGGTAGCGAGATTAGCAACATATTTGTGTTGTATTTAATGATTGGTAAAACCTCATCAGCAGAAAATTGTTTTGCCTTCTATTGTGCGTCTGTCGCTATGTTTATCAAAAGGTGTGGTAGGTCTTATGTAAAGGGATCTTTGCTAGAACATTATGCAATTGAAAGTTGCACACACAAGGTACGACCATTCCCTGGATCGAATAAAAATGATTAGCAGAAAAGATAGATTGATTCCTCTCTTCGGATGAAGCAGAGTTTACAAACTAGAAGTTTGATCTCAAGTTGACAATTTTTTTGATAACGTATTTATATAAGATTAGAGATGAGGTAAAGGGATCATTACTAGAGCATTATGCAATTGAAAGTTGCCCGCACAAGTTGAATTTCTTTTTCCTGATTACTCAGTATTATTTCTTCTTACAGTGGTTGCAGACAAACATCCGACTCAAACGAAGTGATAAGCCACCTACCCGCTCATACAAGACAAATGATATTGTCATCGTTTTATATGAAAACAGATTCTGCAGAACATAAGGTTCGTGAAACTCACACTATTGGTACTACCTTGCAGCTTGTGTTTTATTTACATATCCACTATCTCACAGACAGATTACTTATATTAGATTTTAAGTTATAAGTTCTTATTTCTGCTCTACTCGTGCTCTAGACATGTATCACCTGTAAATAGCATAACATTGTATTGCTGCTTACATCCTCATTAGTCTTTGGTTTTGATGTATCTCAATTCGACTAATTGTTCAGCCTCTCGGTGCTCTGAGAAGCTCTATAACTATTATACCATTGAAAAGGTTCTCTGACTTTTGAATTATCATTTCTGCTTATAGCAAATTGGTTTATCTAATAAGAAGACACTCACCTTTCATTCTGTCGCAGCAATTTATTTGTAAGTTTTGCCTATTTATTCTGTTGTTTCTATTTGGATGTAGAAGGGAAATCCATTGCTAAAGCATACCAGGAATGTGAAATGGACTTCTTCTGCTCTTTATTTGAGGTTTGAAGGGATACTGATTTCAATTAATTTGCAATAGGTGCCTGCATACAATTGCTATCCTTTTCCAATAGTGCATTTGTGCTACCGCTTGACATTTTTCTCTTCTTTATTGTCCCTTCCCTTTTATGGTGTAGCCTCCGGCATCATCCACTTCATCCAGACTACCTGCTCTAATGCCTCCCCGCCACTCCTCCAACTCGCAAAAATAGAGGTCTTCTTTAGGGATGGTACGTAATCTTTCATTAATGAATTTCTCTCCTGCTCTCTAACTTTAATTTATTGCTCAATCCTCCCTATTTCATATGTATATATATTTATCAGAAAATGGTCAAAAATACCTTCAAACTATTCAATATAGCTCATACTTATCCCTCTTAGTTTACGAACGAGAGAAATTATATAGTATTCAAATCAAATTAAAAGACTATGCCTCTTAAGTTTGGGGTCCTTCCTCTTAGGCTCTTACATATACAATATAGGTGCTTTCATGCTGCCTTAATCAGAAAACAGAGCTCACTATCCCAGGAGTCCTATGCTTGTACATCTAAAATATCCTATAAAGACATTACCCACTCTTAGTTTTGTAGAGTCAAAAATTACCGGCAAGGAGATGAAGCGCAGGGAAGTGAAACCCAATGAAAATTGTTCATGACTCCTTATCTGTAAGCAGAAACCAGAGCACAGTTTGAACCAATGGAAAGCAAGAATGACCAAATTGTCCTGTGATGAAACAGCCATGTCAACCATGAGACCTACAGAAAACACCCAAATTCAGTTAAAACACGCCAAATATCATGCATGAGAAAACGAAGCTAAACATTATGCTATAGGAAGGCTTATTCTTGTGGATTATTTTACTCAACACTGTGAAGTGGTTTAAAATATTACTTAATACTTTTCAAAGTTGTTTAACTTCAAAGTTGTGTATCTAAATTGAATGGTGTTAGTTTTTTTGTGACATCCATCATACAAATTGTAATGGCAGGAGTAGTAATTTGTACTTTCACTGGTTGTGATCAATACTGAACCTTATCATGTGAAAATAACCTCTCATTATTTTCATTGAGCCCGATAAAACTCGAGTCTTTATGTGTTAATTGAGTCTTATTGTGGTGATAGTATTGAATTAGCTCAATTTGGAATCCAGTCAAGTTATTGGTCTAATCTTGAATATTTTCTGTATTAGTGATCAAATATATAAACTGTTACTTTCATGTTATAGTGCATTGTTTAGAACTCCAAAGGCTATCTTTGTTATAGTGCATTGGTTAGACTTCCAAAGGCTATCTTTGCTAAGCCCGGTAAAGCTTGAGGCTTTTATGTGCAAGTTAAGTAATGGGTGTTTATTTATCACTGTGTGTTTTTAACCAAATATTCTTCAATGTATATTTCTATTTGTTGCTTCGTTTGTCTGTATCTTGCTATTTTGCTGTCATTTGTTCTTGCAATCCTGCGTCTACCCCCACAAAGGTAGGAGTAAGGTTTGTGTACATCTACCCTACCCAACCGCACTTATGGGATCACACCGGGTATGTTGTTTTATAACCAAACATATGAACTTTTACTTTCATGTGATAGTGCTTTGTTTCTGTTCCTCTTGCAGATACTTAAAATTTTGCAACACAGAGGTGTTAAGAGGGCTTAGTGTTGTGGGCTTTGAACTCGAAGTTATTGGTTATACCATTGCTTTGGCATATTGTCTTCACAAAGGGCTCCCGTTTTCAGCTTTGGCGAGTACCTTTTTCTTTTGATCCAAGGTACATCTCACTTCTCAAACCTGCATCATTGAGTTCATTCTTGTATTTTCCATTTATAGATATTCAAGTGAAGTGTCGATTCGCAGTTTAAAATCTCATTTTCATACTTCCATGTGGCTGTCTGGATCAGTTTCTCTAATATCTTGAGCTTTTTTTCCTTGTTGCAGCTATAATTTTGGTTGCAATTATCTACTATTTCCTTCAACCTTTGGGAATCAAGACATGGCATCCACCCCGTTACATTTGTATATCTGTCGAACGAGATTTGGACAAGAAGGAGAGAGGTAGGAGAGTAGAGACGAATTGTATATGTATATTTGTATATCTGTCGAACGAGATTGAGAGAGGGAGGAGAGAGGCGAGCGAGAATAAGAGATGGAGGAGAGAGGCCAACTAGAGAGGGAAGAGAGTGGAGAGAAGCGAGTTGTATATGTATATTTGTTAGATAATTATATATGTAACTGGTATACATATGTATATGTATATCTGGCGAGCGAGATCGGGAGAGGGAGGAGAGAGAGGACAGAGAGCGGAGAGAGACTAAATGTATTTGTATGTGTCATATTTGTATATGATATGTATAATTTGTATTTGTATATGTATAAAAGAGGAGAGAGGCGACGTAATTACATCTAAAATTAAGTTGTGAGTTGTAATTAATTCAAACAATAATTATATTAGCTAATAGTAAATGTTTGCTTATCCGTGTAGTTTTCCATAACTAATATATATAAACTGTTGTAAAATTAATTAAAATTTGAGACGTATTTATTTAAATTTGAATGGCTAATAGATATGTTGATTATATGTTGTATTTATTACTATAAAATTACTAATTTTTAAAATTGTTTTTAACTTTGTGAGTTAAGTGTCAAGTGTTTTTAATACTATTATTTTCCCTATGATTCACTCACTTCATCTAATACCGTGAAAAGAAGTCTTTTTTTTTTGTTAGATACCGTCATTCAAAAAGAAGTTAATTTGTAAATAATATATGTTACTTTCTGATTGAATTTTAAGAGATAATTATTTTTTTTAAAAGAAATTTTTTGGGACAGAAGACAGAAATCACATACTTTTAAGATAAAATTATTATTTATCCATTATAAGTTTATAATGACAAAAATCCCGCAAATGGTACAATAATATAAGCGCTGATACACTAATTTGATGCGCAAGATACATTAATTGTTAAGTAAGATACACTACATTTTATACATGATACACTAATTTGATATACATTTTATACATGATACATTAATTTGATACGCGAGACATTAATTTGATGCGCCGATACATTAATTTGATAGGTGAAAATAACAGATTTTGGAAATTTGTAAAACTAATAGGGGATAATGGTAATAAGAGAACTTAAAGGTAGGATTTCTGTCATTTATCCTTATTTTTTAAATATTTAAAATTGTTATTTATTGTGATTTATATTGCCTTTTACAATTTTTAAAATAAAATATGTTATTTTCTCAATTTCAATTTATGTTGTATCAGTAGAACTTTGAGAGTCAATCTTTATTATATATATCTTTAAAATATTTTAAGTTGTTAATTATTGTGATTTATAATATTTTTTTACGTAATTTTCAAATATATAGCAAACTAAAAGGAAAAGTAAAACATAAAAATTAAAATGAAGAAAGCACATAAATTTCATAAAAACGCTCGGCCAGAAGTAAATATGTCGAGAAGGGGTGTCTGCTTCTAACCCCAATTTATGTAATATAGTTTAATTTGATATGAAGTTTAAACAAAAACAATTTTTTATGAAATTTATAGTCTAAAATATATAAATAATTATTTTTGAGTTTAAAATGCCACATATCATCAAGTCAATGGACATTTTTCTTTCTACTTAAAAAGTCATTAGTTGAGAATAATTTTAAATGTAATGTATCTTATTTAACGATTAATGTATCTCACGTATCAAATTAATGTACGTTATATTATTGTATTAATTAGAAAGATTTCTGTAATTATAAATTTATAAGGGGCAAATAGTAATTTTGCGTTAAAAATATGTGATTTATGTCCTTGCTCATTTTCTTTCGTCTTTCTCTCTCTCCTTTTATACAAACACGAATTATATAACTGATTCATTTGTATATGTATACCGACATAGATTATACAATTGATCGTTTGTATATGTATACCGAAATATACATATTAATAGCCATAACAAACATAAAGTTTACTATGGAGCGCAATTACACAAACTATAACTATATCATACAAATCTGATGTTTATGTTTGCTAAACCTAAAATTTACAAATTTAATAAGAGAAATTTACCGAAATTTTACTAATTTACTTAAATATACACTAGATTTTTAAGCTCGTTCGAACTTTAACATATTCAAAATTGATGAATATTTTACGTTTGAGATTAAATATTTTCAAAATGAATATGAATTAGTCGAGCCTCGGTGAGGAGCACGTGAAGCCATATGGGCAAAGCATGGTTATGACAAGGAAATAAGTGCTATCTAGCACGTGTTGCCCACACCCCTTCACGCTTTCATGTTACTATATTTTAATTTTCTTTTACAAAGGTACGGTGCCGTAATTTTAACATAAAAATTATTTAATCTAAAGTATATTTTATATTTATTAATTACTATTCAATTTTATTTTAATTGGTCTGTTCCATCTTAATGCGATATAAAATTTAAGAAAGTAAATTTATGATCTTATATACATACGAAGTAAAAAATTGAAATTAAAAAAAAAGAAAAATATTCTTTTATTGAAACATATTAAAAACAAAATATGACAATAAATTAAAATTAAAATAATATAAATCTAAAAGTTTTGTTATTCTTTTAGTATTCATAACTACATAAAAAAAAAGAATCTATCGCATAACAAGTGAGTTGGTGTGACAAATGAATTATTTGAGTTAATTTGAACGGATCAAAATATGTTAAAGTATTAAATGAGTTATTATTCTATTCAAAGTTTGAGATGATATATGATGAGTTAAGTTAAAATTGGTAATTAAACAATGTTTATAATCTAACTTGATCCATTAATTTTTATAATTTTCATAATTTCATTTAATATAAAGAAACTTATATAATGAAGTGATCATTCAAAAACATAAGCAAGATATTCATTGTTATTAGATTGTTTATGAAACACTAATAATTTGTAGGGATCCCTAATTTATATTTATTTCTAGAGTGGAACGGGTTGAAAATAAAAAATAATACTATGTGGGGTGGGACGGAGCGGATTAAAATTTTAGTAAGTTTATACCTTACTCCATTGTCATCCATATAGTTATACCTTATCCGTCCTTTAAATTTTTTAACAATTTTTGTATTGCTTTTTTCTTCTACAAAAAGTATATGATAATAATGTCTTATACGTTTTAATTTGTTTGTCTTTTTTTTCTTTTTTAATTCGTTTGAAAAGAATGTTTTTTTTAAAATTTTTTAATTTTATCTTTTCACATAACGTATTTGAATTACAAAATTAAAGAATTTTTTGATATATTTAAATATTTATAATTTAAGATCATAATTAAGATTCAAAAAATTTCTTTATTTTCTTAAATTCTCTGTCAAGTTAAAATTAACAAACTAATTAAAACAGAGAACGTAATTGTTATAGTTATCTATATTTATAATAGTCTATAATAATAATAAAATAATGATTTCTCTAATTATATTTTCGATAAGAAAAATATTATTTAGAATACTTATATTTGATTGAACAAAGATACATGCATCACATGCGAGTCAAATTAGGTGTACTTATCTCAAATATCATATTCAGAAGTAATTTATGAATTTAAAATGCAAACAAATGAGACCTTACTCTTTAGCTTGCCTCTTTGGCTATGTATTATAAAATTTATCTCAATTTCACAAATTTTATGTATTTATCTATTTTATGTAGTTATATTTTAAAATTAATTTTATTTGTTACGACTAATATCAGTTGATTTCGTATATATAATATCATTTTTATCAATATATTTCATATTAAATATTAAATATATTTATATATAAATACATGTATCTAATATTAAAATTACATATAGCTGATATCAGTAATATACTAATATATTTATCAATATTTTAATAAATAAATACATATATTTAATATCAAAATATATATAAATCATCACTGAACAGCAGAAGAGATAAAAGAGATCGGGGAAAGAGCAATCAGAAAAAAGAACCAAAGAGAGTTATTTAATTATTTTAAAGTATAGAGTTATTTAATAAATAAAAAACAATTATTCTTATGAAAAAAATATACCTTAATTTAGAGTTGAATATCAAAAGCTGAAATTAAGATGAATCTATTTGATAAAAATCATTTTATTTTTTATTTCTTTTTAAAATCCAATAATGCCAAAATAGAAATTAGGACCAAATACCAAAATTTATTTATCTTCTAGAAAAAGCTAGAAATTGGCAGATTAAAGAACTTGCTATATTTTATAAATAAACATAAAGGATAAAGTTAACACGTGTCAGGATATTTTGTTTTTATTTTTTTAATAAAAAAATATTGACACAAATCTCAAAATTTCCCATTATATATTAAGAAGAAAATAAATCATTTTTTTTAGCTATAAATATTTTGTCCATATGTTAGTGTTTTGAGGCACACAAAAACATGATGTTTTCTACATCCTTTTTTAGTCATTGAGACAAAAATGTTAAAAAGGGTAGAGCTAGTCGTCGACATAAATAAAGTCTTTTTGAATTCTCAAAGATCGTTTATATTCAGGGTCGGAGCTAGAAAATTTATCATGAGTTTTCGATTGAATTCAATAACATTTAGTTAAATAGTATATTTATATTAAAATATATTTTTTTCAAATGTGTATATATATATATGAATATTGAATTTAGAATATAGTTATTCAGAATTCATAGTTGATTGGGTATTGTAGATGTTGAAAGGAGAAGTATAGTTGCTTGCAAGATTTGGAGTATGTTATGTTGCGGAAATTGAGGTTTAATTTTAATTATTTTGAAATATTTATGCTTGGAATTTATTTTTTTGTTATGTTTACAAAGTTTTATTATGTTTGTAGTACTAGATTCTACTTATATAATTTCGTTAGAATAGTTATTTTATGGCCGTTAATTAAATGCCGCTAAACTTTTTTTCATGAAAAAAGCAAACCAAACGTTATATTTTTGCATGGCTTGTAATAAGTATTATGCTTTAAAGTTTTAATATTCTTAACTAGTTTTTTCAACATATATTTTTACGTATTTACATAATCATGATTTTGTTTTTCCACCATAATATTTTTACGTAACCATGATTTTGGTTTATTTTCTCACATAGTATTTTAAGGTTTTGTGTAGCCATGATTTTTTGTTATTTTTCACCATAATATTTTTAAGATTTGATGTAACCATGATTTTAGTTTTTTTTCACCATGATATTTTTAAGTTTTATGTAACCATGATATTAGTTTTTTTCACCATGATTTTTTGGACATAATATATTTTTATTTTCGGGTAAACATGATTTTAGGTTTTTTCACCATGATATTTTTTAGTGTTCACTTTTTTTTTATTTTGGTCTTTGCATGTTTTTAAAGAAATAATAATTAATATAAATATTTTATAATAATAGTCATATTTACAAATAGAATGTTTCGGATAGAAAACTCAAAATAAATGCAATTAAAAGCAAGATTCATTAAATGACTCTATAAAAATTAATAAATGAAAGGAATTATTTTGTTTTTATTGGATATTTGTGTATGAGTAAGGTGTTAATACTTTCATTATTTTGTTTTATTGAATATGTGTATGAGTAAGGTGTTAATATAATATAGTTTAACTTTTTTAAAATGTTAGAAGTTATAATTCTCTATTATATATAAATATATTAAAATTAAATAAATTATGATAATTGAGTTATCGTACCACACTTATCAAACTTAAAAACATCAAATCATACAGAATTAATACGTATAGCAACATCTAATATTTTTAAAACATAAAATCAAATTATCGAACGAAATTTATAATGAAAAAATGTCAAAAATGCTTTAAAAAATATATAAATAAAAATATAGATAATAGATACAACACCATCCATTTCAATTTTAAGGAAATCAATTTAAGGAATAAAATGAAGGAGTGTTAGGTATTTTAGGATTAGATTTAAGTTAAATGAATATAATTGTGAACGAATTTGGATCTAATTACATACGAAACAATAAAAATAATACTACACGATTTGATTTAAAAAATATTTATATCATATTAGTTGTTGATAGATTGAATGACATATTTAATTCAATGAGTAAAAATATATTTTTAAGTCATTTTTAATATATTAAAAATGACTTTTTTAAATCTTTTTCGTAATACGTTAAAAGACGTCTTTAAACCTTTTTCATAATATCGTACACCTTTCACATGTCAAATTACTTCTAAGAGGGTTGGCTACCCACCCCCACCCCTACCCCTACCATTTGCCTATATATTTATCTTCACTTGGCCATATCTCTTGTTTCCATTTATTCCAATCAAGTTTTTTGTTTTTTCATCTATTTTATCTCTCTAAAGTTTATTGACCACCAAATGTCTAATTGGAAATTAAATTTTGATTCAATATCATGTGAATTAGTTAGTGATCAAAAAAATATTTGTGACCATCCAATATTACCACAAACACTACTAACCTTAGGTGTACCTGGGGTGGAACATCATGTGTCTAAATTTGGGACTAATTACTCATCAAATCCCTCTCTTGAAAAAAATCTACATAAAGAGTCAAGAGGGAAAAAGAGAAAATGTGGTGAAGATTTAGTGTGTGAACTTGATGTGAGTTTTTAGTCTCCTTTCTTAGGTGTAACGATGAGTCAGTAGTCTTATAGTCTGTTTGATTAAGCTTTTAAAATTTATTTCTTGTTTGAAAAATTATGTGGATAGCAATTTGTGTCTGGTTACTAACTTTGAAAAGAATGTTTTTTTTTGTCAATATTACGATAGTTTTATCAAAAGGGTGTTCAGAGAAAAAATTATCTTTTAAGTGTACATCGATTTTTTAAGTTATTTAAGGTTTAAATAAGTGTTTGACGCACATGAACTTGTCATATTTGAAATGAAATTGGCTCACAGACTTGATTACTTTACTTCGTTAAGTCTTTTTAGCTTCAGAAGAATTATTTAGTTACAATTCAAAAACACTTATTTTTTCATAGAAACTTAGTCATACACCTCAATTTTCTGAAATATATATTTTTTTATAAATAAAATACACACTTCTAATTTTTCAGAAGCTTTGATCAAACAGGATATAAGTAACTCGAACATATCTAAATGCATTGTGCGTTTGGTTTAATTAGTTTTCACTTTATTATAATTTGATTTGTGATTATAGTACTAATCTTGTTCATTATCAGACTAATAATGGAAGTGGGATTACATCAAGAAGAAGTGAAGATGGTTTGTACCAATTTCCAAAATCAAGTTGTGTTGAGATCCATAAAATGAATGAGAGGGTTAGTATTCTTTAAAATTAATAATTACCTTGTTTAATTTGTTTTCTTAATTAAAAAGTTCCTCATAACTAATTTAAGCAAGGTGCACCCTCTATTTCAAATTATATAACACACATTTCATTTTAGTCTGTTTGAAAAAATAACGACATACTATTAAAATTTATAAGCTATTTAACTTTGTATGTCTCAATTTATTCTGATAATCATGTATTTTCTCCTCGCGCAGAGATGTAGATACAAAATTGCGAAAAAGATGAAGGTATTGGAGGAACTAATCCCTAATTGTAACAAGGTCTTCCCTCATTCACCTTCTGTTTTTTCTATCGTCCATTGCTCTTAAATAAGTCTTTGTTCTTCACGAAATAATTAAGCACTTATCTCGAAATGACAGGAAGCTATCAATTTATTTCATAATATTATACGTGTTTAATTAGTTTGTTTCAATTCCTTTATTACAACCTTTGTTTTCATTTGATTTGAAATCGAAATTTGGACTAAATATTTGCTCTTTTGATCAGTCAGATAGAGCCTCAGTACTTGATCAAGCCATACAACACATTCAAGCCTTACAACACCAAATCCAGGTTACTCCCTCCTCGTTACTAGTAGTTCGAAAAATGCTCATTTGAATAACAAATTGTCGAAAAGGCCTCTTATTATAATGTAGTTTTGTTACATCTTTCGAATGCTCCTTTTGTTAAAAATTCTGACTCTGCTTCTGCCTGCGTGCTTTGCTATAGGTGATGTCAATGGATAGAATCCGTGCATCGACTCTAGTAGCTGCAGGGAGAAACCAAATAATGCATTTTAATCCTTACATAGGAGCAATTGGCTATTTTTTTGGTTTTGGAAATTTTTTGAACTATAGCAATATGTTTTGTTCCAATTTTTCCCCAATGTTGTCAACAGGAAGTGAATTTCCATTTTTGCCCCTCTCCGTCGCCAACAATTTACTTCATCCCGTGCCTATAATGGAAGGATTTACGCGAGACTCTGCATCCGTTGCTCCACCAGGAAAACGCGCTTAGTTGAAAAGATAATCTACAATATGTTATTTATGTTCAAAGTTCATTTGTAGTTTTCAGTTGTAAGATTTAGAAGAGTATTAGAGAAATGTGATATCAAATGTCTTTTAAGTATAAATAGGCATAAAGCAATGTGAGCTACATAGATTCAAGTGTGTATCCTTTTTCGAAAAATTATATTGTGTATATAGATTATATATTACCTATTCATGTATATAATTTAGAACGTTTTTAATGAAATTTCTTGCATGTAGCAAAGTGGTCCTGCAAATCAATATACATGGATTATATATATAATAGGGAAAATTATATATAATAGCAAACTATTAATTCAAATTTAATACTATAAATATACTTTGATTTAATTGTACCCTAACTATTGCTATTTTCGCTTATCTCCCCGGTGGAATCTCACTCGCCACTCTCGTCGCCTCTCTCGCTTTTATATAAACACAAATGTATAAAATGTGTTTGTGTTTGTATAAAGCGATAGAAAATTTGTATATATACATATATTTTCGTTTCTCTCCTCTTTCCCAGATCTCGCTCGTCACTCTCCCAGATCTCGCTCGCCACCCTCGCCTCTCGCTTATACAAACTGAAACAAAATGTATAAATTATGTTTTTGTTTGTATAAAGCGAGAGAAAATTATATATACATATGTAAATACATATATCTTCATCCTATACACTTATAATTATACAATATAAATATTCCCCTTCCCAGTTCTCTTTTTTCTTTCTCTCTTTCTCGCTTTATACAAATGCGAATTATACTAAATACAATGTATAATTTATGTTTGTATAAAGTGAGAGAGAGCGATATTTAATATACAACCGTTTTATTTCGATTCAGTTGTATACAAATACAAATTCTATACAAATATACAAACACATAAAATTGAATTGAGAGGCTGTCAACGATTTATACAAACGAGAGGTTGACAACAATTTATACAAATGGCTTACCAGCGAAATTATACAAATTTAAAAAGGAGCAAACGAATTATATAATTATTTCTTTTTATATATGTATAGTGAAATAACCTAGTCATAACATGTTTGCTATAGAGTGTAATTATGTAAATTTTGTTATAGCATATTTATATGTATACTTATACTTGATACACTTAACATAAACATTTAGGCTATTATATTTTAAGATGGTCTAAAAAAGTAACTAATAATAAGATTCTCTGCTCCAACTAGATAAGAGGGCCATTTTTAAAAAGTTTGCCTTTTAAAGCAAGTACACAATGGTAATCCAAAATCCTTTAGGATTTACTATATTTTGTGAAAATCTGACACATGAATGTTTCATATTGTAAAGCAGCTTAATTCTGAACCAATTACATAATCATATCAAGAAAAAAAAAATTACTTATATTAGAAGGTAAATTTAAAGAAACCACACACACACACACACACAAAAAAAAAAAAAAAAAAAAAAAAAAAAAAAAAACTTCTAAATTCTCCATCAAAGAAGCATTCAAATATACAACAAGCTTTTCTACACTTCCCATTGTTTATAATATGATAACTAGTAAAGGAATTAAGGTAAAGAAGAAAAAATGTGTGTTCTTGTTTGGTTTGTTAAAAGAAAATGAACAAGAAAATTGAAGATAAAAAAGAATAAACACAGTTCAATGTCTTTGAGTGATCTAGTTTATAAAATATGTATCCAGCTGCTGTATAAATTTTGTATATTCAAGTATAATAAACATATAATATGTATATCTATACCGATGATATAAATAATCAGGATATATTTCGATTATATTGATAAATAAGTTTGATCGAATCTTATATATTAGTAAGTTTACCAAAAATATGTATCATTTTCATAAAGTCAATACAAAATTTGTTCCTTTCCTTGAAAAAATAGCTACTAGTTTAATCAAGAAAACAATCTCCTATAAATATATAATTATTTTATACATAACAACATATCTTTAAACCATTAAAAGCTCATGAATATTAATTTTTCTTCTTTGAGTGAACATAAAAACTACAATTTTTTTGATTCAATTCTTAATTTTAAGCTATGGCACCTAAAGTTTTTCCCCTCTTCTTCTTCTTCTTATTTTTTGCCCATTTTTTGTTTAACACAATTAAAAGTCAGTCCATGCCCAAATTTACATCAATTCTTGTTTTTGGTGATTCAACAGTTGACACTGGAAATAACAATTATATATTTACTTTATTCAAAGGCAATCATATACCTTATGGAAAAGACTATTTTAACCCTGTATCAACAGGTAGATTTTCAAATGGAAAAATTGTACCAGATATATTGGCAAATTTATTAAAATTAAAAAAATATGGTGTGCCACCATATTTAAATCCAAATTTATTGGAAAATGATTATAGAAGTGGAGTTTCTTTTGGATCAGCTGGATCAGGATATGATGATTTAACAAGTTTAATTTCAGGTGTAATTTCAATGAGAAAACAATTAGAACATTTTAAAGAGTATTTGAAGAAATTAAAAGATTTTTTTGGAGAAAAAGAAAAAAAAAGAATTGTCAAAGGTGCTTTGGTTATGGTTAGTTCAGGGAGTAATGATTTTATATTTAATTTCTATGATGTTCCAACAAGAAGGCTTGAGTTTAGTTTGGAAGAGTATCAAGATTTTCTTCTAGACAAGGTGCAATGTTTTGTGAAGGTAAATTCTCTATCACATTTATATTTCTTTTTAATGATTAGATGGACAGTCTCGAAATAATTATAAAGTTGTCAAGGTAAATTCTCTATCACATCAAGTCGAGTCATGAAATCAGTCGTCGATACTTGTTTGGGTTATCCCACATCGAAAGTGGAAGGGGCTGGTGGTCAATTTATAAGTGTGAAGGAAAGCCTCAACCTTTGAGCTAGCTTTTGGGTTGAGAAGGCCTAAGACCACCCAACATTGATATCAGAGCCCAGGTTGTCAACAAGTCTCAGCCCACCGGGAGAAAACTGGGTTGTCGCTCTCTCCAGCCCAAGACCCGATGTGTGAAGGGGGAAATTGTTGGGTTATCCCACATCGGAAGTGGAAGGGGCTGGTGGTCAATTTATAAGTGTGAGGGAAAGCCTCAACCTTTGAGCTAGCTTTTAGGTTGAGAAGGCCCAAGACTACCCAATAACTTGGATCATGACATGCTGCATATATTACATGTTCTTAGGGTGAGACTTTTACTCGAATCCTATATATGTGTGAAAATAAATTTTGTGCGTCAAGCTGCAGTATTTTATATCTATGCTATTCAAGTTAGATTGTTATAGCATGTAATACCGTTGGTTATATTATTCACTTCAGACCAAAAATTCACGACTTTAAAGATGTCACTAGTGTCTAGGGCTTGCACACTTTATACATTCAATATCTTTTTTGGTATTTAATTTTTCTAGGGTGTTACTGTACTTGTACACATTTTGATTATTTCACCATATACTTATTTCTTGCCATCAATACAGATGTCATAATAACTATATTTAGAAAAATATAGATTTTTAGACCGACGAAAAGAAATCACATGAATATAATTGACATCTCTATCTTCTTATCACTCCCTTCTAACAATTTTTTGTGAATACTTTACAACGTTATAATTTACATCACATTTATATATATAATAACAGATGACTTAGTTTATTTTCTAGACTATATATCTTACTTTATTTAATGATAGTCAAGTCTTATATACGATCTAATAGTGTTAAAATCACTCTCTATGGTTGATGTTTATATATATGTCCCCATAATTACCTTATAATTGATATAATTGTTTTATTTTTTATTTTTTTTTAGTACATGAAACTTATAGAATATTTTTAATCTTAATTTATTAGGAACTTTATGAACTTGGATGTCGAAATATTATAGTGAGTGGGCTACCTCCAATTGGTTGTCTTCCAATTCAAATGACAGCAAAATCTCCACTTCATAGAAATTGCATTGAAAAAGAGAATTTAGATTCTCAATCTTATAATAAAAAACTTGAAGAATTATTGCCACATTTACAAGCACAACTTAAAGGAAGCAAAATACTTTATTATGATATATACACTCCTTTATCACATCTCATCAATAATCCACATGAATATGGTAAGCTTTCAATTATGTCGTTCGAGTTCTTCAGAAATATTACTGAATATGCATTAATTTCTTTATTAATCATATTTTCTTTAGTTGGTACAAATATAATATTATTTTTGAGAGACAGAGTAACTTCTGTGAATTTTTCGTATTATGCTTGACTTGATTCTTTGTCTTAATTAGAAAATCTTTGTATGAGTACATCATCAATCTAAATTTATTATCTTTGATTTATGTTATCAATCTAGTTGATGATTTATTTTTTTTTAAACAGTATGGTATATATAATAATTCTTTTTAAATACATAGTTTTGTCTTAAATACCAAACAAACAATCCATTTTGACAAATGTGGGGACTATCATATTACAATTTCAACCAAGGTTCATTTCAATGAAAATAATGTTCAATTCAATTTACACATATTTTATCTGTTTCATTGAGTATTTATTATTTTATTAATATATATATCAGGTAATTTTACCTATTAGTAGAGTGGCACGCAAAGTCATGAACTGTGGTTAGTTGAACATTCTTTATCAAAATCATACTCATGACTATTATCATAGTTAATATTCAGAGTTGAACAAATACAAATCTCATTTTTATTATAATGAATAAATAAAAGTGAATCGTAAAAGTATTTTACAAACCTCCCCAAAATCACCTTTTTGTTCTTATTAATCTAAATTAATGTGTTTTTATTTTTATTTTCTTTAATTTTATTTTTTACATAATTATGACAGGATTTGAAGAAACAAAAAGAGGTTGTTGTGGAAGTGGATTATTAGAAACAGGACCCTTATGTACAAAAAAATCTCAAGTGTGTTCACATACTTCAAAATATGTTTTCTTTGATAGTATTCATCCAACTGAATCAGCTTATTACCATATTTCTGACTATTTTATGAAGGAGCTTATCCCAAAATTCTCAACCATTGACAATTTTTAATTTATTAAATTCAAAGAAAATTTGTAAAAATAAAATTAGGTGTTATTTGGCTTCTGATTAAGAAGGGAGTTATTCTTGTATTAAAATTAGTGTGAGTAATTATATCTCATATGGTTAACTTTTTAATTACTTTGTATAAAATTCAACATATCAACTATGATACTTGGTTTGTCATGAGAGAAGTATTTTTGACGCAAATTATTAGTTTCATTCCTGAATTATTATCATTTGTTTACGCCTTTTTAACCTTATTTTTTTTGGGGGGAAAAGTATCTGAAAAATACTTTAACTTTGATCGAAATTGTTGTTATGATATCAAACTTTATAAAGGACCTTTTATCCCCTAAACTATTTAACAGTGTATTTTTTACCCTCTGAACTATTTAATAGTGTATTTTAAAGATACACATATGTCTACGTGGACACATTCCTATTTATAATTATGCAATAATTTTTATGTCCACGTGAGCACATATATACCTTTAAAATACACTATTAAATAGTGCATAGGATAAAAAAAAATTTCCAAAATTTGATATGGTAACAACAATTTCGGTCAAAGTTCAGACCTTTGGCCAATTGTCAAAGGTTGCAAGTCGTTGATTTAGGAGATAATCACTTCAACGACATATTCCCAACGTGGTTGGGAAATCTGTCGGAGCTGAAAGTTCTAAGCTTGAGATCAAACAAATTTCATGGACTCATTAGAACGTCAAGGATTGAGAACATGTTTCCCGAGCTTCGAATCATAGGTCTATCTTATAATGCCTTCTCGGGAAACTTACCTACGAGTAGGTTTCAACATCTAAAAGCCATGATGAGAGTTGATCAAGCAATGAAAGGCACCAATATATCTTGGAGTGTACAGTTATTGCCATGATTCTATGACAGTTGCAACCAAAGGGACGGGAGCTTGAACTTGTTAGAATTTTGACAACTTACACCACCGTTGATCTTTCAAGTAACAGATTTGTAGGGAATATTCCAAGTATTATGGGAGAACTCATTGCACTTCGAGTGCTGAATTTGTCTCATAATAGATTGCAAGGTCATATAACACCATCACTTGGAAATTTATCTGTACTTCAATCATTGGACCTTTCGTTTAACCATCTTTCAGGAGAGATACCACAACTTGCTTCCCTTACGTTTCTTGAATTTTTAAATCTCTCCTATAATTATCTCCAAGGATGCATCCCTCAACGACCACAACTCTCTACATTCCAGAACAACTCATATGAAGGTAATGTTGGATTACGTGGATTCCCAATTTCAGATGGTTGTGGCAATGATCGTGTATCTGAAACAAATTACACCATATCTTCTCTAGAAGATCAAGAAAGCAACTCTGAATTTCTCAACGACTTTTGGAAAGCTGCTCTGATGGGCTATGGCGTATCGGAATTTCCATAATATATTTCATGATCTCCACAGGAAATCCAAAATGGCTAGCAAGAATCATCGAACAACTGGAACACAAATTTATCATGCGAATGAGAAAGAAGCAACAAGGTCAAAGGAATTACAGAAGAAGAAATAATTATTTCTAGACAAGTTAGAAGTTTTGCTATTCAATGAAGCTCTACATTGATCTTTAGTTTATTGTAATTTGTAACTATTATGATTTAGGATTCTATCTTTGATATTTCATTGAGTGCTTCAGCTTCATGTGATATAATATTGTACTATTTCCAGTGTGACTAACTAGTACTGCAACATGTACTTTCCAGCCTTTCTTACATTTAGACAGGAAACACAAAGGACTAAATAATAACTGGACAATATATGGGCAGCAGGCAAAAGAGAAGGTACTTGATTAACAAATCTGTCAAATTCCTTCTTTGACAACCTTCCTCGGGTTCAGGGACATTTATATGCACTCCCTACAATATAAACAAGGTACTTGATTACAATTAAGGGTAGATAACAGAGCAAAGAATACAATTTCAGATAAGTTTGGTCTCACTTGTTAACTGGCATCCGTGGATACGAGTGATGAATGAGACCAGGACAAGTGTATTTGGCGCCAAGGATTATGGAGCTCGCTGCCCACAGAATGGTCAAAACTAGAGTACAGGCCCTAGATAGTATCATCATAACGGCTTAAGAATTGGATTATACAAGGATATACATGTTCTGCAGCCTGCAGACACCAGGAAGAGTATAAGGTGTTATGCAATAATAGAAACGGAAAAAATAATAACAATGCACATGCAAAAGATGCCTATTTCATGGATTCACGGTGTTGTGAAAGTAAATAACGTATCATGTATGTCCTAATCTAGGTATATTTTAACTCTCGGGTTTACATAAGGAAAAAAAAAACCTTGAAAGGCAATTCCAATGTGACTAGGCACCCCTCTACTTCCAGCATCTTTCTATTCTTTATCATCCTTCTCTATACTGTCTGCTAATCAATCAATCAACCAGACCTCAAATCCTCAATCCTATATCGGTAGGGTTTGGTTTTATGAATTCTCCATATCCAGTCTGGACTATTGAGGTTAATCTCATTCTAATACTAAATAATGTCTTTCAAAGCAAGCAACTTAAAATTCCTCTAAAACTCACATTTATTTCCAAATGAATAACTAGTCTAACTCCAATCAGTTAATGTCACTCATATAGCTCCTTTGTTTCCATTGTATTCTGTTCTCCTTCATGTATTCCAAAAGAAGCTAGAAATTGTTAAAAGTTTACATACCATGCGTCCTCCCACCAAGTCATAATGAGCATAATGCTGACCATTATCATCCCCCAATACTTTGTAGGTGATCAAGTGCTCGGGGATAAGCTTTGCCGTTTCTGCTTGAACCAATGTGTTGCAAGAAAAGAATTGTTAGAAAACTTCTCATTCACTGACAGAAAAATGAGCGGAAGTACTATGACACATACCGCACACTGCTTCTGGTGGGCAGATTATGTCTTTATCTCCAGCAACAGCCAACACTGGTACACTGCTTTTGTGAAGATTATCCTTGTAGAATATTTTACCGCTTCTGTCACGGAGTCCCCCTTCTCGAAAAGCTGTAGTCAACTGCAAAATAAGTTTAGCAGGAATAGTACCTGCCAGAAGATCTATTAGAAAATCTGTAGTAAAAGGTACATGTGAAATCTCAAGAGAACATAGAAAGGGTGTGATATAATTTTTCAAAAAAAGAAAGTGAACTTTCTGGATCACCATCAGACTACGGCCCTTATAAATCAGTTATGCATAAACTTCCCTTACTTTGATGGGAACACTCTTCTTCCATTGAAGATCATCTATCAACACTGTTCCACAGTGTCATGAAAAGAGTTACACAGGAGTGGAACTTGTGGGAGCAACGAGTCAATAGTTCATCAAGTAAAGAGTCAAATAAATATATTGATATATGAAGCTCTTTGACAGAAGATAAATTATCTAGCTGGAAAATTAAATATACAGCGGATGTTTACTTGGTATAATTTTCTTTTTTTATCTGAAGATGTTAATAGTCTTTCGTCGCTCATTCTTTATGCGAACAACTAAGAATAAGAATCAACTCTCAGTCTCACATAGTTAGTTTCCACTGATTACCTTATTGCTAAGAAGCCTATAAGGCAAGGCCATTTTATTTTTAGTACTGATTTCTCTTGAGACCAAGAAGGAGACCAACTAGACGAGACAGACCATTGTTCATACTTCATAGATTGGTTATAAGCAAGTACAAATCAGAATACAATTTGGCTTGCCAAAGGCCATACTTCAAACTTTGGCTGTTCTTCCTTGTATAGTGCTGCATGACTACTGTGAAAGATGAGTATACTAATAATCATAATTAATAAGTACATTTGCCTTTCTAACTGTTATCCATGAGGATGTATCTGAACCGTAGAAGATTAGTTCAACTCAGACTCAACATATCATCTAGACAGAAAGTGGAGGGGAAAGGAATGAATTGATGCAAAAATGCTGTAGACAGGAATGTGGGGCATAGTTATTCTTCAGAACATGTAAGATTCTCATACTGTTATCTCCAAAACCTATACCAAATATCTATAACCTAAGTGATGAAACTTGAAACTTGCCTGCTCTCCAAATAAATAAATCATAAAACAAGAGGACCATAAATATTACAGTTCACAATCAATTAATAATAAAATATCTGCTTATTGCCCATTTAAGCACTTACAGAAGTTATTTAATACGAGCTTCTTCAGCAACTCTGGGTGCATCATGTCTGCAGCTGATATTAAATCATTAAGCCAAGACAACACATAAGGAGGGCGAGAAGAAAGAGGATAAGCTGCTGCGAGTAATGCTCCTAAAGGGACAACAGGTACATTCAGAGCTTGTGCAGGATCAGCCTGCAGCCAAAGTAAATAAATATAAGAATATGCTGAAAGGCTTTTTGCTGCACAACGAGAGTTGAAAGACATTTATTTTCAGCTTACAAGGGGTAGAAGCAGTCTGAGTGCAGACTTCGAAGATGTGTAATCCAGTGACGAAGCTAAAGTTACAATAGCAGTTAATCCAGGCTCTCTTCCTTGCAATCCTTTCCAAGATAAAACCAGAAACATATTAAAATCTCATATCTGTATGATTCCCGGATGTAGTCTGAAAATAATTTTTTGAGACTGTGCCCACTGCCCATTAATACGGCGGAATCAGGCAATGCTCCAAGTGACTTATCTGTTAGTTGTGAAACCTTTTTACATCTAAAACCAGGTCCAATTCCTTCCAAGTCAAATTGTACCATACACATCCCTATAATCTCAATAAGTTCAAAAGATGGCTCATTTTCAACTCTGTATGAAAGACGCTAGTAAGCAGATAAGTCGCACTGTTAACCAGGTCCTGTTTAACTTAGTGCACCCTCGTAATGGAATTTTTAAATTAATAGGAGTACTGCACTTAGTGGCTATTACAACTACACCCCCAAAACTGTTGTGAACTATAGCATCTTTCTTAATTTTCAGCAAAAAGCTCAATAAATATTAGGAAAAAAAAAGAAAATTAAGTCAAGAGGCAACCAGGTTAATTCAAGGTTGCATCAAGTGAAGTGGTAGCCTTTGGAATTTAATCTCAAGACTAAGTCGTATGATACTCCAGCAGGTTCATGGAACAAATTTCTGGATTATACTGCCTTCTTTATTTAAATAGAACGTTTAAATATTACTATTTTCTTATCAACTGCAACTACACAGAGGATTCTTTGTTACTTTTTCAAGACTCTTGCATATTAATTTACTAGTATCTTAAGTGGCTCATAAATAGACCCACCAGATCATGCAAGTGTAACAACGTTAATTCCATATAAACGACGAATGGATCTTACCACACTGTGATAGCCAAGCATACAGTAATATTCCTCCCATAGAATGTCCAATGGCAAGAAGTTTACCATCTTTTGGTGCAGTTTGGGCCTTAATGTATTCCATCTAGAATGAAAATAAAATAATTAGACTGGTCAGAATAATAAAGAGTGAAAAATCAACAAATTCTGAATTTCATTCGTCTGTGTAATCTCAAGGAATAATATCTTTATATTCTACAACATGGGGATCTGTCACCTCACCGCAGCAGGAACATCCTCTTCCAGGTAATGATCAAAGTCCCAATCATACTTGACAATCAAGTCAAGCTGTTTCTGGAAATCTTCTATGGTAGTGGTTAGACGTTCATGCAGATCAACTAACGGAGAAACAGAACGTTGGCCTTCTTCAATGATATTTACTAGCTTTTGGCTAAGATCCTTTACTTGGTCAACAACGGCAGAGTTTTGCCCTGTCTCCAGCAGACTTAACAACTTCCCCCTCGTCTCGTTAAAGCGTTCATAAAGAAAGGAATCCTCTAATAATTTTGATATTTGATCAAATAGTTTAGCAGACATAATCCTTGATTGGCTTTCATTGAGGAAACCAGAGACTCTTTCTGACAAGCGCATAAATGTTTCCGTAAGCTCATTTACTACTCTTGACTCATCCCACAATGAAATAGCTGTGGATTCTTCTTTGATCACAGCTGTGTCAGACTCTTCTAAGGTACTCTGGGCGTCTGTTGACTGTTGTGCTGCAGAAAGAACTTTGTCAGTAGCATTATCTGCGGCAGCTTCCATTTGTTCTGAGATTGCAATTGCAGTCTTCTCAATGTTTGTGGAATCTGACTCCTGCACACTCAACCCAGCTCCACGAAGTTCAAGAACCCAAGTGTCAAATCCTTCACCAGACATGTACCGGGCGAAAGATGACTGCATAATTATTTTTAAAAGTAAAGACCGTGATTAAATAACTTTTAGAAAGGATTTAAAACAACCAGCCATACTATGTAAGATTTCTTTGATAAGCAGGATGGACATGGTTGCCTGAAGTGATAAAAAATTCAAAACCTCCACTAAAGAGTAGGGTGCACATACTTGCCTCAAGTGATAATAATGAACTTAAAAGGATAAGAATATGCATGAAAAGAACTAAAGAGTAGGGTGCACATACTAGTTATTGCATTAACCAGCAGACATTTAGATTTATCTCACCAAAAAAAAAAGATAGAAATCATCTCTAGCAACTAAGCAAAAAATCGTCATCACAATTCATATTTCAGAAATGTACAATCACAGAGAGTGCTAGCCACATGACTACCATCAACACCTGATTGATGCAGCCATAAAGCCATATAAAAAAAGGAAGATGAAATAGATAACAGGCCGGTGATAAAAAAAATCATGCAAGTAAACTTTTATCCGCTTGAAATGCATAAAGAATGAGAAAAGTAGTAAGGATAGTACGACATCAAAACCAGGGATAACTCTAAAAAATTTGAGCATGCCATAGAATTCTACCAGATTCACAAAACAAGAACCACTCCACGAAATAAAGAGTGAAACTTTAATGGAACCTGACATATCCACTAAGCACTGATAATATACACATTTGACATCTGTCATTATGATCTATTAAATGTGGCTATCAATGAACAATCCATGAAGATCCCCTAGTTCACTGTTCACCTTACCTATACAGGGATGAATCTGCAAATTAGAGTGCCCCCGACTACTCTTTCACACAACACTGCACATACAACAAAACAGAATAATGGACAAGAATGGAGAGAAGGCAGACGAGTAGCATACCCCAGGAGCAAGATCATATCCAATAGCATTAGTCCCCACGCCAGACAACAGAAGCAGGGGATGATTTCTCTTTGGAACCTATCATCATCAAGAATCACACACCCTTAATGTAAAGTTCAAATCCTTGAACAAAAATCAAGTAACAGAACTGTAAATCCTTCATAGTATCACCCTGTGTTTCATTTTATATAACAGTATTTGATAGAACACAATATTTTAAAAATTCAATAGTTGAATAAGATAGAATGGTGTCAAATACTCTAAATGGATTAATGTCTTATAAATTGGGACCAATTCTATATGATCACATTTACTCAAACAGCTTTTCTACGGAACCGTCTCTCTACCTCCACAAATTAGCGGTAAGGTTGCGTACACACTGCCCTTACAAGATTACACTGGGTGTATTGTTGTTGTATTCTATATGAACACATTTAATTTAATTGATCATAAAATTAAAATTTGAACTTATATAGAAATGGAAGTGTGAAATATATTTATTTTTTTCCAAAATATCATACAGTATTTATTAGAAAAAGAGTACTTAAATGTTATGAACTAATTTATAAGACTAAGAGTAACAGTTCAAATACAAATACAAATACAAAAAAAATTGAACCTGAGGAGGAGGAATGTATCGCCAGAGAGCAAGTTTCCAATCGGAATTATTAACCGATACATAGTGGAGTTCATCGGCAGTGCATAACGATGGCTTATTACAAACCTTCTGGACTGTAGTATCGCCATCATTAGTGGAGAAAGCTCTAAGTTTAAAGGAGGAGTTCACCGTGAAGCAGCAGTTCGGGGCGTTCCGGTATGAAATGACTGCGGGAGGAACTCGACGGTAATGATACTGGTTGTGGTGGCGGAATACGGCGGCGATTTGTATCGCCGATCGAATATCGGATTGAATTGGATAACCCATTTTTTTTTTTTGGGAATTTGGATAAAGAAAATTGGTTTTGATAAATCTTTTACTCTTTTGACTTTTGAAGATTTGAGACGTAAAATGGGATATTGAGATAAAAGGAACACGTCAACCCATTTTTTTTATTTTTTTTTAACTTTTACTTTTTTTTTGGAATATAATATTTTTTATTTTTGTGATATATAGTAATATAATATAATAGATTTATTTTTTGTTCTTGAAAAACAATATATACAGTACAAGGAGATCATAAATAATATACAAATACCCTCAATCATACTTTTGAGACATTACTGACAGATTAGTGCATCTACCGTTCAAAAACTAGAACAGTAATTGATATACAATATTAAATTTATTATTATATATATATTGTTTGAGCAAAAAATACTTAAGTTCACGTGAACCGTAATGCATCCCCCACCCCATCTGCAAGACAATGATGATCGACTAACATATGACACTTCATAATTAGCCATTTTAATTATGTATTAAGAGCCAGATTTACAATAATTGCAGGTGTTTAAATAAGACATTAAAACAATAAGGAATCAACTGTTTTTTGTTTTTTTCTTAATATGATTTGAAGTAACAACAGAATTTTCTGCTTGCTGTAACAAGAAGATAGTATGACTTGGAAAATTAATTATCTATATCTAACTCGCCTAATTGTTTCCAACCTCAACTAATTTACCTAAACTAACTACAATTTTAACCATAATATAGCCAAAATTGAGTATCAATCAAGATAATAACATGAGAAAAAATAACAGTAGGGCGAAAACCAAACAACAATAACGACATACTCAATGTAGTTTTATAAATGAGATCTGAAAAATCAATAACTTTACCACTATCTTATGAAAGGTAAGGATAAAGAAGTAGTTTTCGATAGACCGTCGAATCAAGTTAAACATATAAAAACAATTATGCAAAGCAAATATAATAATGAATAAATCATATTGAAAATAGTGATCAGGAGAATAGTAACAACGCCAAAAAAGTATGCGCAAATGAAGTAACATTTAATACTAAAAATTAAAGTAAGATGGTAAGAAAATAATAATAACAAAATACCAAAAATGAAACTAGACTACGCTCTACCTACTAACCTTTTAACCTGGACGTTCATATCTTCTTATTTAGAGTCATGTCCTCGGTAAATTTCAAGTGTGTTGAATCCTGTCTAAATCACTTTTTTCCCACGAGTTCTTCAATCTACCGGTACCTCTCCTTACATTCACTATAGTCAACCTCTCATTCCTTCTTACTAGGGCATTTGTGTGTCTTCTCTTTACATTTCTAAATCATCTCAATCTCGCCTTCCTCATCTTGTCTACCACAGAGATCACTCACACCTAGTCCCGAATAGCATTCTGATCCTATCGTTCTTATGCCCCCCACATCCATCCCAACATCCTACTCTCATATCTGGGGGCATCAAGTTCTTGCTGCCCAACACTCCGCCCCATCATTGTCAATCTCCCCATCTGGGGATGACTCGTGTTTCAATACTCACTTCCACATCTGAAACCTGCACTCTGAATATTCTCTTAGTTCTACTCAACCTGAACCTATAAACTCTAGAGTCTATCTCCAAACCTCCGATGAGAATCTAGCACGTATGTAATAAGCTTTACTGGAAATGCATTAACATAATGGAACACAAGAAATGCAGCCAAATTGTGGTTAAACAAACATACGCATGACCCATTTCACACATCAATCCCAGTGAATGAAGGTTCTAATTAAAATGCACTTACTGTAACTGCAGTTTCACAGAAGCTCCTAATTCCATGGTGTGTCTACATTTCTATTTATACCTTACCCCAATACAGAAGTTATATTTTGTCTTTGATCGATTTCTATTCCAACTGAAGTAAAATAGTACTAGGTGTAACAGAAAACATCATAACAAAGCACCCAATAGTTCGTCATTACCTTCGTACGAAGGTTAATTAGACTTGTGGGAATAAAGCAAATATGTTCTTGTTACACAAACTAGGCCAACAAGTTAACATGGTACCAAATAGAGTAAGTGTAAAGCATATCATCTCTTCTGCCAACCGAAGTCAAGAAAAATAAGCTGCAAGTTAAATATGGGAAGATTGATTCGGACAAACTGCCAACCGAAGTAAAGAAAAATAAGTGTGTATACAGAAACCAACTACTAATGAGGAATGCTGTGCGGATAACCAGCAACAGCAAGGATTCTTAAAACATTATACAGAAACAGAGGGACGGGGAGATAGACACTTGACGCAACAAGCACCTGAAAACGTGTAACTAAACAAAAATATGAGGTTCTCATTATCATTCTAACAAAGAGAAACATAACATCCATGAACTAAATCTTTACAAATAATCATTTGATAAAAGCTCACTAATAGAACATGAGAGGGAATCTAGTACTAACACTTTGCCAGGATGCTTAGCATGGTTCACAAATTCAAACTCAAAAAGAATGATAACTGTACTAGCTAAACAGATTATTAGTAGGCATGGTTTACAGTTCTGTAACTTAAGAATTGTTTGTACAAAATTCTTTTCATTTAATAAGGACTGCGGTTGTACTGATAAAACTATGCCATGAATTGGCTCCAGAAACGATTGTTGTTTACACCAATGAACTTTGGAAAGACACGCTACACTGGGTGTTTTTAAATCGAGGAAACATGCTACACTCGTTACACAGGAAAATGACGATACTGATGTGGGAACAGGAATGCCACTGGATCCAACAAACTTGCAGATCAAGAACACCGTGAGGGGCTTTGCTCAAGGCAAGTTTTGCAGCTGCGGGTATATGTATTATGAGGGGCAGGGGAGAAAGAAAGTCCAGGATCTTCAACATGAAGAACAGAAATAAGGAAGCTTTGACACATGATTTGAAGACAACTTTATGTATACGAATTAGGAGAAATGTGAACCTGTTTACTCATATCATGCCCTTCAAACTTACTTAGTGTTGATAGTGCATCTAGGAATTTTTGGCTACTGTTAGATGAGCAATCAGGCTTGATTGGCTCTGGCTATGTAAGTATTCATACTGGTGATTCCTTATAAAAGAAAGAGGTATCCACCCTCATATATGACTTTCTCTAACTTTATTATAAAAGATCGGTGAAATTGCTAGTTAGAGACACAAGAGGTTAGTAAAAATTCCAGAAACAATTGTAAAATTAGGAATGAAGTTCTTTCTGGATATAAGAAGCAACAGGATTTAACCAAACCGTTATCCCTCATATATGACTGCCTCTAGCTTTAAATAAAGGACTGGTGAAATTGCTAGTTAGTGACACAAAACATCTAAAAATGTCCCAGAAATAACCGTAAAATAAGGAATGAAGTTTTTTCTGAATCTAAGAAGCAGCTTGATTTAACCAAACCATTTCTTAATACACCAAGTAACACATAAATTTTGGGCTGATCCATACAAAAATCTGAATTTAAAACTATCCTAGCATCAAAAGGCATGGGCTCTATTCAACAAGTCAAAGATCACGTATGCTTGTTGCCATGTATGTTCTCGATCAATATGCCATGGCGGTACAAATACATTGCCACAAAGCTCAATAAAACCACAAATGGGGGGGGGGGGGGGGGGGGGGGGATATATAAAGACAACTGAAGTAAAAGCCTCAATCACTATATTACATTTATTCCGTAATTCATATATAGAACAGGGAACATATCATCTGAGTTTGAGCGTTTACAGTATGATCCAGACCGCTATCAATTTATGGATTGCACAAGAAAAGGAAAAAAAACACCTCAATTGTCTTATACCTATAACAAATACACTTGACAAACCAATAACAATGACAAAATTCAAGCATTTATAACAGAAATTTTAAACATAAACCAAACCTATGTCCACAAAATTGTTTCTTCATGTGCAACTCACCTTTCATGGCTGGTGAAGTACTAATTTGTTGGTTGATTTTTTTCTGTCGGAAGCTGCGAAGAAGTACTATGTAAACCAACAGCCGGGGATGATGTCATGGTTTGGTATTGATTAGTAAACTGGGGAGCATGAGCCTGAGAATAGTATATTTGTGCATGTGTAGGATCAGAAAATTCATATGCATAATTGGCGGTAGCACGTGATGTAGGAGCAATTGGCTGAGAGGGATGGTGAATCTGAGAGTAGCCAACATATTGCTGCTGATGCTGTCCTGAAGTGATCTGAACCAATTGCGGAGTTCCCGCAGCTGCTGCTCTATATGCACCAGCACTCATTTCAGGTTTGGAGGCAGGAGGATTTCCAGGATGGTTGTAAGCTGCAGCAGGAGCGGCCATGCTAGGAGCAGGAGGTGTTTGGGGTTGGTTAAAAGGAACATTTGTTTGAGCAGACTCACTATAATTTGTTTGCTGGACCGGCAAATTGTAAGCTTGCGAAGGTTGCCTAGAATGAACAATGTAAACAGGGTACTGGTGCTCAAGAGCAGGGTGCGGAGGATGAGTTTGCTGCTGCGACGGGTATATAGGATAATAAGACGTCACTGGCACAGGACCGGAAGGCGTATGGTGGATATATTGACTAGCATGTACATATTGTTGGGGCTGATACATTTGTTGATGCTGATCATACTGAACTGGCATTGCATATCCAGCCTCCTGAACTTGCTGCTGTTGTTGTACCTGAGCCCGATTATTCGGATCACTCTGCTTCATATCAACTGAATTAGCGGAAACCCTATTGTTACCGGAATGAATTTGACCTACCGGTTCTTGATAAAAGAAATGTCTTTGCCCAGACATCACACTGCTCTCACTACATCAAATAAGATGACTAATTTGAGCATATATTGAAAATTGACAAAGCTAAAACTTTGTAAGCTATATATTTTTACCTTGAAACTGAATTGGGTGAAGGCAAATCAGAAGGAAGAACAAGCTTTGGCTGCAATTGTGGAGGCTGCTGCTGCTGTTGCTGTTGCTGTTGCAGGGGCTGTGTTTGAACAGGATTTCTATAACCAGGATTAACCCCTTGTTCTGATCTCTCATCATCTGAAAAAATTCGATTACTGTAATCCCCACCAACAACTACCGGCACACCGGAATATACAGTTCCGACCACCGGAGCAGCTGGGGCAGGTGGTGAAGTCAAACCCATTATTCCCCCATCTTCCTGCTTCTGCTCCACTTTACCTCCAACCCCTAACTGTGAAAACTGTTCCTCAAACCCAATCCTTTGATTCTCCTCCACATTAACCTTAATCGGCGGTAAACTCGTCAATGACGGTGAGGAAGAAGTCGACCCAAACGACGACGTCGTTTCTACCATCGGAGAATCCGGCACCGACTGAACATCATGAGCACTAATTTTCACATTCTTCGCACCAAATGATCCCTCCAATTGTCCATCCACACCCTTTACATTACAATTCCCAACATCATCATCGAGACCCAGAAGACAATTCACCGACGAAGACTCAGAAAACACCTTCGTTGTAGAAGTAGAAGTCGCCCCATTCAAAGCATGAAAAAACCAATCCTCCGATTTCGTAGAACTTTGTAAAAGTGACCCAATTGAAGAAACCGAATCAAATTCACTTTTGAATAGAAACACACGAATCCGTGAAGCTTTCGTAACACGATCGTATTCCTCGATCATATTCTCAAGGTCTTCATCGGTGGTAACAGAAATAAGCGAATCAAGGTCTTCATTCGGAAGCTGATATTTCAACCAAAACGGCCGACCAGCCAAAAGGGTTTTCGAAAGCCGTGATGAAAGGTCAGAAAGAGAAGTATTTCGATCGGTAACGAAGATTCGGGTATCCCCGCCGATATAACAGAGGGATTTATCATGAGGTCTAGGGATGATATGTCCGCCGTAGCTACACATAAGACGAATCTTCCCGTTACTTCCTCCACCACCGGCGGCGTGTGGGGGTTGTTGTTGCTGTTCATCCCAGGAATTGGTTTTCCGTGACTTTGGGGAGGAATCTACTGAGTTGGCGTAGTTGATATGTGACACCGCCGGTGGTGGTGGCTGTGGCATAGTTCCGGCTACCGACGCCGCCGTGGTGACGGTGGTGGAAATGGGTGGTCCCGGTAGAAGTGGAGGTTCCATGTGAATCTGTAAAGGTTGAAGGAAGAAAGATGCTCTGCCGGAGAAGAATGTTTTTATAGTTTTCCAGCTGTTTTTTTATTTTAATTTTTTTATATGATATATTTGCTTATTAGATTAAAAAAATTATATTTAAATATTTTAATTTATGATGGTGTGATTCAAATTAAATATTTTAAATATAGTTTGTTGAATTAATTGTACCTCATAGCAAATTCGAAACTCTCGTTTTTGCTGGCAGTCTCCCTTGCCTCCTCGCTTTTATACCAATATAAATGTATAAAATGTGTTTGTATTTGTAAAAAGTAAGAAAAACTTGTATATATGCATATATTTTTGTTCTCCTCTCTCCTCTTTCTCTCGGATCTCGCTCGCCACTCGCCCAGATCTGACTCGCCTATCTCACTTTATACAAACATAAATGCATATATTGCATTTGTGTTTGTATAAAATGAGAAAAAAATTATATATTGTATACAAATACAAATACATATATTTTCGTCATGTACACTTATAAATATATAAATACAATCCTTCCCTACCCAATTTTCTTTTATCTTTCTCGTTTTATATAAATATAGATTATACAATTAATTTTTTGTAACATGTATACCGAAACAAAAATAAAAACAAATTATATAACTATTTTCTTTTATACATGTATATTAAAATATACATATTTATATTTGCTATAAAGCACAATTATTCAAACTATTACTTTGTCTATCCATGATTAACTCAACTTATAACACATGAGTCCTAAAAAAACAATTAGTGGAAATCCAAGTGCTGGTCCTCCGGTATTGAATAATCAATTTTAAAAAATAAAAACTTTTTGATAAATTACTATTATTAAAGATAATAAATATTTTTAAACCTTAACTAAAGAAATTTAAATTATAAAAATATAACATTTCCCTTAATAATTTAAGTCACCTGCAGAAACGATTATTCCCACTAATATCGGATAACATGTATGTGATAGTATTCGATTAAACATAAAATTTTAAAATTTTACTTATGTGATAGTATTTGATTGAATAAAAAAAATTAAAGTTAATTTCTTTTTTGATATATATAATCTAAAATACGTCATAAATATTTATATAACTTAAGATACTTTAAAAATAATTAATAAAAAAGATAAATCAAATGTATAATTAAAGAGAAAATTACGCAGATAAGCAAACTTATATTATTTAATTACTCATCATAGCTATAGTTGCTATAATTACCACTCACGACTAACATTATACATTAATTACATGGGCTGAGTTCGAGTTTGTATAATTAGTCATGTTTGTATATGTATAATTCGCCAAGATATACAAATAAATATGTATAATATACAATTTTTTAGCCTATATACATATACAATTCACCTCTCTCCCACTCTCTGTCCTCTCTCGCTCGCCTCTCTCCTCCCTCTCTGCCCTCTCTCGCTCGCCTCTCTCCTCCCTCTCCCAATCTCGTTGCCATTTATACAAATATATATGTATAATATACAGTTATATACAATTATATACATATACAATTCACCTCTCTCCCACTCTCTGCCCTCTCTCGCTCGCCTCTCTCCTCCCTCTCTGCCCTCTCTCTCTCGCCTCTCGCCTCCGTCTCCCAATCTCTCTTGTCATATATACAATTACATATGTATAATATACAATTATCTAACCAATATACATATTATTCACCTTTCTCCCACTCTTTTCCCCCTCTCTCTCGCCTCTCTCATCTCTCTCCTCTATATAACATGTAGCTACAAATTGTAATTATCAAACTATAGCTATGGAGAGTAATTAATTATTTTTAACTGGCTATATGTGAAAGTTTCCCATAATTAAATTATTTTTGTGGTGACTAAATTAAAAAAAGGTCATACACAAGATTATATATCTATATCGAAGTTTGATTATTTTAAATTTACATCGAATAAAGCTCTATTCAAAAGATATCATTCCTTATCAAGAGTTCTTCAATATTTTAATTTCAAACTTGAAACCTCGAATGTCATATGAAAGATATCAATGAATAGTCCACCCAAAAAATGATGATAATATATAGCCAATAATAATTGTATGGAATGATACGTATTTAAATATTCTTTCATCTTACTAAGAAATTTCGATTTAAATTTCTCTGAATGTGTAATTGCTTTATTATAAAGTATCTTATCTTTCGATATGAAATTTTTCGACATAAATCTAAGTTCGATATGAGGTGGAGGGGTGGGGATGTCATGTGTTGACAGCTGGATAGGGGGTAGTGGGATGTACTGATCCCATTTATCATCATCACCTTCACCTGAAAATAGGGGTAGTGGGGTTGCTCACATTTTACTATTCTTGTATATGATATTATGTTTATTATATATTTTTAAGAATTTGATATTTGATATAGTATTTGAGATTTATAAGAAAAATATAGAAATATCAAATATTATAATAAAGTGGTTTTCTTGTATTTGTCCGAGTGTTCATCTTAAAACTCAATTAAATTTAAATTTACGCAACAAAATCTCATTAGGAATAAATACTTTCTGATAAAGTGTAGCCTCCATATTTAATAGAATTCAAATTCAAAAATTACGTTTAAGAACAAAAGAATATTTATCACTTTATCACAAATTATAATTAGTTGATCGAGATTTGAGTTTTATATAATTGATTTCCTCGTAAGTATTTTGTACTCAGTATATCAGAATCCAACTAAATTTAAATTTGCATATGAAAGTCCAACATTATATTTGATTTTTGTATCTAATAAGGCTTAAACCATAAGCGGAGCCACCTTTGGTGAAGGGTGCTCCGATACACACCCTTCAATGGAAATTATATGGCATACATGAATTAAATGTTAGTTATCATGAGTGTATATTTTATTTGTATAAACCTAACACAAATAAAAAAAAATTACACACCCTTCAACAAATTTTTAACTCCGCTATATTTTTATTTTAAAAAAATTAAAAAATACTTACTACTTTATCGTAACTTGAATCGGGTAAAATTTGAGGTTTAAAACACTATTAGGTAAATGTATCTATCGAATCCTTAAATACCTACCTAAGAAGCCTTTGTAGTAGACCCATAATAACGAACATTACCTATTTTTTAATTATGTGTTTGTCTAACTACTATGTATCACTCATATTTTATTCCAAAAGGATAAACAAGAACATTGGCTTTTGGATATTTTGAAAAGTCTATGGGAAATAATTTTGGGGAAAAAAAAAGAGTTAATTGGATTTATAACTCTCAAATACTATTTTTAAATTTCGATTCAAGATATTTTAGGATTTACTATTTAAGAAATCGCTTGCTCAATCAACTCAATCACTTTTGCAAGTATTATTTATCTGAGATAGCGTAATAATATAAAATACAGAGGATTTCTTAGATAATGAGATATAAAAATAAGCTAGACGTAAATCAATATTCAACTATCGATTCATCAACTCATAAAAATTCCTTTATTTGATAAAAAAAACTATCATTTTTTTTGTGACAACTAGAGAATGTAGACATAGATATGGACATATTTTGCTATGTATGCTTTTGCATTTTTGTGTTTGGCTCATCGAATATTATGGGAGAAATAGGTGGCTAATTAAATGGTAGGCCTTAATCAACTATTCAATATTATATTATTTATGTTTCACTTTTTCATTATTTTTGTATATACTTAGGATAAGATAGATTTATATTATTACTTTTTCAACTTTGTAGGATTTATTTCTTTACAAATTTTTTATTTTAGACATAATATTTTTACCTATAAGAAATCTGAATATAACACTAAAGATGACAATATTTTCTACTTTTAAATCCAAAATTACGAGTGGTCACAAAAGATAATGTATGTATCTCCAAATATGGTATTACTGACAAAAATGATTCGTCGGTATTCATTAATAACCTCTTGTTTGGCTATAGATTTGACAATACATTTTCAAAAAGAAAAAAGAAAATATTGTTTGTTCATGAAATTCGATCAGTTTTTGAAAATATGTCTTTAAAAAACTTCTACACGTCCAAATACAATTTCAAATTTTAAAAATTATTTTTCTAACAAACTTCACAACTGATATTTCTTTTCGAGTTTGAATTGAATTTATGGTCATTAGCTTGTTAGCCAAGTAAACGACATGAACATATTATCAACCTAATTTAATATAATTATTTCTTTTGAAGCACAATTTGGACTTATTCCTCACCTAATCAAACTTCCTAATCATGTTTTGGTTCAAATATAATAAGAAAAATAAAAGTAATTTTAATATTCATATAATATTTATATAAATATAAATGAAAGCAACAAGAGGATGTTTATGTTTGTTTCTACAAATTTGATAATGTTTGTGGTTGACCAACTAACACTATCCCACGTAGGGATAAATCATGTAGTGGGGTTAGATGGGAGAAGCAATACGATATTTTTGAAAATAATGTTAACTAGTGATATAATTAAATTTAGATTTTTTGTTTAAAGAGTTTAAAAATATAAAAAAAGAAATATATAAAAAAGTCAAGGAAATTTAATATATATTATATATAAAAATAAATAATTTATTTTTATGTATAAATATAATTTTCGTCAAAATTCATCCAAACCCTTCTTGTCTCTATCTGGCTTCGCCTATGTAAATAAACATTTCTTTTGTAAAGCCTTTTCTTCAATTTTCCATGGAGCCCAAACTCCTACAACTTCTTCGTAAGTGAGATTTTTGACTGCAGCAATTGCAATTTTAATTTTAGCCAATTTAAGTCCATAAACTTATTCCGCTGTCTACGTTCGCTATTAAACCTACGCCCGTCCATTCTCCTTTTGTGTGTTTATGTGTGTGTTTTAACCAACACTTGGACATTATTTCAAGATGATACTTTCCTACTTAATAATGTTATTACCAATTTTTAGCAAGTATTTGTTCAAGAATTATTTTACTGTTCAATTTAAAAAAAACAATTTTTTCAGTAAAATAAGTCATCTTGTCTGGATACCAAGTAACAAAGTAAGATTTTTGTTAATACGAGGAAGATAATTTAGTCCATAAATGGAATGTACTAATTATTATTTTACTCTATACTTTAGGGAACATAAATTCACCATTTCTAGGGGGACTCAACTCTCTTTTAGGAAACATTTTATCATGTAATATCAGCCTTTTAAGGAAATTTACTTGCTTTCTTGAACATTTTTTTCCATTCATTCGATATTTGATAATTGTTTTAAGATATAATAGTCACATGTTTGTGAAAATGTCTAATTAAACACTCTTCATTAGAAAAAATATATAAATATAAGTAAAATGATGTGCGAAATAATTAAATAACATATTTTAAATATTCTTAACACAATAAATTATTATAATCCGATTGTTTTAGATGCTTAAAATGAGATAGTGCTTGTTTTCAAATCTCCGTAATTCTACTTTTGAAAAAGAGTTTTCCAGTCTGTCCAATTTCTAGTTGCTATCCAGCATATACACCATTTTTTTACCTTTTCTTTAATTATTTTTTTGATGGGGGCATACGTTTTAGATAAATATTTATTAAGGTTGATATCGATCAATATTATAATAATAAATGTATAACATATGTTTATACGATTTGATTTAGGGGGCAGGGGGCAGAAGCTTGGAATAAATATTTATTGACATATATACCAAAATTATAATAATAGATGCATAATATGTGTTTAAACATTAAGTATTAGATTGAGATCATCAAGATTGGATAAGAGAGCCAAGTCGTGTTTTAACATTTCATATTTAGGGGCACTTTGGTTGCTAGTTTAATTTGGAGGTGAATTTTATGAAAAAGAGAATTGTTTTGGGAAGAAGATATTAAAATTACTTCGGTTAAGATTAGGTGTGTATAAGTCGTTAAAAATAATTTAAATGTGTGTTCAATTTTTCGAGATAAGTTTGAGATGAAATATATGTTTCCCTTATTAATAATAAATTATGCTTAAGTACTATATTTGTTGTTGATTAGAGGTAAGTTATATACTTGTATAAAATTAATATGGAATATGGTTTGTGATTTAGAAAAAAAAGCAAATAAATATTACATGTGTAATAAATTATGAGAGGATATGTATATTGTTTTATGCGAAACAGAATGTGGAACAAACTAAATTCTGCGTAATCAATATATAGATTTCTCATAACTAATTTCTGCGTTGTTAATATATGCATAATTCTATCCAACTACCTATATTACTAAAGGATAATTTGATAATTGGCTAGAATTATACTGATTTTAATTACGTAGAATAGAAGTTGAAAGAACTAATATATCAATCTAAACTCTTCATAAAATAATATATAAATTTCCTTATAATTAATATCTGCCCTATTAATACACGTATAACTTTAATAATAAACTATTTGAATTACTATTGTTAAACTACAACCACTCAACATTATGTTAGATTAAAAAAAAGGATAATTGTATAGAATGACAAACTAATAATATAAAATAAATATAGTAGCAACCTTTTAATTTATTTGTGTTTCATAGCAAACTGTTTGTCAGTCCCTCTCTCCCTCATATTCTCGCTCGCCACTCTCTCGCTCGCTCGCTTCCTGTCGCTCGCCTCTCTCGCTTTATAAAATAGAATTGTATAAATTGTGTTTCTAAATATATAAAGCTAGAGAAAATTGTATAAACGCATGCAAAAACATATATATCTTCGTCCTATATACTTATAATTATACAATACAAATATTTCCATGCCCAAGTCTCTTTTGCCTTTCTCGTTTTATACATTCAAATTATATATAATTTCTCTCTTTCTCGTTTTATACAATTCGATTCAATTGTATATTCCCTGCCCAAGTTTCTTTTGCCTTTCTCGTTTTATACAAATTCAAATTGTATATAATTTCTTTCTTTCTCGTTTTATACAATTCAATTCTGCCTTTCTCGCTTTCTCGTTTATACAATTCAAATTGTATATAATTTCTCTCTTTCTCGTTTTATACAATTGGTTTCAATTATATATGTGTAGCGAATTATACATATATAAATTTGTTATGGAGCACAATTATGCAAATTTTACTATAGCATACTAATATAAATTTTATATTTGCTATATGTGAAAGTTGCTTTAAAAAAAAAATAATCGTTGGAATGACTTTTTGGTCATGTGTAGTATAAAATATTACTTGGAGGAGTTGAACTAATTTCATTTTATAATTAAATATATTAAAGTTTTTGCCATTTGGATGTTCAAGAACAGATAAAAAGCCCAATTTACATTTTAAATTTTGAGATAAGTATTAAAAAACGCTATCAACACCCTTCAAATTACATTTCTATTTAATTAAGTGTATTTAAAAATAATTTTTTTATGTCACATGTCATTTATTCACGTCACATATAAGATACTAATAATCTCTCTCTTTTTTGTACCTTTTTATCTATACAATATTCTTCTTTCTACTTTATAATTTATAACATAATATATTTAATATAGCTATAAATTGTAAGAAAAATTATTGCTACATGTGTTAATCATACTCCAAAATTAAATTTGTTTGTCAAATTTCCTCTTCATTGATTTGGTGTTAATAGAGGATATTTAGTAGTAGTTTATAACCACTCGTCGCATTTTAGGTTTTGGGTTTGAACTTTAGGTATGGAGAAAATCTTGTTGGGAGCGCTATACATGACTCTTTCAGTGTGCAATTTCGGGTTCAGTAAGAGCTCCAATGTGTAATTAGAACTTTGAGTGAGAAACAATTAAAATATTATTTAAATACACAACTTATTTTATCATATTCTTTAAGACTCCCTACCATTTGAAAAAAAAAATCTCTATTTCCCTCACTCTCCTTCCTATTCTCAGATACATCACTCTTACTCAAAACAGGTGTGTCTTGTGTATATCAACAAAGGTAATGTATCGGAAAGCGTTGTATCAGAAGTTCAGAACATTGAGCGATGTATTGAGACAAATGTATCTTGTATCAACAAAAGTAATGTATCGGAAAGCTATGTATCGGGACGTTAAACGAGGTATCGGGACATGTGTGCCTTGTATCAACAAAGTTAATGTATCGGGACGCGATGTATTGGACCGTTGAGTAATGTATCCAAAATACTTACATTTTAAGGGATTTTGCAATTTTAAAAAGAGTAGAAATAAAATGTAATTAGTTTATTTGTGTAGTTTTTACAGAAAAATATAATAAATTAACCAGAATATTTTGATGGACCAGAACTATTGGTAGCATATATGGGCCTTCTATTGAAGATTTGGGCCATTCCATCTAAGATAGCTTCTTCTTGACTACGTACTTGTTTATCAAAAGGCCCATTATAATTTATGTAAATTACTTTATTTAATGTTCTTGCCGTCTCAATTTATATGACTTATTTTGACTTGACACAAGTTTTTTTTTTTAAAAATAATTTTGAAACTTGTGATCTAAATAAGTAATAGATAAATGTGTAGCTGTAAATCACTTTACCAAAGATAAAATGAACATTTTTAATGTTAAACGGTTACTTAATATAAAATTTTATCATTCTTTTTGAGACCGACTAAATAATAAACTGATACGAAGAGAGTATAAAATTAGGGTTTTGGAGCACTTTATTTATTGAAATTGGAACTTGTCTTTATCAACTATGACTCATCTTTTCAAATTTTCTGGACAATTTTTTTTTAATTAATAGACGATAGTGATATATAACAATTCAAACAAACCTTTATACCTACATTATCACTATATACTATTGTATGAAATATAAATCGTGTCGATCAATAACATTATGATTTTAATCAGATCTTTATTAAAATCAAACATGTATGCATTCAATTAATGATACCGCCTTTTCTAATAAAATTAGATTCTTATAAAATTATTCAAGCTTTATGGAAATTCAATTATCATATTACAAATAATCAAAACAACAAAATCCATAAAAAAATTTCAAAGGAATTTTGAAAGTAATTTACATACATTAAAAGATCCAATGAAGAAATTTCGAATATCTATTTATTATTATTTTTAAAATTCCTCTTTTTTCAGGAACTTTCTTTTGTCACTTCCTTCCAAATTGGATGACTCTGGAATCTCGATAAAGGCGATGCTAAATTTATCTGAATTCAGTATTTTTTAACTAATAAATTTGTACATAGTAAACTAACTAAAACTAATATCAATTTGAACTTACAACTCAAAAAAACACGACGAGTTCGATAGTAAAAATTATAAAAAAAATAAACTCGTAAAATTTTAAATTCTGAATCCGTCTCTAATTTCAAAATTCATCAGTCATATCTAATCTGTTACACCTAACGTGGCGAATTCATATTCGCTATAATCTGCCAGCAAGATCACTCCACTTCACATGTAAACTAGTTAGATAATGCTTTTGGGTCCCACTTTTAGCTGACGTGTCACCTCCACATCAGCAAAACCCATACATAAAATTGCCACGTCATACCAAAAAGTTCATTGCTAATTTCCACTTTTTATTTTATTATTTTTTGTCTTTTTTAGAAAAGTAGATAACAAGAACAACTTCATGAAAAGTACATCAAGAGAAAGTGTTTATAATATGATAGGATATATATTCTTGTGACTCTCAAAAAATCACTTTTTTTTATCTCAAGAAATTTTCTATTTTTTTTTTGTTGATTCAAGAAAGTTGACTTCTTGGAAGACATTAATCACAGGTTCATTACTTTACTTTAAATTATTTTTTGCAATTTTATTTTTTTAGTTTTTTTACTAGTTATGTGATTAGTAGAATTTTAGTTGTGTAGGACTAATTGTTGTTAGAAACAATTGATGTTATTACTAAATTGTCGTTGTTCGGACTTTTTAAAAATATGACTGGGACGCATGTTGGATTCTCTAAAAGTAGTTTATTTTTGAAGGATCTGACACGGGCTCAGAGTAATATAGCTAGTTAGCTACTAAGTATTGGTTTGGTTAACATATAATGGAATTTTGTTTCTTGTTAATTTCATTTGAGGTGTTTTTGAAATTTTTGAAAAATGTGTATTAGGATAGTTTTACTATTGGAGAGGTACTCCTACTCGGACTCTCTGAAAATATTGTTGGATCCTCTGAAAGTAGTGCATTTTTGGAGAATCCGAACCATCTTATTTGAAAAATTGAGTAATTTTTTTTATATATATATATAAATTGTTGAATCCCCATGTTTGAATATTTGTCTCCGCGATTTTGACGAGTGCATCAACATATTTGAAGAGTCAGAGTAACTTGAGGGGAATAGTTTGATTATGCTTTGTGAAAAAGTGAATTGCTTAATTTAGGTATAATGTGTGTTCCACTACCAGATTATGGTCAAGTGAATTAGGCACAAATCCCTAGGAGTTTGGTACAAGTAGATATTAGGGATTTAAATTTAGAATAGAAAAATATTCCAATTGTTGTTTGAATTCAGTGATTCTGAGAAATTTTGTGATAAAGATCTAGTACAGTGACGGATCCAGGATTTGAATTTGATGAGTTCGACGTTTAGGATTCGTATTTTGTACTGTTAAATTATGGTTTCAATTCTTAGTTTCTCTTGTTTTTAGATTTCTATCACTACTTGTTGTTTCGCTTTGATATCTTGTTATCTTGTTGTAGTGTTTGTTTGGTGTTTATTGCCTCTTTTTCACTGTTTGTTCAGTTAAGAGTCTTTCGAAAACAAACTCTCTACGTTCGAGAAGGGTAGAGGTAAGGCCTGTGTACATCCTATCCTCCCCATACCCGACCTGTGTGAGTACACTGGGTTTGTTGTTGTCGTTGTTGTTGTTGTTATATGTACACCGTTCAAAAGTTATGAGTTCAAATGAACTCGTAGTCGATTTAGATTTACTATGAACTGAAAAATTTATCCATTTTTACTTCCTATAACTACATTATGGCTTAGATGTGCAGAACAACTGTTTCGAGGGTTCGTTCGAATTTGTAAAGATGGAAATGGAGAAAGCATGTGAATTTTGCATGTTATTGAAGCCAGTGGTGTATTGTGAAGCTGATGCAGCACATCTTTGTTTATCTTGTGATGCTAAAGTTCATTCAGCTAATGCCCTCTCTAATCGTCATCCTCGTACTCTTGTCTGCGAGTGTTGTGGACACAACCCTGCTTATATTCGATGTTCTGATCATCAAACGTTCATGTGTCGTGACTGTGACCGATGCCATCATGATCTCTCTTCTCAACACCAGAGAAAAGTGATCACTAGTTATATGGGCTCTCCTTCTGCTAAGGATTTGGCAGCATTATGGGGATTTGGCTTGAAAGATTTGGAAAATGCTACTCCACCACATCAGTTCATCTCAACATCGAATGGTAAAGCGAATGGAGCTAAGGTCATTTCAAAAAAATTTAAACGGTCTCATTCGTCACCAGGGGGCTCTTCCTTAGCTTCTGAACTCGACTTCACAGGTCTCGTTGTTTCTCCTGAATCAGAAGTGGGATCAACTAGTTACTACACTAAGGTTAGCATTTTTCGTGGAATCCTGACTTGACATGTTGGAGAATTTATCGTTCTTTTTGATATTTTTATCTGTATTATCTCATATAAAAGTTGATGATTTCGGATAAAGTGCTTCCCCGAATGATTCTGAATACTAGTATATCTTGTCTCAGTCATGCAGATACGGTTGAGATGGATTACTGTTCGAAGTAGTTTATGTTGTCGTAGTTTGATGATAGAACGGATGATTTTAACGTAGTTAATTGATCTTATTAGTAATGTTTACGCTATGCAGGCTCTCCTGAGGGATAAATACTTGTATATTGTACTGTAGATTGTAACAACAAGTGAACTTACCGTATAACTTACTGTATCGGGTACTTTATTATGTTCTTTCCGAGTTATGTATGATATACTTACCTCTACGGTTACTTGCTTCATTGGTTTAGGTGTTAAGCTTGCGTAAACGAAGGGAGAATACTTCTCTTATTCTACAGCAGATTCTTGACTTGGAAAGACTTCAACTGACTGAGGGCAGTAACAATTTAACAAGTGGAGAAAGTCGAAATAATGTTTCTTCATTGAAAAATTGTACATCATGGAATATGCGTAACAAATTTGATTGCTTGCAGAGTTCACTTGATCTTGGCCCCGAACTTCAGGATTGGGGCAATACTCATGAAAGTCCAGTTGCTGAATCGTTTCCATTACCGTTGCCTGATGGTGATTCGTTCTGGGAATGTAAAAGTCCGGTTCAGAGTAGTCAGGTCTGCTGCTACTACTCTCTGTCATTCTCTCCGTTATCCCACTTCACACGTTTAACATTTCATTTGCATACTCCATGAAACATTCATGGCTCAAATCGGAGCAGTAACACGAATAGTTAAAGCTTCTTCCAAGAAAGCATTGCCATATAACTTGTTCTTCAATTTCGGTTATCACCAGTGTTTTTTGTGCATTATTTCGTGGTTGTTAGTTGTAACTGTTTCTTCTTCTGTCTATATGTTATGCTCTCCATTTCACATTGTTTCGTTGTTGTTATTGCCCCTTTTTCAAACTGTTTGGAATGCCTTATTAAAGTCGACTGGAGTATGAATACACATGCAAATCTGAAAGTAAGATATAGTTGGTTCCCATATACGTAACGTGTTTTCACCCTTCTGATCATGTAACAAGACTAATATTCATCTTCTTTCGGTATCAAGCTGAAGATATCATTTCTGTTGTTTGCTTGAATGTTAAAGTCCTACCTGTATATAGTTGTCAAGCAAAGTTTTTGCTGCATGATCCCTGTCTGTAGTTAATCCTCTCGGGCTTCTTTCTCTTTCTCCGTCTGTTTAGTTCATGTTGGAAATTTGACCGAATAGATGTAAGGAATACTGTTGTACTGGCATTCTCCGCGTTGATTTATGAAGTATGAGCTTGATCATTATATGAATTCTGCAGCTTTGGCCTCAAAATCTGCAAGATCTAGGAGCTTACGCTGAACTAGAATGTTTCGATAATTCCAATATGCCTGATGTTGATTTGACCTTCCAAAACTTTGAAGAACTCTTCGGTGAGGATCAGGATCTGAACAACACTCTTCTCGAGGAGGATAGGACATGCTCGTCTATGGAGAATGATTCATCGATCGATAGATCAGATTACAGCTATGTTAAGAAGGTTGAGATCTTCATAGTTTTGCTTCAATTACTTACAACATATGTTTTACTTAGTCATGTTATTAGAAGTTTCTTTTACTGATGACAGGACATATCAACAGCTTCATCGGTCCGTATAGGACATTCAACTCACTTTGGCCAAGCCCACGGTGAGCACATTCCCACGATCAAGGACTGTCCTCCGCCTATAAGAACAAACTTTTCCTCCTTGTCCTTCTCAGCATCAAGGCTGAGTAGTGAAAGCAGTGGTAACGAGTACGTGCATTCATGTGCTGCCAACGATCAGGAGGTTTCATGTAATTCACAGATGGACAGTAAAAAGAAGGCTAAGCTGTAAGTACAAGTCTTTTTCTAGGTGTTATATTAGTCCACAAATGATTAGTCATTGTGCATTTGTTGTTTGGTAGCTCTGTCATCGCGTGTTTTAGTTCTGTATTCAGGTATGAGAAACAAGCTCGGAATACACCACGAAGAGCTAGGACTAACTTTAAAAAGCAGCATGTCCTGAAGGCACATTGTTATGAAACAGATGCACTTAATATGTCACGAAGCTTTTAAAAAAGGTCGCGATGGTTGAATGTGTTGTGAAACTTGTGTATATACCATCAAGCATTACCTCAGTAGCTCAAGAATATCGTTTCGAAAATCTGTTGTATGTCTCTCCTGTTAATTCCTTCTTCTTTACATTTTGTAAAGCCTAGTTTTGTGTTCTCACAGAAAATGGGATGATAGGTTTCATACTGGTTTTTTATTTTTTATGTTTGTGGACTGTTGTTATCATTCTCTTAAAACACATTTTTATGTCACTTGCCATTCTTTCTCTTATGCGTGTGAAGATACGACACATTGAGCGTGAAGGATGTACAAGTTCATATAAGCAGACCGATAGTTCATTTTCCAACCATTGTGGGACTCTAACCTAGTATAACACCTTTGTCACGCTCAGAGTTAACTGGAGTGTGGACCGGGAGCCCGGTGCATATCATTATAAGAAGCAACACAATGGAGACAAAGTGATCAAGGAATTGTACCAAAAAGGGCTATTCCTTTAAATACATATTCTCTTAGTAGGCATGAGTTGAAATCAGAGGCGTATCTATGATTTAAACTCTTTATTGGTTCAATCTCTATTGTTCTTAGTGTTGAACTCATTATACTTTAAAGTTATGGGTTCATATTTACTATTTATAGCTATTTAATTGAACTTACATATAAATTTGTGTTTTGCGTCGAAAGTATTGAGTTCAGATGAACCTAACATAATAAAGCAAAACTTATATGATGGGCCTAAAGTAGGAAGCCCAATCCAACTCAACATGGGTTGCAGGTTGGGTCAATCCACTTTTTAAAAAATTATATATTTTTTTATTTATTAAAAATTTAAATTTTAATATGGAAATATTTACAAAATAATATTACATAGTGTTGCTACTTGCTAATCAAGTCCCAAATTCACGAATAAAATAATCCTGATATTACTTAAGTACTAATTCTCCAAAACTTTATATCACTAATGATGCCCATTACATATGAGCCTAACTTTATTTTTCAATGTCACAATAAAATAGTCGATTTTGAGTTTAAACTTTTCTTATTATTTAGCTATAAGTCGTTTCAATTCAGCTTTGCTAAAGTCTCACGGATCAACAAATTTATTCGGATCAAACTAATTTTTGTTCTAAAAAGACCTTTCAAAACTTGACATAATTTTATATTAAATCACAAATTAGATTAGATCGATTTATGTTACGGAGTTCAAAGATTTAGCTACAAGCCGTTTCAATTCATCCTGATTTAAGTTTCACGGATCAATGAACTTATTCGGATCAAACTACATTTCATTCTAAAAAATCTTTCAAAACTCAATATAATTTTATTAAATTACGAGTTAGATTAGGCCAAATCGCGTTACGGAATTCAAAGATTATGTGGAAATTATAGGAGTGGACAGGTGCTTGAAACGGCGGAATTTATAGAAATGGAGGGCCTCGAGGCCTCATGCGCCGCTATGTGTCTACTTATCTTTAGACACTCACTACACACTTGGTTAAATTTAGGATTTTGCACTTTTTTAAAAAAAAAAATTAATTTGGATATTTTTTTGTATTTTTTAAAGATTTGGTTCTTGATTATCTAATCATTGATATTATTTTTTTCTATATAAACAATTACTAGAAGAAAAATTAGAAATGTGAGGCGACTCATTTTATGGTTTTCACAAAATATATCATATTCGATTAGTGGTGCAGTCAGAAATTCGATCTGACACGTTCTGATGTATTATATATATAGTCACTAAATTGTTATCGAGCAATTGCTCTCTTTACCTCAAAGTTGTGTTTTTTCTTTAGATTTTAAGTCGGCCACACGCAATTATCATTGATCGAGTTGTGTATTTTATTTATTAATATTTTACAGATTTTAAGCAGACCACAATGAAATACGTATGCACAAATTTAAATATGGGGCTTTGTATGAGATTTAATCTATATATACTGTAATTTTCTTACAAAAGATATCCAACTGGACCCCATGACACCACCATAGCTCCGCCTTGAGACAAGAAAAGAACTATTCTAAATATGGTCTTGTTATAATATTGACGATCTTGTAAAGGTAAAATTTTAACAGATTATTATTTTTACTAATTTTATCTTTTTAAGAAATTGAACATCTTTAGTTCTATAAAAATATTAGGAACTCTTTTGTGTAATATCTACCTCTTTCACTAAAAAATTTGACAATTAAAATGCATTCATTTGAATTTTGAATATTCAATATTTTCACTTTTCTATTATTAAATTCATTTTTGATATGTTAGTTTTACCCATAAATTAAACTTTTTGCCATAATGTTGCAAACGTCAATATAATAGTCTAGTTTTGTCTTCTTTCTGTTGGCAACTTTTAATGACTACTAATTATAGCATTTCTTATTATGTTATCATTGCTCTATTATTATCACTCACTTTATTATAGTTACAAAGCTTTTCTCAACATCTTTTTCAATCACAATAAATTTCTCTATAGCCAAAAAATATTTTTTTATAAATAAATAAATAACTCCGAGCTTGCTTGGGATGAGAGATAAAGAACGACTAATCTTAAGATTAAATCGTCGAATAACTTATTTTAGAATTAATTATCTTATCAGGATTAGACTGTTACGTTCATTCTGCATTGAGGTTGGGATAATAATTCTAAAATAACTAATCTAAGGATAATTAATTCCCAGACAACTTATTCACCTATCAGACGAGCTCATTCATGTCCATAAAATGTCTTTAGATTAAAACAAATGTTGTAAGAATATTATTTATATCATCGATCTTCTTGACTTATTTGAAATTAAAACGTAATTATCGTATTTTAGGGTCATAAACTTTATGATGCACTATGGTTGCAATAATGATGTCAAAAAGATGGTGAAAAATGTAGTTGGAGTAGGTGGCTATATGGCCTAGGGTCAAATTTCATATAATGAAGTGGAGCACTAAACATATAATAATATTGAAAAATAAATAATAGTGATATGTTTTACATTATACAAATTCAGAAATAGACCTCTTAGGCTTTTTATTTTTATTTTTTCAAGTTTTAAAGTAATGGGGCCAATTGTTTTCTATCATTACTTTATCATGGAATCAAATAGTTCCCCATTAATTTCCACATTCCAAAGTCATTTTAAGTATAAAAAGAATCAAAATATAGCTCATCATAATTCCATCATTTGAGGCTAAATCTATTTGCCTTTTGCATTATTAGGAATGATTTAATTTTGGATAATAATGAATCAAAATATAGCTCATCATCATAATGAATTACTAGTTCCGTCCAATTTTAATTATCATAGTTTTTTTTTAAAAAAAATTAACTATAAAAATTTTATTATACATTTTATAATGTATTTTTTATCATATTGATATGCAAAAGAAATTGCAATTTATAGTATTTTTCGTATAGTTCTTGAATATTAAATTTTTAATTTAAAATATTGAATTAATGTAATCTAATATAATTTTGAAAACTAATCAAATTGACAGCGCAACATGACAATTAAAAATGGATAAAAACATAATATATCTATCTATCTATATATAAATATATATATATAAAAAAAAACTTTTCTAGAGATACAATTTTTTCTCCGACCATATATTAACCATGCAAAATATTTCGTACATCAAATATCTTTCAAAATATGTAGTACTTAAAGAAACAGCTATTGACATTTCAAACTCAAAATTTCCAAATAAATGGGCGCATGCTACGATTTTATTCTCTTTTATTAAAATTTTATTTAATCACTTTGCTCTTTTTTCCCAAGTCAAAAATTAGAAAAATCTTGCTAAACTTCAACATTCCTACAACGTAATGTTGAAAAGTAATCAAACCTATCAATTCTAAGACTTTTGATTTATGATTAAATTACTTAATTTGAGTAATCATTCTGATTGGAAATTCGAATTTCTGTTCAAATAAAGAGTCTATTAGTGTTTTAATTTAGAACAAGACGAAATAATCTAAAAACCCTCCAACATATTATAGATAGAAGCCTTTGAAAATCTTATATATATAAGGTTTTCAGAGCTCTGACTTTGTATATTGTCAACAAACAATTTGAAATATGCGCGAAGAAAATATCAAAATAATGTAATGTCATATTGTCTGTCTTTTTAGATTGGATCTTCAAATTTTTGAAATGCTCCAAATTCGGAATTTTTTTTTATATACACAAGAATTTTGAATGGCATCTAAGAAAAATCTTTTATCAAGAATTTTCACTCATTATACCACTAATAATTAATTAATTAATTAATTAAGTCAAACTTTCCAAGTGGTTGTAGCTATCCTAGAAGCTTAGGATTCTCTTACGAGGTTTAATTAAAATCAATTAGTGACAACTTTTTGGCTGTCAATGAGCAAGTAAAAAAAGTATTGAAAGAACATGAAAATAAGAGAATACAAGAATCTTATGGCTGACTTATTAGGAGGTAGCATCGAGGGTCTGTCCGAAAAAATCTCTCTATTTTTATAAAATAAGATAAGACTATGTATATATACCACCCGTCCGAATCTACTTATGGAATTCCACTAGATAGATATGTTGTTGTTACTATTTTATATAACAACGTCGTTCGACCAGATATTTTTTTATTGTTGTTATAAGATATTGTTATAGCACATGATATAACGAGTATATTAAGTTAATTCAATAGCCTTTTCATTTAATGTTACTGTGTCGAAACGTGACATTCCGATCCAAGAATATCGTGTCAGAACGTGAGACTTCTATCCAATTATACCGTGTCAGAACGTGATACTCCGATCCAATTATACCATGTCGGAATGTGAAACTCCGATCCAATTATACCATGTCGGAATGTGAAACTCCGATCCAATTATACCGTGTTGGAACACATAAATATCGATTTTAAAGAAAATTTGATTATTATAATGAAATGTTATTATAGAGGATGACGATTGTTAATAAAGAGGTCTGACTGTATATAATATCCGGAATAGTAAAAGTGATTTAACAACCCCATTTTCTTAGGCATGCCATTTAGATTTGTTGCTTTTTTGACATCAAATCCAGAAAAAGTGTGTTTTCCTGTCACAAACATCTTCAATTTTTCTTCTTCTTATCTTAAGCAATGCCATAAAGAGACTTGAAAGTAGTAAAAGGATTGCAATAATTCTTGAAAAAAGTAGTTGTAAGCATTTTTCAAACTAACTTTCAATGAAGAAAACAATTACTTTGTTTGACTACTATTCATAGTGCTACTATTCTTTGTTCAATCAAGTTAGCTAAAGTCATTTAATTTAACACCGCCAATCAAGTTAGCTACTATTCCTTTTCTTAGAAGTATTCCATATCGAAGCTCTACTAAATTTGAATTCGCATTGAAAAGTTTTACATGAGGTAAAATACTTCTTAATAAAGGCAACTCTCTACCAGGACGATTCAAACCCAAGATCACAAATTAAGGATGAAGGAATACTATCACTGTACCATAACGTTTGTTGGTAACCTTATAATAGATTTTACTCTATCTTTTAGATTAACCTATTAATTTAGTTGTTGTAAGCTTTGCACTACTTCTCTTATTAATTGTTATATTTTAATCTAAAATTGTTGAACTTGAGTCGATGATAAGGCATGTGTATACTATATCCTCATCAGAGTACCCTACTTATAAAATTTTACTGTATATGTTATTATCGTTTTTTTTCAATGTAAGGAACTTGAAATGCTAGTAAGGGACTTAACAAAGTTAAAGTTGCTTACCAACATGGGTTATGGTGCACTGGTGAGAATAGTTCATCCTTAACCAAAAGTCTCGGGTCAAGCCCTGGGTATTGAGAAAATGTTGTTGGAGCGTCACCTTCCGAATGAGTCGTGCACGGTTTGAATTTAGTCGAAGTTCCAATATAGGCTCCGGACGCCGAGTGAAAAAACAAAAAAAAGTCAAGTTGCTTAATTAATTAAGGATGGACCTACGCGACGGCAGGGGCATGATTGGAACTTGGGCAAAGTACCTAAATTATATTACGGAAGACGTATTCAAGCATTGAAATGTACTCTTACAACTTTATAATTTATATATATACTCTTTGAAATTAATTTTACTACGGAGGCGTAAATCTCATGAATCTATGAGACGTGATATACTTTCATGTATATTCAACTTTCTAATTTTATTACTAATAAGAAAATAAGTAAAATTAAAACTTTCAATGATTTTACAAGTAAATTTTAATAAATAATCTTTAATATATAGACAAAAAATATTCTGATTTTTTATTTGAGATAGGTATTAATAATCAATAATGAAGAAAAAAGGTATTATAATTACTATTTGAGAAATATCATTACACCAATAATAAAAAATGTGACTCAAATAAAAATTAAAAAAACAAACACATGCGCGTACATTTTTATACTCATGATTTACACCTCAAATTTTAGAACTTGTGCCTCATAACATATTTGCGCTTCAGAGTGTTTTTGATATGTCTAACCCTGAAACTCACCCCTAAACGTTTTTGAAAACACTATATGAATCCAACAATACCATATTGTTATATTTGATTGAGGCAAAGTCAACAAATAAGTCAAACCTGAGCTCCATGACCAAAATCCAAAATTGATTATATTTTCGATTTATTTACAACACTAAGAGTCAAATCTATCATTAATTTTCACTCCCAATTTCTACTTAACATTCCTCAACTAGGCCGTAAATTGATTAGTAATCATAGTATAACTAATCAAGACCACATTAAAATTCTTTATTCAGAATTTCGTGATTTTCCATTTTGAATCGATCTAATTCGAACTTCTAATACTCAAATTGATGAACTAACTCAAAATCATGTCAGACAATTCTTCATCGTAAACTCAAATATGAACACAAATAGTAGTTCAGTATGACCTTCATTACAACCACAACATGCCTACTTGCGATAATTAAAATTGATTTCCCTAACCTATCGCGGTCCATTTCACACATTTTAAAAAGAAATAGTAGAAGGGAGGAAAAATAGTCACACTTCTTGATCTAATTCCCATCATAGAGCTACAATACACAAAAGTAATTCACACCATCTTTCAATAATAAGGTAATAAATCTAAAAAGTTGGTCATGAGGACTTTTGTCTTGAGTTGAGTGTGATATTTTAGTATCAAAAGCCAACAACGTGTATAGCCTCAAAAGTTGAAAGAAGACAAACCCTAACCCCACTAATGTGGCAAACTTTATTTTTTGCAAATTTTTTTTTTCCAAAAAAATCTTTTGGATCAGAATTTAATCAGAATGATATTTTTTTTATATTATTTTATATTTTAAAATATTTTTATCCTTTTAACTTTAATATCTTTTAACTAAAAAATGAAGAGAAAATTAATTTATTTTAAAATTTAAAAAAATCTTATAATTTTTTAATTTTCTTGTCATTGAACACTTCCTTTTTTTCCCTATATATGCAAACAAAACACAAAAAATATATTAATTCTCCCAAGAGCTTTGGAAATCGAGTTAGTGGAGTATTTTTTTTTTTTACCTTCCCCACAAACATGCCCTAACCTCCTTCGTAGACCATGACCACTAATAGTTTGCACTACTTTTCTCAAATAGTAGACTTCATTAGATTATTAAATTAACTAAAAATGTATAATAAGTTTGATTATAAAAAAATAAGAAAATTAAAAATGTTACATAAATTGATACAAAGAGCCAATAATATAATCCTACTAATTTGACTTAAAAGATATATTCTCTAATAATACTCCGTCTTAATTTGTATAAAGATATTTTGTACCATCAATGAATTTTAACTTGTGATAATAAATTAATTATTTGCTTCGGTCTTAATTTATGTTATATTGTTTGACTTGACACAAAATCAAAGAATTCATAAGAAAGAGAGATTTTCAAAACCTATGATTTAAATTATCTCACGATAAATATTACTACTCCCTCCGTCCACAATTAATTGTCATAATTTCCTTTTTTAGAGTCAAAACTATAAGAATTTTGATATACGCAAAAAAAAACTGTAACTTATATTACCTTTCGTATAGTTTTTGAATATGTAATTTTTTTTAGTAAAATATCGAATTAACATAATTTAATTTGACTTTAAAATTAATCACATTAACTTTCAAAAAAGCGTAACATAACAAATAAAAATGGACAGAGAGAGTACTAAATATAAAAATATGTAAGAGAGTGAGGGTGTATATTACTTCTTTATTTAACATACCAATTGATTTGTTTACTATTTTTTTAGTATATAAAAACTTAAAACTTATGGAAATAAAATTGTAATCAATTTCAATGAAAAGCTATAATCTTTTTGCCTTTATATACTACCCATTATGTCCCTCTTCCTCTTCAATACTCTCATTTTCTTTTTACTTTACCTTAAAAATAATATTCTCCACACATTTTTTTTTCTTTTCTTTGTTCATTTTTTCACCTTTCTATGGAGTTACTTCTTGATGAATGCTCATGGATTTTTAATTTCTATGGAGGAACAAATTGGTTATATACACGGAGACGGAGGAGGAGGAGGAGGAAAAAGTTATGTAAATAACTCGAAGAATTTTATCGAAACAAGAAAAACAAAACAATGCAATTTCGATCTCTTAAGTTTCTAGCTAAATATTTTTTTTAGTAAAAATTGAGAGATCGACACTATGCATTGTGGGGAATTGAGGGTAACGGTCCGAGTTTACCTAAGTTTTATTTAAAATTAACCTAATTTTAGGTCTTTATTTTTCTTTTGACTCTTCATCTATTATTATTGAGACCATATAACATGTTGTAACGAATCGTTCGATTTCGTTGTATTGTTATGTTTTTATTTTTATTTTTGATAATTAATCTTATATAGACTATAGTATAGTATAATGTAACATGAGAAGATGTAAGAGATGCATACGAGGCAGCTAGCTAGAAATTAGGGAATTAATCTTAATTTTTTGCTAATTAATCTTATATTAATTTGTAAGGTTTATTAAATGCTGCCAGGCATGCATCACTTACACTTTTTAATAAAAAATAATAATTATGCTTTAATTTCTTATCTATTGTTTGAATGAGTTTTTATATTTTTTTTTTTTGTTCGATATTTATATTATAATTCAATTAATTTAAATTTGTATTTTGTAAGATTTTTATTATTTTTATGTGACGTTTTATATCTGTATTATAATTCGACTAATTTGAGTTTTGGATAGGACTTTATTATTTTTGGTTGAATGATTGATTTGCTTTTTTCATAAAAGTTCAGAAGATTGGATATGTTACTATTTCCTTTTTTTCACTTTTTTCCTTATATAATGGGAAACCAGTGATAGCAGTTTCAGCTATCAATTATTTTATTTGTTATGTACTTTTCAATAGTGTAATGTAAGTTCATCGTGTGATGTACAATGTTACGAATTCAAATCGTCAAATTAATTTTTTTTTGTGTTTATATCGAGATAGGTGATTTATTAGTGGGCTAATTTTTTATGGACTCTATATACACGTGAATATTTTATGCATCAAATTACTTTTTTTTAATGATTGATTATGAAATTTAATTGAAGGTAAAAAATTAAATGTTTATCATGAAAAACATGTACTCTTGTTGGCCCTTGTTGATAAATATTACTCTCTCCGTCCACTTTTATTTATTATATTGCGTTTTTTAAAAGTCAGTGTAACTAATTTTTAAAGTTAAATTAGATTATATTAATTCGATATTTTAAACAAGAAAGTTTAGATATTTAAAAATTATATGCAAAGTATTATAAATTGCAATTTTTACATATTAATATGATGAAAAAATACATCTTAAAATATTAGTCAAAGTTTTTATAGTTTGACACAAAAAATAAAAACCACGACAATCAATAGTGGATGGAGGGAGTATTAGCTAGGGATCATTTATTCTGAAATAAGTTAGTCTGGGAAAAATTATTTTATTATTTATATGGAATAACTTATATGATCACTAAATTATTAACGGAAAAGGCTCAAAAATATCCTTAAACTATCTGAAATAGCTCAAATATACCCTTAAACTATATTTTGGCTCAAAACTACCCTTCCCGTCAAACTATTGGATCAAAAATGCCCTTCTAATTAACGGAAATTGTTAAATGCTATGTGGATGCCACATGACATGCCAATAGGATTCCACTGCCACGTAGACTAGATAAAAAGGGTCAAAAATACCCTTAAACTATCTGAAATAGCTCATATTTACCCTTAAACTACATTTCGGCTCAAAACTACCCTTCACGTTAAACTATTGGGTCAAAAATACCCTTCTTATTAACAGAAGATGTTAAATGTCATGTGGATGCCACATTGTATAACAATAAGGTTTCACTGCCACATACACTAAATCCCTAAATCCTAATTACTCCCCCCCCCTCATTTCATTATTTCCAGAAACGATATATTCACCCGTTCTCCCTTATTTAGCGGCTAAGGTTTCACAGTTCTCTTCATCGCTGGGTTTCAAAGTAGATATTCTTGGTTGTAGGTTAGTAAAACTTTTTTCTTATTTTATTGTGTTTACAACCACTAAAATCAACTTTGAAACTTAGCTCCGAAGAAAGTTAAGAAACCTTGGCCGCGAAATGACGGGAAAGTTGTGAAATTCTAGCTATCATACTTATAAATCGTAAATATAATAAAATAAGAAAAAATATTTACTAACCTACAAGCATGAATATCCACTTTGAAACTCAGCCCCGAAGAAAGCTACGAAGCCTTAGCTGATAGGGGAAAGTTGTGAAATTCTAACTATTATGCTTTGAAATCATAAACATTATGAAATAAGAAAAAAGTTTTACTAACCTACAACCAAGAATATCCACTTTGAAACCCAGCGATGAGAACTGTGAAACCCTAGCCGCTAAATGAGAGAGAACGGGTGAATATATCATTTCTGGAAATAATGAAATGAGGGGGGGGGGGAGTAATTAGGATTTAGGGATTTAGTCTATGTGGCAGTGGAATCCTATTGGCATGCCATGTGGCATCCACATGGCATTTAACAATTTCCGTTAATTAGAAGGGCATTTTTGACCCAATAGTTTGACGGGAAGGGTAGTTTTGAGCCAAAATATAGTTTAAGGGTATATATGAGCTATTTTAGATAGTTTAAGGGTATTTTTGAGCCTTTTCCGAATTATTAATAGTGGGATAAATAATAATAACAAGATTGTCTAATACCTCCAATCAAATGCAGAATAAAAGAATACTGTATTTTATACATGAGATTATTATGTCTTATACCTCACACCAAATAACTCTTAAAAAATTAAGTGTTTATTTGTCATGTATCGAACAATCAAAGTTAGAATATATTTCAGATATTTTTTCATTATAGCGAAGCTATTAGTTTATGACAACTATTAAATGTTGCGGCTCCAAGGTGTAAGACGGGACATTGCTGTAAATTCACTTATGATTTGGGTAGAAGTGCGGCAGTACTACTTGAAATTTATTGAAGTGATAGGACAATAATTTTCATCTCAATTAATCGAAATTTATATAGTATGAAATTCTATTCAAAAAAAAATACTATCTATTAAGTATTTTTCATACTCAAAATTTAAATTCAAAATATATAATTAAAAAAAAATAATTCATTCACGACACTACATCCTTTAACAATATTGAAGCCAAATAATATTCACATTTTTCAACTTAATGAAATTGGAAGAAAAATGTGTCAGAGATAAAAAAGAATTGTATTGATAAAAATATGTCAAAAGTGATTATTATTTTATCTAATATGTGACAAATATAAAAAAAAGATCATAGTCAACTATTGAACTAATCAAACGCTAGTAAATCAAAGATTAGTTTAATCATGCGAAACTCGAATAGTGACCAAGGTATTAGTAGTTGATTGACAATAATTTTTAAAATCAAGAAATAATTTATTATTTAATATCTAATTTACTTCTATAATAATTAACTATAGTTATTTCTCAATGCATTTCAAAAGCATTGAAAATATTATATTGACGAGTAAAACACTTATTTTATTTATTTCTTCATAAAAAATGTGTCAAAGTAATATTAAACAAGTAAAAATGAACAGATGAATAACTAATTAACTATAGTTAAATAAAATTGCTCTCGCTTGTGTCCTTGCTCATATCTATTGATTTGACATAAGTATTGATAAATATTTACCTAATATTTGTCAAATCACAAATCTCCAAAGTGACAATCTTGGTTAAATCAAAGAAAGAGAGTTATTTTTTTCAGTAATTGTATTTGATGTGTCGGCAAAATTGGTGTTAATATGTCCCCAAATCTGAGACATAATTAAGCAGCTCTTGAACTTGATTACCAACATTCTCTCAAGAATTTAAACTTTGATTAGATTTTGTGTTTCAAAAATATTAATTGCTCAATAATAATAATAATAATAATCCCATAATTTCTTGACATAATATCTTATAGTACCTATCTGAAATTATGTATGATAGAATGTACGATAAAGAACCAAGATTTAGTGCTAGAGTAGTTGGATGATGCAAACCAACTTCATTAAATAGGTGTAAATGGTGCGGGGCATGGCAAAATATACAGAAATAAACACTTAATCTTATATATAATTAAACAAATAGACACACACGACTGACATCATGACATGTTGAATGTGTGTCTACCTGTGCACACTCAAAATTGAAGAACATAGATGTCGGATGAATCAAATAAAAGGCACGTTTACGTATTATATCATTTATAAAAACACAACTAACAAAATCAATATACCAATCCATTTAACATAAAAAGGAAATAAATCAGAAAAGTTCATAAGAATACTAGTGCAACAAGCCCCAAAAGCATATATAACAAATAACATAAAACAGCTCTCTGCTATACAACCAGCAATAACAAACAACAAACAAAGTATAATCCCGCAAATGGGGTCTGAAGAGGGTAGAATATACGACATACCTTACCGCTACCTTTAACCAGCAACAACAAACAATAGCTGCAAATAACAAAAAAAAAATAAAAAAAATACAACACAGTTTTAAACAGAATATGTATGAGCATGTCAATAAGAAAATATATTCAAAGGGAACATAAATGAGTGATAAAATAACATCAGTATTTGCTTAAGATTGTACCTGCATCAGATTGGAAATGAACTAAAGGTTGCAGCCTTAATCTTTCAGTGCTAAGAAAGATTTTAACGTCACATTTTGGCCATAATCCTCTCTTGTTTCTTTGATAATCCTAGCTGAGTCCGCAACATCTTCACTGCATGATTTTACTTCAATGTATCGCAAACAATTTAGGTCCCGAAAACCATCAGGGATAGCTTCGAGATGTAAGCATCCATGCAAAACCAATTTCTCTAGGCGATCGAAGGATTCCTCAGACACTTCCCATTTCGAGAGTTTGAGACTTTCTAGTTCCAAGAGTTTGAGCTGAGAAAACTCCTGATCTCTTACTTCCCATTCACCCATTTCAAAGGCAACTTGTCGCAATTTAAGTACCTCAAGGTTGACAAGTTTGGCAATGGTTGAAATTTCCTCAGGTGGCAAAGGAAATTTGCATAATGTCAGTTTCTTGAGATTCTCTGGAAAGTTTAATCTTGAAGGACCAACCTCCGCGATACCAACAAAGACCGCTTTTAGCGTTTCAAGTTGAGATAATGAGTCTAATACAGGAAACCGATTTTCATTCTTTCCCCAACGCCCTAAATCAGTAAATACACATCTTAACTTCCGAAGATTGGGTGTTCTTCTTACCATCCTTTCCATATTGTTCACCCTAGAAACATATATTGAGGAAATGTTTCCAAATTGTCCAGCTTTAAGAAATTTCCATCACAGGATTCCTGTGCACCACGCGAAGCAAACAACGCGCCATCACTAATGCTAACATATCTCAACTTACTCAGCTTCCAAAAAGTATCTGGCAACCATACTAGTCCTCCATTTCTTTTGACTATGAACGTCTGAAGATTCCAAAGATTTTCTATAGATGATGGAATAGAATTCTTAGTAGTTTGAACAGCAAGGTACCTTAGGTGATTAAGTTCAGTGGGAAAAGAATCTACAACAACGACCTCCAAGTCTAACACCCTGAGAAATTTGAAGTTGCCAAAGATGAAAGAAGCATGTCTCATTGATGAACATGCATTATCACTAAGCTCCCTGAATAAGATAGAACGAGCATGTGAACATGATGGCCTCCACTCAGAAAGATCATCCCGATTAGAAAAAAAGGATAAACGGCGGTGCATAGGCCTTTCAGAATAAAAACGCGGAGGATTGGAATCACGATCCCTGGAATCAAGAATATAAGCAGGATAAGGAATAAGAGAAAAAATCCTAATTAATCAAAACTTAGAGAAAAATATAAATAGGTAATACCTTTTCAGCCACAAAAGGAAATTATCTTCCTTCGCTTTCTCCTTGCAGAAATCGAGCATTAGATCATGCACGCGACATGCTTTGATCTTCCCAGTTGATCTCCTCTTCGATACCATAATGAGGTTTCTTCCAATAAGATCATTCAAGTAATCTTCTGCCGTATCCTCCAAACGCTTGTCCTCATTGTTTTTTATGAATTCCTCAGCAATCCATAAGCTTGTTAATTTTGACACTGAAATTTCCCTGTCCTCTAGAAATGCACCAAAATATAAAAAGCATGATTTCAGTTTGTTAGGTAAATCTTCATAACTTAGTTTTACTAAATCCTTTGCGCCATCCTGCACTCTTTCCCCAAAACTTAATTCCATCCGCGTCCAGCATCTTTCTGTCTTGTCAATCTTTGCGAGAAGACCAGCCACTAAAACAATGGAAAGTGGCAGCCCATTACACTTGAACGCAATGTTTTGCCCAACTTCTTTTAGCTCTTCGGGGCACATTTCTTCCCCAAATACCTTTTTTTGTACTAACGACCAACTTTCAAAATCTTTCATACTACGCAAGTTTATGGGTTCAGTGACACGTTTAGCATACGTAGCAACTTCTTTAAGTCTGGTCGTCAGAATTATTCTGCTACCTTTTTTGGCCTCAGGAAAGCATAATCTCAAATCGTCCCATGCTTGTACTGCCCACACATCGTCAATGATTAAGAGGTACCTCTTTGGCAATAGAGTTTTTCTTAGTCTATCTGCTAATATATCAGCACCTCTTTTACTAATATCAGTGAGGCCAGAATTAGCAGAACTCAAAATGGAAAACAGCAAGTCTTCACGTGTGTATTCTTGTGAAACACGACACTCTGCAAAGAAATCAAAATGAGAAACAACTATGTCATCATTGATGAAACTTCGAGCAAGGGTCGTTTTTCCTGATCCAGCCATACCCACAATGGAAACAACATCCAGTTCTTGTGATCCTCCAACTAGTTGATCTCTTATAGTTTTACAGACATCTGTAAAACCAACCAGTTCTCCGTCGGTAGCATGGGAGGCACTTGTCATATTTTTTTCCTTGGGTTTGGTCAACTCAGTCTTAATGAGCTCAATCTCCCTTATGATTTCCAAGAGCCACATCCTAAGAAAAGTAAGCGGTACATCACTAATTGCAAAAGAATCAAGTATGTACTCGACCTCATAAGCCTTATCAATGACTCTTCCAACAAGATTTTGGAGTTCGTTATGCTTGTTATTGCCTTGTTCTGCTACACGCATGATGAAAGGCTCGAAAAAGTTAAGCTCCTCATGGACTACTTCGATTTGATCCTTCACAGAAGCAAGTGAAGCAGAATGACCAGACAGGAACTCTTTCAAGCTAGCAAGAAGGCAATTGGAAAAGCCCATTCTTAGGCAAATGAGATGTTACCCACTCTCGGATCTTGTGGCAAATCTCTGTTTTGACGGACCGAATCATGCCATAGAGAAGAAGCAATTTTTGGTCCCAATCACCCCCCGAGTAGACAGTAAGTTCAGCATGAATGACCAGTGTCACTAGTCGCTTGAAGAAATGGATCCTCATCTCATCCTGAATGTCGTTAATCAATGGTAACTCTTTGAGCAAAGCTCTCAAACAGTTGATCTGTTCAGGAAAAGTATACTTTTGATCTGAAGTCCATGAATCCGCTCCTAACTGCATGTGTACGTGCAGAAGAAAATCCATGAATTCATCTGCGGCTTTATTGAGGTACAAGTTGACATGAGTGCTGCCGAATGATAATAACTTTAAAATATATTTCAGGAGCTCGTCATCGCAGACTATCTGGCTACACATCAAGTTATCCTCCATCATATCAGAAAATCTGTCTGTCGTAACAAGGCAAGTATAAGAAAATTGCTGCACGGGTAGTCACAAGTCTAACATGAAGCCAGAAAGCTTGCCAGCAGTTAATTTGTTCTGTTGAAATGCATATTTCTCCCAGAAAGAAGATAAACTTCTTCAGTACTATCAACTCCTTTACGACTGATTCCACTTGAGACTGTACATCAGGCAGCTTGACAAGGCGAACAATCAGCAGGTCCTTGAAATTCTGTACAACATTGTCTATGTATGCCAGCATATGTACGTGGGTCAGAGGCGTAGTAACAGGAACTAGACTTTCTTCTGATTCCCAATAATTTATTGGGAAGAAGTATTTGAAATACTCTATCGATCGTAGCACGTAAGAGGGATCAGCATCAAAGTTAGAGCGATACAGATCTTCTGCAAATACCAGGAGACTTCTAATCCGCATTTGAAGGGAGCTACTGTACTCACAATGCCTCAAGAGAAATCTACCCAGAAACCATAGCTCTGTCTTAATCAACTTAATTTCCTTCTTTTTGTCATCCGTCAAGTCCTCATGCTCATTTTCTATCGTTTGCAGAATGCTTACCGGATCAGGATCAGGATCAGGATAAGGATCTTCATCCAACATACTACTGAATTTGCAAGTAATTGAAGATTAGTGTATTGAACTTCTGATAGTCTTCCAAAATGAATGATTCTTTTAAAAATTTAAACATACTCATAATACCTCACAGAAACAATTTCCCATAAAAATGAAAGAATTATCATATTTGAAAAGTTATCAAATAGTCAATAAACAACAGACTTCCATCTTCATCAAGCAAGTATCAACCCTCAGAGCAATGCACAAACATACATATTATAAGTACTAATTCACAAGCGTAAATCACACAACATATGCGGATGCCAACAATAGCTACATCAAATGCCAATCAAGTACTAACAAAAATTTTATACCAAACTAAACTGATTACATTGATCAGATCAATTAGTAGTTTACAATGATCCATATAGCAAATAAAAATAGGGCTACTTTCGAGTATTGTCTACTCCATTACACTATATGGCTAAACTTACTCCTACCGGAATACTATCCGGCCAAATTAAACCCTACATGAAACAAACTATTGAAAATTACAAACTTCTTTTCTAAAAGAAGTGAACAAAACCTGCTTGAGATGAGTTTGAATGACTGACGAAGTTTATCGGCGAATCAAAGGTTGCAAGACACCTTCCTTTGTGAGAGGAAGATCAATTTGGATGCATCCACTTCTCTGGAGAATTGACATTCTGATGAAGGTAGCCGCGGAGATGGGCGGTGGGACGGTGGTTCGCGGTGGAGGATCGGAGAGAAAAATAAAAGGGAAATTTGAATGAAGAAGAGGGGATTTGAAATTTCGCCAAAAAAATATTTTAGTGCTAAATTTGTTTTGCCGCTAAAACTTGGTTATATATTTAATTTTTTTCGGAAAAAATTAACTTAAATAGTCGTTTACCCAACGAACATTGAAGAATAAGAAAGTAAGTGATTACTAGCTAGACTTAAATATGTCATATCTAATCACCTCTCTCGTGTTCTTCGTCGATCTATCTCCTCCTTATTAGTGCTAACTCTTATTCGTAAATTCCGAACCATTTTAATCAAACTTTTCTCATGTTGTTCAGTGGATCACTCCCATCTTATTTCTTATAAATTTTCTAATTATATTTCTTAGTATATATCTTTATCTCTCTTACACTTTTCTAGACACGAATATTCTTAATTGATCAACACTCTATTTCAAAAAATAATATCAATCTAATCACTGTTATATAAAATTTATCCTTAATTCTTGACAACACGTTTTTATCACAGATTGTTCAAAGCTCGTTAGTTGACTTTTCTAATATTAACATTTGGACTTTGAAGATTCTCTTAAAAATTTAAACATGGAGAAACAGAGTCAATGATATGGATCATCTTCGCTTCACCTCTGTAGCCCCAATCACATCTTTTCCTCCTACACGCCCATTGATTTATTTCAGATTACTTAAGTAAAGGTATTAAACGTCAAAATAAAAAAAAATCACTAAATAGTAAAGAATAACATAATTGTTCCACATTAGGATAAAACAAATATATCATTTGGAAATTAAACTTAATATCTAATGAGTAAGCAAAACAATTAAAATTGACATGATAATGAAAAAAAAAATCATTGCTAAAATAATTCTCACCTGGATGTGATTATTACCATTAATTAAACTTAGATAGCTTCGATGTTTATTTGGTGAAAATATTTGAAGAAAATGAAGAATGTATTATCACAGATCTAGCCACATTAATATATGACAATAATTCATTTAAAAAAGAAGAATTAATCGTTCAATACTTAATTCTCAAGTCCTTTTTTAATTCATTTATGAGTCGTATCTTTTTAATTAATTATATTCACAAGTCTTTTTTTATTTTATTTGGGGTATATTTATTTATTTCATCTGCATGTATTCAGCTTGTCAGCATATAAGTAACTCGATCCAACGACTTTCATGTAAAATTTGTTATACTAAGTTTTAAAAATTAATACGTAAAAAAATATTAAAATATATCTTGTGATCTTAGATATGTAATATGAAATGTCAAAATTAAATATATGTCAATTAGGGGGGAAATATTTAAAAAATAAAATAAAATAAGACAAGTAAATTGAAATAGTCAATAAGCTAACAACATTTATTTATTTCATCTGCATTTGTTCAGCTTGTCAGCATATAAGCAATTCGATCCAACGACTTTCATAAAATTTACTATACTAAGTTTTAAAAATTAATTTTAAATTAAAAATACGTAAAAAATATTAAAATATATCTTGTGATCTTAGATATGTAATATGAAATGTCAAAATTAAATATATGTAAATTAGGGGGGAAATATTTATAAAATAAAATAAGACAAGTAAATTGAAATAGTCAATGAGCTAAAAAACAGCTATGTTATTTTTAATAAAACAATTCTTTGAAATTGAATTCTCTCTAGATTATATAGTGTAATAACAAAAATAGAGGCATTTAGCCAATTTTTATATTTGTTTCTATTATTTTATTTATATATAAATAAGTGCAAGCATATATGAAAATATTTCTAAGCAGAAGAGTAAAACTTTTTAACATGTGTTTAACCTAAACTAAAAAGTAAAAAAAAGTTAAATGAGTTAGGTTAGATTTATTATTATTTTGACAATCAATGGTTGGAGTGTGTTTTTTCTGATATATTGAATTTAAGCATAATATATAAATATGTCTTTAACCTCATTTTATATTTATGCGCTTTAATTTTTTTGTATGCATAAGTAAATATTTAAATTCGTATAAAGTTGAATATATAGATATACATATCCTACGTAATATCCTACATGACAATTTATGTCTATGTAGTGTCATACATGTATTATGTCACTTGGGACTCATGTATTTACTTACAACATTATACAAGTTTAAGTGTCTGCTTATGCACACCCAAAATTGAAGGAAATAAATGTGAAAATGAGAACAAAGGATACCGTTTATGCATTATGCCTTAAATTTATGTTTTAAATTTTGTCTTATTTAGAGTAAACTCGAGTGTTGAATTGTTGAAATTTGAATAACACAAAAACTTTTTTGATAAAATATAATCTCGGAAAAATTACATGAATTGGTACATTTTAATAAATAATTACTGATTTTAGCAATACTTTTTATTTATTATCATTTCTAGCAATACTATGTTAAATCTGCAATATGTATTAAAAGTGAATTATGTATGCAATATATATGAATTATATATGAATTATAATTGTTTTCTAAAATACATTATATTTGTTTGGTAAAATTTTGACATATTATATTATAAGTGTATTAAAATGTGTGAAAATGAATTATCTATCATTAAAATTTGTATTATATGTGAATAAAAAATTGTTCTTTGTAATATGAATTAAACTTGTATTATAAATGAATTAAAAGTGATCAAGTAAAAAAGAAATATTATTGCTATAAATGGTAAATATTTTTTTATTATAGTATATTTATGTAAGTTTTCCAATAATCTCAAAGACACATGATTGCGATTTAAGGTAATACGATTTTTCTACTTCACTTGCGTTAAACAATTATGTGATTTTGAAACTAAACTTATTTATCTATCGATATAAAATTATGTATGAACCAAGTTAAATCTGATAAAGCATAACTTGTTTTGTCTTGTATAATATAACTTGTGTTATACAAAAATGTAAATGTTTGGCTTGCGAATTCCTTTTTTTTCTTTTGTTTTTTTTGATATTAAAAACATATTCATTTACTTTTATCGCAGTATCGAAAGGATAAAAAATAAAGATCATCCACGACGAAAACATTTGTGAATAACCCAAAAAATTGAAGCAACAAACATTTTGTGGGCCCCCAGGAAGAAGGCCCATGTGAAAAAAAGGAAAGAAGTCACAATCAGCCCATGTGAATTGTTATAGCACAGCTTATATTTTTTGTTTTTTTGGGAGCCACTTGCTTCTATATGGTCCAATTTCAATAGTCTAAAAAAGAAAAATTTGAAACAAAGAAAGAAGAGGACACAAAACATACTCATAAAAACTATACTCCAAAATTTTTGTGTATTTATTCACATTATATTAAAAGAGATATTTTAGATGACACCACAACACAACAGAGCTCACACCATAATAATTAATAGTAGAATAGTTTCAACACAATAGAGCTCGCCACTCTCCCAGATTTCGCTCGTTACTCTCACTTTATAAAAATATAAATGTATAAATTGTGTTTGTATTTGTATAAAGCGAGAGAAATTTGTATATTCAAGTACATATATTTTCGTCCTATACACTTATAGTTATACAAATACAGATCTTCCATGCCCAGTTTTCTTTTGTCTTTCTCTCTTTCTCGCTTTATACAATTGATTCTTTTGTATATGTATACCAAAATATATTATACAATTGATTCTTTTGTATATGTATATCGAAATGTACGCATTAATATCTATAGTAAACATAAAATTTGTAATGGAGCACAATTATACAAACTATAGCTATAACATATAAATATGATTTTTATGTTTGTTGAACCTGAAATTCACTCTAGAAAAAGAATATCTTGACTATACACTAACTATAAAAACGATACACGCAAAAAACTGAACATAAATTACTTATAGTTGAACTGTAGTCTGGTTATATTTATAATACACTCAAAAGGCTAAATATAACTTTAGTATACATAAAGATATATTGACTACGAATAAAATATATTCTGATTATTATTCAATTTCAGTCGACTCAAAATCTCCTATATAACATCTTACATATAAGATATGAATTTTTTTTCATATTTTGAGTCTTTTAAATAATTCACGATACCACATTTAAATATAAATTTCTATCGTTAAATCAATATGATTCCAAAACAAATCCCAATGGACCTAAGCCAATCTAGACAGGTGAAATTTCTTTTCAATGTGACTAGAATTTATTTGAGGCTTACGCGTTTTAAAATTATGTGTTTCCAATACATAATGATTAAAAAAAATAATATGAATTTGTATAACCAAAAAAGAAACGATAGAACACTTTTTTCTTTCTTATATCTTTTTCTTTTCTTTCGAAGTTTCTAAGTACTTCCGTTATGAAGGGTCCGATCCCTATCGAAGCGGGGCTGCCTGGCTCCGCATGATTTCGATTGATTGTTGAAGATGACCTCTCGTCTTATTTTGAAATATTATTTTATACTAATATTTTTTGAAAATCTTAACTTTAAGAATTTTAATTACTAAATATGACACATTACAAATTATAAAAATCACATACTTTTAAAATTAAATTATTCTTCAAAAATTTATAATTATAGAGATCTTTCGAATGTATACAATAATATAAGCGTTGATACATTAAAAAGAAAATCGGATACATAAATTATCAAAGATCAAAGCGTTGATACATTAAAAAAAGATCGGATACATTAATTGCCATAAAATCAAAGCGCTGATACATTAAAAAACAAAGGCGAATATATACGCTGATACATTAAAAAGAAGACCAGGTACATTAACGGAGGGTCCGAATACATTAATGGCCAAAAAATCGAAGTGTTATACATTAAAAAGAGAATCGAATACAATAATTGTCAAAAAAATGAAGCGCTGATACACTAAAAAGAGGGAACCATATATACGCTAATACATTAAAAAGAAGATCGAATATATTAACGATGAGTATGATATATTAATGATATTTTTAACTTAAAAGGATAAAATAAAAATAAAAAATTCATAAGTAATAATGATAATAAGTAAACTAAAAGGCGTGTGATATGTAACAATGCACTAAAATCTCATAAATCAAAACCATAAGGACTTTACTTAGGTCTATTGTACGCAGATTTAAAATGCATTTATGCTTTAAATTTGTTTTCACGTCTCGAACCCGTAAAATATTGAACTTATTGCAAAATAAATATTAATTCCGTCCAAAACTATTTTTTTTACATGAGTAAAAAGAACTTTATATATCAAGCTCTTCAAAAACCGGAAATAATTCCTCAAAAACTAATTTTAATTTTTTCTTTTTTGACAAAAAAAAAAAAAAAAGCTCCTGGTGAAATTCATCACTCATTATCACCAAAACACAGATAGTATTAAGTCGTTCCGTTTAGTACGAGATCTCTTTTGCACACTTACGTCTCTCGTTTATCGAAGTTCTGATTCCATAATATCACCTTAACGAGAACCAATCAATCACATCCGATACAACGCGCCGTCGCGTGACTTCCACGCGCTCATCGGAAACAACCAATAACGTCGACCGGCAAATCGGACAATTAAAATTAAACGTATCTAACCATCCATCAAAACACACCTTATGAAAAACATGCTTACAATCCAATTTCCTCACATTTTCACCATCAATCAATCGGTTCAAGCAAAAAACGCAGCTCGAATCAGCAGCTTGATCATCAAATGTATACGAGAAAATCCGATTCAAATTGAGCTGTTCAGCTAACATAACAATTCGGTCTAAACCTGAACCAACGGCATCGTAAATCGTGTTTTCTTCGATTTGAATCGGATTCATTGAAACACCGATGAACCGGAGAAAAGTGAAGATGATTGAACGGAGATTAGCGATGCAATTAGCGAGAAGAGTTACGAGCAAAATAGGAATGGATTCAGTAGAAACATCAGTTAATTGATTTTGTAATCCCATTTTTTTTCTCTCTCAATGATTTGGGTTTTTTTGAAGGTTGAAAGAGGAGAATGTATATATAGGGTGTAGGGGTGGGGTAGGGGGTGTAGGGGGTGGGGGTTACGTGGGAAGGAATAGAGAAGGACACACAATTAGTTTTCAGTGTCATCGCGTATTTTTGCAATTTTTAACTTTACATCACTTGATTATTATTTTTTACTCCCTCCGTTAAAAAAGAATGTTCCAATTTGATTTGAAACTGAGTTTAAGAAAAGAAAGAAGACTTTTTAATTTTATAGTTCTAAATAAAATATGTCAAATGTACCAAAATACCTTTTAATCTTGTAGTCTTAAACATTACACGTGAAAAGTTAAAGTATTGCCAAAAAAGGAAAGAGGTCATTCTTTTTTAAACAGACTAAAAAGAAAATAGAATCTTTTTAAAACAGAGGGAGTAATTTTTCAGTTAAAAAAACTAAATATATATATATATATGTAAAAAAAAGATCAAGTTTTAAAAAAATGAGAAACGAATCTACGAAAGTAGGGGTTTTGGAGAACCTACTCCTAGAATTATATTACGAAATATAAGTATCTTCGGATCGAAATTTGTAACTAAATGGATAGATAATTTCACCATAAGGAAAGAATTTTGAAGTACTTTTGTTTACTTGATATGGGATTGAAGTAGGGGTTTTGGATAACCTATTTATGGAATTATATTGAAGATTATATTAAGAAATATAAATATAAGTATCTTCAGATAAGAATTTATAACTAAATGGATGAATAATTTCACGATTAGGAAAGGATTTTGAAGTACTTTTATTTAATTTGACACGAAATTGATTTTTGATGAGTGCATGCGTTATTTTTAAGTCAAGCTCACTTTTAATTTAAAAATTGCATTGATTATTATAATATACTATTAAGACTTTACTAGCTAGTTTAAAATTCTGAACTAGTTAAGGTTTCAAATAAGATATGCTTATTTCACTTCAAATAAGCAAAAATTTCACTTGTTTTTTTAAATCAACATTATAATATAATTAAGTATATGAGGTTAAAATTGGATTGAAAATATAGGTGAATTAAAAGGTGATACATGAAATGTTGGATAGATCAAAATATCTAGATCTAGAATAAGGGTAAGATAATTGTTACTGAAAAATCACAATTTTTTTCTCAATTGTTATATAATAGACGAAACTATAAATAAGTGAGCGTCTTCGTAGAATAAATTTTGCAAATATTGTTTACTAAGGTTTAGCTATAAATAATGTCTTATTCATTCATCGCAAGGCATCGAATTTCTATTCATTTACCAACAATACTCTATTACTTTGTGTGATCAAAGCTCTTAAGCTATGTGATTCATTATTTTGAACAAACATTAAGAAAAATCAAATGACGTTGTCAACTATTAATACTGGATATTTAAGTCATATTATATTAATAGAAGAAGTTACAATATAAAAATCAAATGTTTTGATTATTTCAATCCACAAATTTTTGAGTCATATTTACTAATCTAACTATTATAATTAAGGGTAAACAATAATAATATTATGCTTTTTGCTTTCGTAATACATTTCTTAACTTTAATATCATGAGATGTTGAGTAAAAAATCCAAAGGTATATTTAGTCTTGCACATGAAGGAAGCAATAGATTGATAGAATAAAATTAATAAAAGATATAGTGTAGTCTATGAAGTTGCTTCTACGTTAATCTGAGATTACAAGAAAAAATCTTGATAAAAATATATTTTAAAAATAATATCTTATACGATACGAATTTAGATTAGTGAGAGCGTGGAGGTCAGGGTGGGGTGGGGTGGGGGTTGGGGGCAACCACAAGTGGGTTGGCTTGAGGAATAGTAGTAGTATTTTTATGAAGAAATAAAGGGGGTGGCCAAAATAGTAGGAGAATTTCACTAGTATAATCAAAGTGACATGTGGGGGGGGGGGGGGGGGTTTCACATTTTTGGGGATAAACATGATCCTATAGCTTTGTCCACTTTATAATAATGTTGTACATTTTTTTCTCTTTTGTTCCCTTTTTAACATAGACAGAGTCGGGTCAGAATAGTAAATATTTATTTATTCTTAGCTGATAAATTTGAGATGAAATTATTTTATTAGAAAACGGTCTATACTCTAAGGTGGAACATTCAAGTATAAATTCAGATTGCAATACAAAAATCAAAGAAAAATTATCATCATCAACAACAATATATCATAAAATCCCACTCAGTGAAGTTTAGAGAACGAATAATGTATCCCGACTTTATTATTATCTCATAAAGATAGAATTGTTAATTATAAAAGCCTAAATATCAAATAAAAATCAAAACCAAAAAAAAAAAAGTTGATAAAAGGAGTGAGGTAGATGAAAAAAGTGTGATGTAGGGGAAGTTGCTTTACAAGATTGAATGCAATTTAACCTAAGAATTTTATATATAACATCAAATAGAGAGATTTAATCTCAAAAATCCCTCACCATGCATATTTCAAATATAAAACTTAGCTAAATTAAAGAAAAATTGGTGGCTTAGAATTGAAGTTAAGTTGTTATTGTTAAGCTTACATTAGGTCCACTACTTATCATGAATATTCTATTTATTTATTTATTTCATTATCATCATTATTTAGAAAAAAGTGAAGAGGTAGGTGGAGCAAGGACAATTTTGTCAATGCACACACCATCAAACATTTTAATTGATTAAAAAAAGGATAATCTTAGTGTAGATTACTATTAAATACTTTTGCAACTTGACTATTTTACCCTTCTTCATTCAAAAGCTACAACAATGAATGTTATGCCACAAGTTCTCTCAAAGCTTATTCTAACCTTGCCTTTGTTTTCACTTTTGCTTTTCTATGCTTTCTTATGCCCACATGATTTTCTTTCCTATTTTCATAATTTCTATGTGGTGGATCGCGGGTCAAATTTAATTACGCGTTATTTAATAAAATGTGTGGAAGGAAATAATGTATGACTTAATATTATCAGTAGAAAAAAGATATAATACGCTGCACCACATTCGTTAATAGTTTTTTCTTGATTTGTTTGTTTGTTTGTTTTTTTGCAAAAGGCTGCATCAAGCTAACCACCAAATTCCTTAAAGCAACTATAAATCGAGAACATGTCACAAATTTGTTTTTCTTTCGAAATAATATTTTTATATATTTTATTTGAGAAAATATTTAAATATAAGAATATCAAATTCAACTTGAGAGATATTCAAATAAATTACTAACTTATTTTAACTTACTTCTCAATTTAAAACTATATAAAATAAATTCAAAGGGAAAATGCATAAGTACCCCCTCAATCTATGCCTGAAATCTCAAAGACACACTTATACTATACTAAGGTTCTATATATATTACCCTCGGGACTTATTTTATAAATAATTTTCTACCCCTTTTACGCCTATGTGACAGTAGTTTGAAAAAAAATATCAGCCCACGCTGAGCCCACAAGATAGTGCCACGTAGGACGAAAAGGGATAGAAAATTATTTATAAAATAAGTTTAGGGTGGTAATAGGACCTTAGTATAGTATAAGTGTGTTTCTGAGATTTCGGACATAGGTTAAGGGGGTACTTGTGCATTATCTTATATTTTTTATAAGTCCGTCTAGAAAAACGTTTGTTTTGTTTGAGTAATTTCTAAATTTCAACTTTTCATATAATAATGTTAAAATTATAAAATTAAAGAATATTTAAATATATATATATATATATAGACACTTTTTTGTTTAATGTCATAAAATCAAAAAAAAAAATTACTTTCTTATACTTCATGTCAATTTACATTAATTAAACAAATTGAGACGGAAATAATACTTTATTAACGCCTCATCATTCATCAAAACACATAGCCGACGTTTGTACACAAAAGGTGACAATTCAAACGAAACAAAAAGAAATGAAAATCATTTATATATTATTCGATATTTTGCACTGAAATTTAATTAAATTTAAATTTATATTAAATTCTTTTATATTGATGATGAGATATTCTCTAATAAAGATGATTTTATATCTAAAAAGTTCATATTTAATATTTTTATTTTAAATTAAAATATTTATCATTTTATCACGATTTTTATCGATTCGAGAGGAAACCTTGCACATGAGGGAAGAGGCAAACCGACGTAAATAGCAGAAAAAAAAATATTATGCAGTCATGATCTATAATACTTTGTTCCATTAATAGACATTTATTAGATTTTGTACCAAAGAAAATCTATTACTTATTTATGATAGGGTACACATATATAGAGATACATATACATAAAAACAAAAATTATATACCAACAATATAAATAGAGAAGTATAGTTTATAATTTCTTCAACTTGCATTTTTTTCTGAACCATCGAAAAGAAAAAAGGTTATTTTTAAAATAAAAAGTAGGAGGTAATATTAATAAAAATTATATTATTTGTATAATTGTATGAGAATGAAAAGGTTATTTGGATAAAATATGTACGTAAACTTTAAAAGAAACGAATTTTGAGTCTAGTTCAACCCTCAAAACTAGCTCAGATGGTAAGATTGTAAAGTTCATAAAAGGAGACAAGAGACTATTTATCTCATTAATCGTATAAGGTTTTCTTAATATATATATTTACTAATTCAAGCGTAACTCTAATTAGTTATTTCATCCGTTTAAAAAAAAATGACCTAGTTTGACTTGAAACGGAGTTTTAAAAAAAAAGACTTTTTAATCTTGTGGTTCTAAATTAAATTTATGTTAAATGTATCAAAATACCCTTTAATCTTGTAATCTTAAACATGTCACGTGGAAAGTTAAAGTTAAAGTGTTGCCAAAAAAGGAAAGGGATCATTTTTTTTTAAACAAACTAAAAAGAAAATAGGATCATTCTTTTTTAAATGGAGGGAATACTAAAATACTTTTTGTAATTTTAATTATGAATTTGAACACTTAAACTTTAAAATTTATTAAACTATTTATGTTCGAAATGTCCATTAATTTAAATCTTAAGTAGCTCACGAAGGAAAGTGTGAACGTAAGCAAAACTTTTTCATTATTTTTAATTATTCTGTTTTGTTCCTTCCACAAATTTGAGAGTTTCCTGATGTAAACTCTTTAGGTACGATTTTCAGAGTTTATATCTATATAAAAGCTGCCGACTTAAGATATTTTCTGATCCGAGTATGAACTATAATTTTGTGTGATGCAACAAATATCTTCATCAAACAACTTATTACTTCTGCTTAGATCGACAACTTTTAATGAATAAATTAAACACGAATAGATAAAAATCTAAGATAATTTTTTTCTGAGAAACTTTCACATATAGCCACTTAAAAATAATTAATTACTCTCTATAGCTATAGTTTGATAATTACAATTTGTAGCTACATGTTATATGGAGGAGAGAGGCGAGCGAGACTGGGAGAGAGGAGAGAGGCGAGAGAGAGGGGGAAAAGAGTGGAGAAAGGTGAATTGTATATGTATATTGGTTAGATAATTGTATATTATACATATATATTTGTATATATGGCAAGAGAGATTGGGAGAGGGAGGCGAGAGGCGAGAGGCGAGCGAGACTGGGAGAGAGAGGCGAGATGCGAGCGAGATCGAGAGAGGCGAGAGAGAGAGGGCAGAGAGTGGGAGAGAGGTGAATTGTAAATGTATATAATTGTATATAACTGTATATTTTACATATATATTTGTATAAATGGCAAGCGAGATTGGGAGAGGGAGGAGAGAGACAAGCGAGATTGAGAGAGGGAGGAGAGAGGCGAGCGAGAGAGGGTAGAGAGTGGGAGAGAGGTGAATTGTATATGTATATAGGTTAAAAAATTGTATATTATACATATGTATTTGTATATCTTGGTGAATTATACATATACAAACATGACTAATTATACAAACTCGAAGTCAGCCCACGTAATTAATGTATAATGTTAGTCGCGAGTGATAATTATAACAAATTATAGCTATGATGAGTAATTAAATAGTATAAGTTTGCTTAGCCGCATAATTTTTTTTTTTTTTTTTTAAGTCATCTCAATGATGTTTAACAGCCACGCGTTTCTTCTAATCAGCATAGCGACTGGAGTTAATTAATATATATTTGACATTACTTTGAAAAAGACCAAATATTTTATAATTAAAATTAATTAGAGACTAATTATTAAATTAATTATAATTAAAACGCGTTGGGCGGTGGATTATTAGGCCCTAATGAAAGCGACCATCTGACTGAAAATAAGATTTGCCGTGATCTTCGAATGCAACTTGCAAATTAATACTCATAAATCAATAATTATCTTAATTTGATTAAACTAAATTAATAAATAAAATTTAATCATTAACTCCCTTTATATAATATTTTAGTTCGTCTTAAAAAAAAAGTATTATAATTTTTTGGAAAATGCACAAGTATCACCTAGACTATGATCGAAATTTCAGAGACACACCTTAACTAAACTAAGGTCCTATTACCCCTGACTTACTTTTTTGTAGTTTTGTACACCTTTTTGACTTACGTGGTATTCAAATATCTCTCACGCGCCTCAATTGCGTGGAGTCAAAAAGTGTATCACGCAAGACAAAAGGTATATAAAATTACAAAAAAATAAGTTAAGTGAATAATAGGACCTTAGTTTAGTTAAGATGTGTTTCTGAGATTTCGATTATGAGTTTGTACAAATATCTCAAGTTAATATTGAGCAACAAATTTTTTAAAAAAATAATCAGAATTTTAATCTCCATTTTTGGAGTACGTAATATTTTTGTCTCTCAAAAATAAAATTAAGATAAATGCGAAAATTACTAACGTAAAAATAAATTTTAGCTTTTCATTCCACAAAATTCGATTGTTTCATTAAGAAAGTTGATATTTCAAATTAATTTCTCATAGAATAGAATGGATTAAACTATTATATAATAGTATAATACTTTAAATTACAAAATTTTAGCGAACTCAACGAACAAACCAAATCATATTGGACACTAACATAATTTTGGCGAGTCAAAAACAAATCAAACTATATTTGACTTTTAATATGTAACATAATATATATATATATATATATATATATATATATATAGTGATTCTTTTAATTATCATGATTACTAAAAATATATAAATAATAACTAGTTCATCACAACACTAACAATGACCACAAAGTTTTTCTTTTTTTAAATATTAAGTCCTCCCTTAGGATTCATTTGATATGATATATAAGAAAAATTCAGTTGATGTGATATAAAATAGAAAAGACCATGTCGCTTCTGGAAATAGCATTTTATGTGTTAATCTATCGCAAGGGCATTTTTTATATTTTACCATCAAAAAGGGGGAAATCCCCTTAAGTGATTAGGACATAGAAAATTTTCCCGATTCGATTTCTCTCCGTTTCCCCAAATTCCAATTTAGATGTATGACATCTATGTTACTTAAATATTTAAAATCTAGGATTAATTAGTTTTTTTAATCAAAGAAGTTCACTAATTTACCATGATTAAAAAATATATTTAAGATTCCCAACTTTAGTGAGAAAATATTGATATTCCAATTCTTTAAGAAAAAACAAATGGATTTACCTCAATTAAATAGCATTAAGCGTTTGATATAAAAATAGTTCTTCTATAGTTTAACAACTTGAGTCACGATAAATAAATATATAATTTTTTATAAAAAATTGTCACGAAATCCAGATCGTCGTGATTGACACTCATACTAGCTCTCCGGTGGAAGAACCACTACTACAACCCAAACCAAGCAACTAAAAAATTTTAGACAATAATTAAGTTAGGGAAGCAAGTTAATTATCCAAACAAATGCGGAATTTAAATACCTAGAATCGAAAAGTTAACGCACCAAAACATCTAATCAAGATCTATAAATCTAAATAAGAAGGGATACATCCCCAAACTAATGAACTATTCAACTAACTAGAACAAATGCCCGAGTCCGGAATGGTGGACATAGACGAAAGAGAATCTCATGGCAGCCCGGAAGAATTAGCTCACCCTTGAATTCAAAGTGACGATCACTGATCTTCTAAGCGAAGTCTGTCAATAGTAGCGTGAAGATGCCCAATACTCAATAAAAATAAGAGCAAGTGCAGTATCAGTACACAACCACAGTGTACTGTTAGAATGACGCGACTTTCCCACTAAAGCAACATACACTACAACAAAAACAACTTTTAGCGGCATTAAATATTGACATTAATAAAGAGTGCTAAAGTTTTTACCGGCATTAGTTAAGTGCCATTAGAACCAATGTCGCTAAAGGCTTTAGGAATATATACAAAGAGTGACAATTGCCGCTAAAAATATATATTTAGCGGCAATTAAGAATTAAATGCCGCTAATGATTATTTTTGTTGTAGTGATACACGCGCGCGCGATATATATATATATATATATATATATATATATATATATATATATATATATATATATATATATATATATATATATATATATATATATATATATATATATATATATATATATATATATATACATACAACATTATCAACATGAAATATCAACAACACATTTCACATTTATCATCACATCATTGGTCCTCTCACGGAACCCAAACCTAAACAGTTAGTTTACCGAAACGTTGCAATCTGATTTTATATTATACTGGAAAGTGACAATTCGATCCACTGTGGAGCATCAACCCTTAGCCGAAATACAATACTATCAACTAATTACTAACTTTTGCTAGAATAATATCGTAAATTATCGAGAAAAAAATATTCATATCTACTTGCATTTCCAACTGAAAGGAAATATTGCTACTGAAATTACATTGTACATCCAAAATAGTCCAAAAAAACATAATCCAAAACACTTGAAAATTCATTGACATAAATGAAAATTGAATCGATCAATCTTATTTATTTTTTATATAATTACATTTATCTCTCCCTATATATAAACTAAAGTATTAAATTGAGGAGATTAGCATTGTCATGTTTGGGATAAGAATATTAAATTAAACATATATATCTTTGTTAATTAAGTTCCATTAAGATGAGGAAGTCAAATACTTAGACTACGAAAAATCAACAAAATGTCCCTACCAAAAGGGTCTATCACTTCACCGGCCAAAAACCTGTGTAAAATGACATGTAGAGCATATAATATAAGAGAAAAAATAAAGTACTAAATTAATACAGAATTTAAATATGTAGAATCTGAAAATTAATGTACCAAAACATCTAATCAAGATCCATAAATCTAAACAAGAAGGGATGTATCCCCAAACTAATGAACTATTCAACTATTTGGAACAAATGCTTAAGTTCGGAAATGATGGACATAAATGAAATAGGATCCCATGACAGCCCCGAAGAATTAGCTCACCCTTGAATTTGAAGCGACGATCACTGATCTTCTAAACGAGGTCTGTCAATAGTCGCGTGATCAAGATGCCCTGTATTTAACAAAAATAACAGCATGTACGTTATAAGTACACAAGCACATCGTACTGGTATGATCACACGCTATCTCACTAGTGCAACATAAACAAGTCAAACAACATTATAATCACAAGCATATATATATATATATATATATATATATATATATATATATATATATATGTTATCAACACGAAGAATCAACAACACATTTCATATTTATCATCACATCATTGGTCATCTCGCAAAACCCAAACCCAAACCGCTAACTCGCCGAAACATGGTAATTCGATTCAATATTATATCAAAACGTGGCAATCCGAGCCACTTTGGAGCATCACCCCTTAGCCTAATTACTAACTTTTGCTAGAATAATATCGTTAAATTATCGAGAAAGTATTCATGTCGACTCGCATTTCCAATTGAAAGGAAAAATTGCTACTGAAATTACATTGTACATCCAAAATAGTCCAAAAAAAAACATAATCCACAACAATTGAAAACTCGTCAGCATTTGTAAAAATCGAATCGATCAATCTTTATTATTTTTTTATATTTAAATTAATCTCTCCCTATATATAAACTAAAGTATTATATTGAGGAAATTAGCAATGTCATGTTTGGGATAAGAGTATTAAATTAAACATATATATCTTTGTTAATTAGGTTCCATTAAGATTAGGAAGTCAAATATTGGTAAGTAGATTAATAATTGTTCTTGTTCTTGACTATGAAAAATCAACAAAATGTCCCTACCAAAAGGGTCTATCACTTCACCGGCCAAAAACCTATCTAAAATGACATGTAGAGCATATAATATAAGATAAAATATAAAGTACTACAAGACATCACTTCCACTATCATCAATTAGACGGATAGGTGAATTTTTATCGACGTTCTAAGAAAGTCAATTGACACTCATCTAAAAGATATTATAATTTTTTTTATATATGTGTGTTGAGTCAAATATAGAGTGTACACTCATATTTGTCACGTTAAATAAGACATCTTATTCCTTGGTGGAAACATATGTGGTTGAGTATTCCACCACTCGATCGATGATAGAATTCTGCGTAAATAATAATTCTTTTTCATATTTGGTTTTCGATAAAATTATTTCTATATATTCAAAAAGTGAACCTTAATATAAAATTTAAATCAAATTTAATTATTAAGTTATGTCAAACTTATAATTATTTGTATATTTTCATCTCTATCTTTTGTATAGATCAGACGAAGATAACTTTTTTATCTGTTTTATATGGTTGATTTCTATTTTGATGAGAATAATTGCTACACATAAATATAACACATAGAGATTGAGATTGATTAATGTTGCAAACTTACAATTTTGTTTGCTTTCTGGTCATGACAAAAAATTAATAAATGAGTAATTAATCACAAGAAAGGGACATGGTGATTATCACGAGAGTCTTTTAGTTCTTGTAGATAAATTTTACTTTACAAGAGTTAGTTTAATATTTAAAAAACTATACTAAAAATATTATAAAGTAATAATACTTCTTGTATTAAATATATATATATATATATGATGTAATGTGCTGAAAACATATATACTATTAGTTTTAATGTTATAGATTAAGACATGATAATATAAATAATAATGAAGGAAAAATTAAAGTATGTCAATTAATGATGTCCATATTATATTATATTAGGTAAATAACATATTGCTATGTGCCTATATGTCTAAGAAGAAAGCAAAGGGCTTAAAAAATATTAGCTTTGTTATTTTCTTCTATTGCATACATTCACATAAAAGTGGAGTTAATATCTTAAAAAATCACTCAACTTTAGAAATTAATGTAGCAAAGTCATTAAAGTTTGTTTTGTATCAAAAAAATCACTCAACTTAGATTTTTATATCAATAAAATCATTTAACTAAATTTATCACTAAAAAAACATTTGATATAGTAAAAAAAATTATTTATGTCATATAAATATGAACCCTATAAATGAATAAAAATTAAATTGTTAATAAACTTTTACGAACAAGCTTAATTAATGAAATACATACTTTTATAATATTAAAGTATGTAAGCATTATGACATTATTATTATATTATTATTTTTAAAAAAATATTTACACAAAATTGACTAGTTAAAGCAAAAAATTAAGTTGAAAAATTAACGTTATAAGAAAAGATCAAGATTAATATAGCCAAAATAATTTTAAGCTTTAATGAAGAAGTACAATAATATATAACATTATTTTTTTATTTAATTTTTTTGAAAAAAAGTTACAAAACAAAAAAGACAAATTTTATTAGAGCACTGTTGTTTCATTTTTGCATTGTTAAGAAAAGCGGTCAGTTATAATATATTTAGAAAGTTAATTGAGGTCACAATTTTAAATATTATTTTAGTACTCTTATTCTCTAATGAGTCCTAATTAGATTTGTAAATACGAATTTCATTGATAATTTATTTGTGCTAATCCTCAAAAACAAATACACTAGTGGACCAATAAATAGAACTCCTAATTATTTCTTTTTATTTAGTAATTAGTATATTAAGATAAAGAGTATTTGTTTCACTAAAGAAGTTTCCCTAAAAAAATTAAACTAGTTTCTTAATTTTATTTATTTGTAGGGTCTATTTTATATGAAACAAAAAGAATTAATGATAATTTAGTGATTTAACTAACACAAATGTCTAAGTTGAGTGATTTTTTTGATATAAAATCTAAGTTGAGCGATTTTTTTGATACAAAACAAACTTTAATGACTTTGCTAGATCAATTCCTAAAGTTGAGTGATTTTATTGATATAAAAATCTAAGTTGAGTGATTTTTTTGATACAATACAAACTTTAATGACTTTGCTAAATTATACCTAAAGTTGAGTGATCTTTTAAGATATTAACTCCATAAAAGTGAGTTACTGAACTGATTAACATGTTATAAAAATAACAGGCATCTGATATATTAAGTTCTCATAATGTGTGAAATTTGAGGAGGATCAGATAATAAAGATGTGTTGTACGTAATTTTATCTTAAAGTGCTACAAAAAACTTTTTTTTTACAACTCAAATATACGATCTTCTGAACACATGACAATAATTTTACATACTGCACCAAATTCTCATAACTCGTGAAAATAAAACTAGTGGTGTCAACTGTCAATCTATGTTCAATAGAATTAGCTAGAACATTTCATGTTGGCAGTTCGACAAAAAAATAAATAAATACTTATATCAGTGTGATAGATCCATAGCAAAATTGGAATCAAATTCAAGCGTAAAATTGATTTTTTTTCATCTTATTTTGAAGTAACGGTTAGTAGGAAGGATATTGTTGAATTATTTGACTAGTTGAAGGATATTTTTAAGCAGCTGACTAACGGTGAAAATATTTTAAAGCAAAAAACATAACTAAAGGTGAAGTTAACATTTTAATAGTTTAGAGATATTTTAAACCTTATTTTATTAAAAAATAAGCTTATTACAGTGGAGTACTCTCGATAATAGGTACCATTTGCTACCAATTAGCACCATAGCCATATGGAAGCGAGGATAAGATAATTCACATATGTGATAGACAAAATGAGCGAAGCGAGGATAAGATAATTCACATATGCATGTGAAGATGAGAGTTGTTAATGTCCTAATGAGGAGGTGAGGGATGACGTATTATAGTAAGCTTTATGAGAGGTATATATAGATAGGTTAAATTGGCATTAGGGAGAGAAGATTAGTTAGAACATGATACATCTTCAGCTTACTGAGAACACGAACTTAAACATGAAGTTATGAAGGTCACAATTTAAAGTGGTGAATTAGTATGTAGTTAAGTATTGTCTCGTTATCAAACACGATATATTTCTTCTTGTATACTACTAGTAGTAACACCATTATTGTAGTTTATGATCCCTTAATTCTGCTACTGATCCCTTGATTCTACTAGATAATGTATGCTTCAGCCATCCTTTTATTTTGTTGTGGTTACTATTCATTTTCTTTGTATACTTTCAATGTTTTTTTCAGTTATTTGTGATATATTTATTACTCCGTTTACTCCTTTTAAATTTGTTTTGATATGTGTTATTTAACCCAATGATCATTTGAATATAAAATTTTCATCTTTACTGGATAATGATAAGATAATTACAGAAAATTAAAACAAAAAGAAAAGAAATAAAAATAGGAAAAATTGTATGATATAGCAAATTATTAATTCAAATTAAATGCTATAATCATAATTTCTTTTATTTGTAATTCGCAGCAAACATTTTATGTTTTTTGCCATCTCATTTGTATACCAAAATATACAAATACAGGATCCATTTATATATCATAAGATACAAATAGATCGAAATATACAAATGCATGACCTATTTATATATCAAAATATACAAATACATTACCCATTTGTATACCAAAATATACAAATAGACCCAAATACATATTTTTATGTATATGTATACCGAAATATACAGATTAATAACCATAACAAATATAAAATTTGATGTGAAACACAACTATATAAACTATAGCTATAACATATAAATGTGAGCTAAACATAAAATGTACTCATAAAAATACGTGTAATTACAAACTACTCGATGATTAAAGAGTGAGATTATTCTCCCTTGTACCCATTATCAAGTAAAATTAGTTAATTAGACAAATATGTCAATACTATTTGATCACTCTAAATTACAATATGACTTTTTAAATCGATTATAGATATTTTTAAAAACATATCTAATTTGATAAATATTCGTATCATATTACTAAAGCTCAATATACAATCATTCATATAATATATAATTACATAGTCACTTGCCTTTTCAATTCTCTCTCTCTCTCCTTCTTGCACTCTCATTCTCTCCCCTCTTTCCGCTACATAATTAATTTAATTAGTCATTGAAAGATCATTAGTTTAGACATAATCCTTATTTACGTGCATATATATATATATATATATATATATATATATATATATATATATTTAAGTATGTATTTATGCACATATACATTAGATACACCACAAATTTAATGTCAAATATGTATATTTTACGCACAAATGCATTACATACATCATAGATAAATTGAATACGTTAATATTCTCTCAAAATCAATATGTAACTATGTAGAGATACACTGAATACTAAGCATAAATACACTGATACTGGATACATGAAATTGATATGTGATACATTAGATGAAATTGATATACAATCTATATTTGATAGCGGATACAAATACATAAAATTACAAACATGAAAGTCAAGGGACGAAAACGAATGAGAAAGAGGGAAAATGTGATATACATTCACTAGATACAATAGATCTAGAGACACATACACTATATCTAAGGTAAATACAATATATCTAAAGACAACTCAAACAAGTTACATAATTATTAAAACTAGGAAAAAAGAACAAATATATTCAAACTATCATAAATGGTATAAAGATACCTTTCATCATACTTTAGGACATTGATACCCCTACCATTCAAAAACTAAAACATATATTCCCTTTATATTAACAGATATACACGTGTCATAATGTTATCAACGAACCCGATATTTATAATTTATCAAATCAAATGATAAAATTGTATCACGTGTCCCTATTTAGTTTTCCGTTAGAATAACATATATACTTTAATTTTTTTGTCTTTAGATAAAATTGCACCACGTGTCCCTATTTTTTTCAAAGGCCATATATTCCACATCCTCCCAAAGTGGCTACGTGGGGCCCTCTACCGTTTCAACATTTGCTTACGTGCACATCACGTGATTAAGTCCGCCGTCGCCGACCGCCGTGAAGGTTTCAACTTCCGACCAACCGCTGACCGCCGGTACGTAACCTTTTCCGTCGCTGTAAGACGGAACTCCGTTACCTGTTCTCCGGAGTGGACTCGAACAGTTTATGAGTCTATATCCTCTCCAATTTTTTACAGTCAGTTCACATTACCGAAACCTTAAAACTTCCAGCATTTCACCACCGTCGTTAACGATGAAGGACCGGCCGCTGTCATCATGCGGCGCTGTTTACGTCCCTCCACATCAACGCCTCCGTTCAGTAATCACTGTTCCCTCTGCTGTTTCTCCACAACCTGGCAGCTTACGTCCTACAGCAATCGATCAAAAACCTAATCCTAATATTCTCAAGTCCTACCCTTGCCTTCCGCCGCAGCTGCAACCAGTGCGACTACAACATAAGAGAAGTTCACAATTTGATGAGGTTTCTGAGGAAGGGGGTGATATTGAGCTTACGCCATATCAGGTAGGTGAGACACGTCTATCTGTAGCATTTTGAACTTTAATCAATGTCAGGATTCTTAGTTCTCCTTTAGGCATGCATTACATAGGTACCCAACTTAAATGTTTAAATGAATAAAGGATTTCAATTAGATGGCCTGAATAGAGCAGAATGTATAGATAGGATTCATATTATTGGCCTCAACTAGTTTGGAATTGAGGTATGTTGATACTTAATATACCAAGGTCGCTTGAGCAATTACGTGCGCGAATTAGTTGGGAAGAATCTTGGGGTCTAAATGCTGTTTATACAATTAATTTTAAGGATTGTTTCTGCTCAATAAATATGAATTGTCTTCCTTAATTGAGCTAAATGATCCAATTTGGCTTAGGAAATGACTGAATGGAGAAATCTCAATGTTGGCCTAGTTTTTACTGAAAAAAGGTGATTGCCTAATTTCATATAGAACTCAATTATTGCCTAATTTTGATTAAAACTCAATTTCTGAGCAAGTTAACTCAAAATAGTGTTTTGAAGCTTCAATGGTATGTTAAAGTGGATTCGAAACTTACATTTGGGTCATGATTGTATTATGTAAGGTTACTTGAGTAGTTACATAATCTAAGAACAGGAATATTGTCATTTGTTTTGGTTTATGGGTGATATACTGACACTTTAGTCTACAATTCTGTGGACATCTCATCTTTGTGTTGTCTTGAATCTTTGACTTCGTTCTTTGTTTTTAACACGACTCATGTATTTTGATAAGTTAGATAACCAAATCCACATATCCGAATATTGAGTTTTAGATCAATGATGAGACCCTATGCGAGTAAGGATCATATGTGTTTAAGCACTGAACTGCATTGGAAAGCATCACATGCATATTAACTTGAGTTAGGCATGGTTGTTTTCTTTTCCCTTGGACCTTTGATGTTCAGGCATGTAGCAAGATATGCATAACAAGAAAGTGTGATTAATATTTCCAAACTACAGTAATTAATATAATGAATAATAAAGTTGCCATTGCCAGCACCTACAACTCTGTTTCATTAAATAATTGGTGTACAATGCGGTTATCAGTTGACTTGAATTTAATAGTAAGTATTATCAACAAAATAGACAAATTAAATTCAGTCCATCCCTTTTCCTCACTCTCTTCTGTGCTTTTCTTTTTGGCTCAATGAACTTTCTGCACTAGTATGGGTCTTCATCATTTTTCTTCTTGGACCTTGTAACTCTTCTCATTTCTTTTTCAAGTTTTCTATAAAACATAGATTATATAGTAACTCTTCCATATACAGGAAAAATATAATCCCATTCTTCATGTGTAATTAGATACTATCTTTTTCCTATCCTATCTAGTGTTATTGAACATGAATTAAGTTCTTATTTTTGTTAGACTTCGTGATATGCTCTTAAGTTACTTGTCCTGAAACCTGCCTAATTATCAAGTAATATGCTGATCAGTGGTTGCACTAGTGTTTTTTCTGGAGTTATTAGATTGTTTTAATGGTGGAGTTATATTCTTATCCGGATATGTGTCGTTCATAGCAATTAACTGAAAATTTTAAAAATGTTACACTCAAGGGTGTGACCTAGTGGTCAAGGAAGTGGATTGAGAACCATGAGAAGGTTCAAATCCCAGTAGAGGCAAAACACTAGTGATTTCTTTTGGTTTGTCTTAGCCTTGTGGATAAAGTTACCAAGTACATGTGCCAGTGTGCTAGTGGGAGGTAGTAAATACTCGTAGAATTAGTCGAGGTGCAAACAACCTAGTCCCGACACCATGGCTATTAAAAAAGATAATTGAAAAATACTACAACTTGTATTAACATAAATATGGCATTAGTTTGCACCTCTCCGGTAAGTTGCATCTGAACAAGAGTGTTCTTGTGGCCCTAATATTGTATGCGTCAACTTGACTACACTACACATTTATGTTGTCAGCATTTCTCTGTTGCTGAAATGATGGAATCACTGATCTGGACATATGGTGAATGAATCAACATACACTTGGATGATTGGCACACATGGTGGAGACTTGAACTTGACCATTAATCTGAAGGAATCAACCTTAACCCATAGGTCACTGACATCTTTTGTATTTGGAGCATTCCTGACATGGATGGGTTTTTTACTAAGTTGCATGAGCTCTTCACTTTCGATGCCGCACCTGTGTTGGATTCTCCAAAAGTACACTAATTTTTTGGCGAATCTGACACGCACCCCTTGACATTTTTGAAGAGTCCGAGCATCATAGGTTTTTAGTCTTTCTATGTTGATCTGATGATGAGGTTTTATACGTATCAGTGAATGTTTGCTTTGTCGTGGAAAATCACTGCTCATGTCCAGCTACTTTCAATTGCATATACAATCTTATCCATGTTATGGCTTGCATGTATTTACAGCTAATTCTTCCCGTCTGCATGTATCACAAATATAAGCCACCTGACTGTCCTATAACATTAAATGGATTCCAGGGTGCTGTCACATCTGATAACGCTGAAACATGGAAATCGAAGCTCACTGCTCTGCTACAAAACAATGATATACAAGAGGTGCTCTCAAGGGAGAAAAAAGATAGGCGTGATTATGAGCAAATAGCAGCTTTAGCAAGCAAAATGGGTTTATATAGGTATCTTTGATTAGGAAGTGTCTTGTTTCTTCACTTGTTTTGGTACAGAACTTTAATATGCTACCATCCTTGCAGCAACCTATATTCAAAAGTAATTGTTGTCAGCAAGCTTCCATTACCTAACTACAGGTTTGATTTGGATGATAAGCGTCCTCAGAGAGAGGTATGTTCTTGACCTGTTAGATTCTTATTCAGTTATTTAAATTTTGACTCAAAGCCAATGTTTCCACTTCTATTTTCTTTCATTTAATTGTCTTAGTCTGGATTTACATTCCTGTTGCTTCCTACTTGATCAGGCTTTTCTTGTTTTAGTTCATGCCTGGTTCCTGTATTCCCTCTTCTACCTCTCTTTCCTGTCCTTTATCTCATTAATGATGATAAAGACTGCGACCTTTAAACAATTTTCAGGTGATCCTGCCTCCGGGTTTACCTAGACGAGTTGATGTTTTTCTTGGAGAATACTTGTCTCGTAAGCCAAGAAGCACAGATGTACTTTCACGATCAAGCAGTAATGGCAGTATAGCTACTGATGAGGGTCTATTTGAGCAGTCAGAGGCACTCCATCAAAGTAAGGCTTCCATGAAGAAAATCCATTGGGAAAGGAGTATGCAAATGCAGACAGAGCAGCAAACTTGGCAGGTTTAATCACCTCAAATTTTAAAGCACACTGACATCTGTAAAAATTAAGAATTATCTCCCTCTTCCAACCTTGTCTTCACTTCAAGTAAGATGCTTAGTTTTCTTGGTCTACTTTCTATAGGTCAGACATGATAATCAAAGTTTTTGCTGCCTGAAACCTCATCATGGAGTGAGAATTAAATGCTGTAATGATACATGCTTCTTAATTTGTCTGGAGTCTGGACTAAGCAATGAAAATAGGTGTTGAGATTAGAGGAAACGAGAATAAAATTACACTAGCTGATCTGTTAAAAAGTTTATAGATACACCATGTAGTATATTTTTCTTATTAACATAGTAAGACACTGGGAGCAGAAGTTGCGGGGCCAGGTGATACGCACAATCTATTGCAGGGTAAAAAGTTTTATCTTCTAATGCTTCCTTAAGCAGGTGCAATTGAATCTACTGTTGCTGGGGTAGCCCTTAAAATATCGACGACATAATAGCTAGTAGTTGTTTTTTTTCCCGCACATCTTTGTTGGAAAATAATACAGTAATTATCTTTTCTCTAACTTCTCTAGAAAGGAAAAACATGTTGTTCACTTGCTGTTTTCCTCTAACCTGCATATGGTGAGAGATAGGAGATCTGTGAACTTAATTGTGGTTTCCGAAACAACTCTAATAAAGTTATATGTGGTATGCATGTATAAGATAAGGACGCAACATACTCAAGTGAAAAGTTACAACTGTTGTGTATTTGGAAACAATTTTTGTGTTTATTCCCAAAGGATTATACATAACATTCCCAGTTAGTTGAGAAAATAGTAACAGTTATAGTATATACATCATGACCTCGATTTTGCCTTCATCCTTTTTCTCCAAAATGCCCTTACTTTTCCTAAGTAGGTATCCTCTCATTCTTTCTCCACTGCTTCTCTTTCTTTTCTTGACCATTGCTGGTCTCACACTACGTAATTTTAGACTGTACTTCAGTTTTTTTTGTTTTACTAGAAATATTTGGCATTCAGATAGGAAGAATTTTAGTCATCTTTGATTTTTGGTGAATTTGATGTCTAGATAGGAATAATATCTATCATAATTGAGTTCTGAAGAATCTGATACACGGACCTATTCAAAATCATTGAGGGCTCTGGTGTTAGTTGATAGACGTGATAAACTTCTGGGTTAGGTTCTCAAATTAGGAGGTGTTAAGACACGAAGATTTGTTCCTCTCCTTCTAGGCGAGCTACTTCGTTCCTCAGCAAAGTGTCCACTTCTTTATCGACAGATTTCATTCGATTTGTTGAAGCTTGGTTGGTGGAAAATTTGACATAAATGTTTGTGCTAGCTGGAGTTTGCACATCGTGAAATGCTTTTGTTCATATAAAAGCTTAGTATTTATAGAGAAACTAAGAACAAATCCAAGAGAGGTCCTTGTTCATGAAATCAAGCAAAAAGCCCCCTATGTCTTCTACTGAACTGCATAAACAAAGGTGCAATTTCTCTAGTATTAAGTGATTTTTTAGGCAAACCTATTTTACCTGTATTCATAGGAAAAGAATATCTTCAAATCTAATATGTCAGTATGTCTGACTACTTTAGCAACCACTACCTGAAAAATTTTCAGAAACGAATTATTGAAAATCAGTGTATAACCCAGTATCAACTATCAACTGTTTGTAGGGAGAACGGTATGTGTTAGAGTGAGTGAACAGTCTGCTGTGAGCCTGTGACTTTGTTCCTTTGATCCTTTTACATAGATCTTTCCTGCACTCTAGCTCTATGCTGTTTCTACTTTCTCCACAGTTTGTAGCTTTCTATAGTTTTTTGTTTTTGTTTTTGAGTTTGTTCTTTTTGTTTAATATAATGTTGTAAAAGTTTATCAGTATATATTTTTTTTGTTCCCTGTGGAGGATTGATTCATGGAATATCATTCTTGTTTGTTATAGGAATCACCTGAGGGTAGGAAGATGCTGGAATTTCGTAGTAGTCTACCTGCGTATAAGGAAAAAGACGCACTATTAAGTGCCATTTCACAGAACCAGGTATGTCAGATCTGGAGAAATCTGTCCTCGCCACTTGGCCCATCATTGCTGTATTAGAGCAGAGCCATGTGCATTTTATGTCACTGGTAAAGGAGAAAAAGAAGGAAGGGAGAGCTTCTTTTGATTTGTTGTTTTTATGATACATTTGGGTAAGATCATAAAGTATGTGGTTGTGAAACTATCATCAAACACTAGAAGAAAAATAAAGCCTTTCTTATATTTTGAACAATTAACATCCATTTTGGGTTGTTGGCGGGCAAGCAAGACATTCCATGATTAGAATCCATTGATAAGGAACTGGATAAATTCGCCCAGTCATCGTTGATTGCTTATCCAGTTTCTTATCAGACACCAAATGAACCTTTACAAATCTTGCCATGGGAGATATCTAGCAAAGCATTCACATATAGTGGAAGAACCAAAATTCTTCTTGTTGGTGAAGCATAAAGCAGACGAGGGGTGAAATAAAAGGAGTCTGTTTTGAAATATGTCACAGCATTGTAAATCTCTTCTTCTTGCTTGGGATTTAGGGGTGTGTCTTAAGCGAAGAAGCGCAAATGAAAAGATTTTAAGCATACAGATTGAATATGATAGAAAACTGCAGTTCTTGTAGACTCCTTTTTTTTTTTTTTTTTGAAACTGCTGTTCTTGGAGCCCTTTGACGCTCTATTAAATTCGTCTAGTATTCTGGTACGCCATTTTCTAACCATTACTGGGTTTTAGCTTTGTCTGCGAATGACCTCTCTGTGATTTGAAGAGTGTTGATGCCCACTCTTAGCTTTGTGTTTTTTTTTTCTTTCTAATTTTATTTAGGGAACTAGTATAGTTCAAAATGGAATGTGTAAAAGAAAACATGCAGTAGCTAAATGCCTTGGGAAAGGCTTGATCTTTTTAAAACTTCTCATGATGATTCTGATATTAGGATAAGCTTTTCCGTGTGAACAGGTGGTTATTGTCTCTGGTGAAACTGGCTGTGGGAAGACCACACAGATTCCGCAATTTATTTTAGAGTCTGAAATTGAGTATATTCGTGGAGACATGTGTAGTATCATATGTACACAGCCAAGAAGAATATCTGTTATGGCAGTATCTGAAAGAGTTGCTGCGGAGAGAGGGGAGTTGTTGGGTGAAACAGTGAGTTTCTGTACTAGAAAATAAGATGGCATACATACCATCACACATGACTTAAGTTTGGAATAAGTATTCTGTATTCTTTGATGTCTTTGCAGGTTGGATATAAAGTTAGGCTAGAAGGTGTTAAAGGAAGGGACACTCACCTCCTCTTCTGTACAACTGGTATCTTGTTAAGAAGGCTACTGGTTGATAGAAATCTGAAGGGAATCACACATGTAATTGTGGACGAGATTCATGAACGTGGAATGAACGAAGGTATATCGTTGTCTTTAAAGAGATTGTCGAGTTCATGGAATCTACTTTCTAACAATTGAGTATGTATTATACCAGACTTCCTGCTAATAGTTCTGAAGGATTTACTCCCACGCCGGCCAGAATTAAGGTTGATCTTGATGAGTGCCACCTTAGATGCAGAGCTTTTCTCTTCATACTTTGATGGGGCTCCACTAGTCCACATTCCTGTGAGTATGTTGGTTGACTAATTGTGTTTTCAATTGATGTTCGACATTAATTTATGGCAATGGTCCTCTTCCTCTTCCTCTTGTTCTGTACTTCCTGAATCCCAATTTATTTGATAAGACATAATTTGACTGCACAGAAAATTTCTCATGTATGTTCTTTTTGTAATAGAAGAAGAAAACGTAAAAGCAGTTGTAATATAAAAAATTAAATTTGAATTATGTGTCTCTGATGTTGTCAGACGAATAGTACACTGAGGTGTTTCTCTTTGTAGAAATCTTTTTATCTGATATTTGCTAGTTCCTTTTATATATTTTGTTTGTTGGTTTTCTCCTTTTTATCAATTAAACGTGTATGATATGTTAATTATTAGAACTTCTCTATATGGAAATTTTAATCTGTATTTAAACACTATTTGTTTGAAACCTAAAATATAAACAAGAGGACTATAAGCTAATTAGTCATTTGAAATTAAAATATCTTCTGCGCGTTTTTGCTATTTTGTTTACATGTTATATCAATTCAAACTGATGTGATTTTATATAAAGCTACAAGGATGAACCCAGTTTAGATATTACATTTGAATAACACACTTCTCTTTAAGAGGTATTATACGGACGTATGGTCATTATGCTTCAATCAGGTTGTTCTATTCCACCTATTAGAAGGAAAAGAAGAACTTAAATAAAAATACTTAATAGCATGGCGATACATTTATACAAACTTCTACCCCGAGCTCATGTAATGAAACTATAGATAATTAAGTGAAGTCTAATCCACAAATTATTTGATCTATAGGATTTTAACCATTGTATTCAGGAGATTTTAACATTATATATTGGCTGAGATGTTTGGCTCTGGCCTTTGATTGACACTAGATTTCAGAATGAAAGAGAACGTCTAAAGTCCGACTATTTCAAGACAGAATTTTATATTTGAATTTGTCATGTTATAGTTACTTATTTATACACCGATATTCTTTAGTTAATTCCATGAGACAATCTATTTTAGCAAAAAGAAAATAAGAGTGTCGACAATAAAAAATGCATCAGACATGAGAAAACTCTTTCAAAAAGCTACTCAAACTGCATTAAGCTGGAGCAAACCATTTACTCAACCATATCTGATGACATAGCTTCGATATGGTTCAATTTTTTGTTTTTCAAATTTCAACAGAAGTATTAAAAACACAGCTAAATTTTGTTCCTCCCAACATGTATGTTTTCATATCTCATTGTATCACTGGATAGTCAATATCCCATATATGTATTTTGTTTTCATATATTACAGATGAATACAACCAAGGTTCCATGAACCCATTTAGTTAATAACAGAGGTTCCAACATAGAGTCGTTTAGAGAAAGCATTAAGCATGTATGAGTATAAAATAAAAGCGAATTATATCAATATACACATCAAAAAAAATTAGGGATAATTTCAGATAACTTCCCCAGGTTTATCCTTATAACACTCACTTCCCTTGGGGTTTTGAATATTACATTTACCTCCCCTGTTTTAAATTTTTGTTACCAAACTTGTTTAAATGATAATCTTTCAATAACATTCCAAAAATACCCTTTTGTGACATTGATTTTTTCATACTCCTACTAGATTGATGACCCAAACAATATTTCGTTCAAAAAAGAAAGACCCTTGGCTGAGGAAAAACAGTTCAAAAAAAAGAAAAAGGAACAGTGGAAGTACAAGAAATAACACATAGTAACAGAACAGAACTACAACAATATAGTTTGAACTTTATCCAAAAGAAATAATCTAGAATGTTACTTGCATGAAGGATTTTGACAATATCAGTTGAGATTGGGATTCGATCAGCATCTTATTTAGCGAAACTTATTAAATGTAGAGAAAATCACAGACCTTCCAAGTGGCTGAAAGGAATAGGAGTGGAATTTTCCTATTCAGGATGTGGATTTTCCTAATGGAGTATGTGAAATGCGTGATATAGTTCATTTCTTCTGTTATTGGGTAGAGCATCGGTGTTTAACATGATACCTGTGTGAATCCACATTTTTCCCTTTTTTTCCTGGATACAATTTAATCCATACTTACATTGCTTCCATATTATTTTTGAAAAGTTTTTCCATGGTCTTTATTAGGGATTTACGTATCCAGTTCACACTCATTTCCTGGAAAATATTCTGGAGATGTCGGGGTACAGGTTGACGCCGGACAATCAGATTGATGATTATGGGCAGGAGAGAACGTGGAAAATGAACAAACAAGCTCCAAGAAAAAGGAAGAGCCAGATTGCTTCTGCTGTTGAGGTTTCTACTTTTAAAAGCAACTTCCACAATTTTCATTTGCTACAACTCCTCTGCTAATATTTTATTTGTCGTCAGGACACCCTCAGATCTGCTGATTTCCAAGAATTTAGCCCTGAGACACAGGAGTCCTTGTCTTGTTGGAATCCTGATTGTATAGGCTTCAATTTTATAGAATATATTCTATGCCATATTTGTGAAAATGAAAGGCCCGGAGCTGTTTTAGTTTTTATGACTGGTTGGGATGACATAAGTTCTCTGAAGGATAAGCTACAGTCTCATCCTATCTTGGGGAATACAAGCCGTGTTTTATTGTTGGCATGCCATGGTTCTATGGCTAGTTCAGAGCAGGTGAAGAAATTTGCATTCATGCTCTTACCTTGCATTTGCCTTACATGTAAACGATATTTTTGTTACAAGCTATACTCAAGGATATATCATCTGTTACTAATCATAAATTTCAGTATAAGCATTACTAGTATATTTTCTGTTCTCCTTGTATGTTTGGTCATCGGAATAGGTGTTCTGCCTATTATCTGGTGACTTGCACTTTCTGTTTTTCTTACCATTTGACTTGTTAGATTGAGCAGGTTTTATAATTTACCAATTTCTACTTAGTAGAAATAAAGAAGGAGTTCACGATCTTAGTTGTCCAGTTTATTGTCTAAGCTCTTGTGTTTCTTATTCATTTAATCGATTTGCTTATATGTAGAGGTTAATATTTGACAAGCCTGAAGATGGAGTGAGGAAGGTTGTGTTGGCTACAAATATTGCTGAGACCAGTATCACGATTGATGATGTAGTATTTGTTATTGACTGTGGCAAGGCAAAAGAGACGTCATATGATGCACTTAATAATACTCCTCGTTTGCTTCCTTCTTGGATTTCAAAGGTTTCAGCTCGACAAGTAAGACACTTTGCTGGTCCTTTCTGAATCTGATTGGAAGATACATTTATATATGTCTTTATAATAAATTGTGATGTGATGGTTAGAACTTTTGTGATGATTGTCTTTTCCCTGGTTCAGTGCAACAGTGTGGGAGGGGAAGGGGAAGGGGAAGGGTGTACATGGGATTGAGAAGGAAGACTTAATAGCCGTGAATAGAGAGATTGACTTGCTGAGAAATAATGATAACCCTTCAATTCATTCAATAATCTATTGACTTGTGATTATAACAATGCATCACCTGATGCGTGTATAGATACTAAACTATAGAAATTCATATGAATATCACATTTCTGAATCCTCACACTTGAACCTTTTCGTTGATGAATAGGCTGTGATTGGAAGCACATTTCAATTTGGAGTTCAGACTTGACCAGTACTTCCAGAACCTTAGGTTTCATTTCTGGAAGTTCTTCGATTCAAAGGTCTGATAATTTTTTACTTGTGCCACAATCACTGTATGGAGATCTCCTTGCTGGACCTCTACCCAAGGCGTTAATGTTTTTCAGTTTTATTTGAACTCCTGCTTGTCTAATTAAGTAAATCTTCATAGTTTATATTTGGTAATAGCCCTTTTAAGAATGAGTTATGTGATGCTTATAAAAGACGCATGTTTCTTCAACTTAAGGTAGAGAAAAGTGTTGCACCCAGAGGTGGGGCCTAGTGGTCAATGAAGTGAGAGGAGAACGAGAACCATAGGATCTCAGGTCCATATCCAGTAGAGGAAAATAACACTAGGTACCTGTGCTGGGGGGAGATAGCAGGTAACCGGCGGAATAGTCGAAGTTCGCCCAAGCTGGCCCGACACCACCAGCATAAAAGGGTGGAGAAAATGTTTTCGAGTTTAATGGTTCTCGTGAAGCTTTTTCTCCCTTGGTGTATTATGCACCTTAATTCATGGAATTCTTGATTGGATTGTTAGGTTATACTTCTTCTTTTGCTTGTCTAATTTACTATTTACATTTATTCACAAGCTGCCAAATTGGAACAGCCTTCTTTGTACTTCTTTCCCTGCTTTATGGTCCAAATTATCATCCATATGTCAGTTAATATCTGTAACGGACTGCAAAATTTCATGAAGTTGAGTGACTATTTTTTTCTTATCTGTTGAATGTGAATATTCAAGGAAAACCTCTGCACTTGTTCTATGCATTTTCCTTGGTAATCATTTTGGTACTGAATCCTGCCAAATACAGCTCCTGCAAATAAGATAGAAGCTGAAGAATGTTTTGATTTATAGGCTAACAAAGCCCCCAAGTTACGCGCTCCAGCTATCCTATAATTTATGTCTGTTTCGAATTGGATGATGTAGTTGAAAAAAAGGTTATCAGTAGGAAGGCTGAAAAAATTGGGTTTGGTAAGTATTCAGATGGGAAAGCACCATTGAGTTGCTTTTTAATTTTAAAAAGAAACAAGAAGTGATTTCATTTCATTTGTTGGGTGATCTCTTGCTCTCACGTTCGAGTGTTTGCTCATCATTACGCTCGTGAATGCCAATTGCAAGTCTGGCTAAATACTATTTTTGGACAAGAACTCTGGATATCAAATATTTAGTAGAAGTTACTCGCCAAGAAAGTGTTGTCATTTATTCTGGACATCCAGTAAGGTTAAGTAGACTTTTAATGTTTTTGATAAAGAAGGCTAAGTAGACATTATCTTATCAAAAAAAAAAAAAAAAAGAAGGCTATAAGTGGTTATCATAATTTGGTACAGAGGGTGTCATTGATACATTTGGCCAAGTAACTAGCACTACAAAGAGTTTGTCAGAGACTGAACTCATCAGATTTTTTTGCCAAAGATAAAAAAACAACATTATGTACAATAATATAGTTGTACCTTGTCATTGCAAGTAATTGTAGCCTTCGTTAAATTTCTTTGCTAAACAGGTAAGTATTGTTGATGTCTGAAGCCAGCTCTACAAAGGACTCTATAAACTGCCTTCATTGATCTTCTTATGTGAAACAAGTTGTTATTACTAATCCGGTTAATGTCAAGACCCAAGAGTTCCTGGTCTAAGCAAAGATAAGTCCTTGGACCTGTGGTTGCAAAAGATTTTGGGTTTGACTTTGAATGCAAAAGAAAAAGGAAATTGCTTAGAAAATTAGGTTCTTATAACTTTATGAAAACATACTCACCACAACTGACACATAGATAACAAGGCTCAAAGATCCGGCTTTGGTAATAATGGCTGACTGGTATGATGATGAGATGTAAATGAGCAAGGGGAATTATTTCACTTCGTTTTCCCTCCAGTTTTTGTTGCTCATGACAATTTTTCACCTTGTTGGTACTTTTTGTTTTTTTTAGTAGGAAGTTCTCCCTTTTCATGCTAATAATCTTTTGGTTACTACCGACAATTTTTAACTGTATGATGTTTGTTTACTCATGAAACTGATAGAGAAGGGGACGAGCTGGACGTGTTCAGCCAGGAGAATGCTATCATCTTTATCCTAGATGTGTATATGATGCTTTTGCAGATTATCAATTACCAGAAATTCTGAGGACTCCTTTGCAATCCCTTTGTTTGCAAATTAAAAGTTTAAAACTCGGTAGCATTTCTGAGTTCCTCAAGAGGGCTTTGCAATCTCCCGAGTTATTAGCGGTAATGCTCTGTCAGATTTATTGTTCTAACTTGTGTGGTAATGGATATGTTAGCAATTTTCTTATTCGGTAGTACAAGTTCCCCCTTTGCTTGTTGCTTCAGTGAAGTAATTTTTTGTTTTGCTGATAGGTTCAGAATGCTGTTGAGTATCTGAAAATCATTGGGGCTTTAGATGAGAATGAAAATTTGACTGTTTTAGGTACGAAACTGAATTTTAACCGTATTCAAGTCTAACCATTTAGTCTGATTTTTCTCTGCCTTTGTTGTGTTTGAGTTACAGGACGTTACTTAACAATGCTTCCAATGGAGCCTAAACTCGGGAAAATGCTTATACTTGGAGCAATTTTGAATTGTTTGGACCCGATATTAACTATTGTTGCTGGTCTTAGTGTCCGAGATCCCTTCTTGACACCACTTGACAAGAAAGATGTAAGTTGAGCCTTCCGTGTTGCTGTTGTCATTATTTGCTTCATCTCCATTAGTTGGATCAAACATAACTTTCTTTGAGAGAACGGTTATGGTTTTGAGACATGTTGGCTTTTGTTTTCAGCTTGCAGATGCTGCCAAGGCTCACTTTTCACGCGATTTTAGTGACCATCTTGCTCTTGTGCGAGCATATGAGGGTTGGAGGGATGCTGAAAGAGACCTAGCTGGATATGAGTACTGCTGGAAGAATTTTCTGTCTGCACAGTCTATGAAAGCTATTGATTCTCTTCGCAAGGAGTTCTACTCTTTGCTGAACGACACTGGTCTTGTTGACAGCAACATTACCATGTATAATTCTTGGAGTTATGATGAGCATCTCCTTCGAGCGATTATCTGCTATGGGTTGTATCCTGGAATCTGTTCTGTACTGGTAAAACCTGCTGTCTTTCTTTATTTTCTTCAATATTTATCTTAGAGATCATATTTGCATTCACCATATATCCCATTTAATTTGTACCTTTTTATTCATTTTGAAACAACCTGGACACGAGCTTTATCCATAATTATAAATGTATAATTCCATAGTACTAGAGCGCCCTCATGTATGTTTTTAAGCTTAAGTGAAACCGCAAAAAAAATGATCTTTAGTGAGCGTTTAAGTATCCTTGTTTCCAATGTTACTAATATTATTGCTTTTGCAGCATAATGAAAAGTCATTTTCATTGAAAACAATGGAAGATGGTCAGGTGTTATTACACTCGGTCAGTATGCTACCTGAGTATTTTGTTTTTTCTTTAATAGAAGTCCCATTGATCTTACTCTCTTTCTGGTGTTATGCAAAGAACTCCGTTAATGCCCGGGACTCCAGGATACCATATCCTTGGCTGGTGTTCAATGAAAAGATCAAAGTAAACTGTGTCTTTCTACGGGATTCAACAGCTATCTCCGACTCAGTGCTGCTTTTATTTGGAGGAACCATCTCAAAAGGGGAAGAGGTGAGCTCCCCATCTTGCCTTCTGCTGATCCTAGATCCCGTAGGAGAAATTTGTGTACAGGTTAATGCCAAGTGTAATTAACCTGCTTGCATATTCTCTCAGTTGATTGAAATCATTACTTCATTTTACAGAACGGTCACTTGAAAATGTTGGGTGGATACTTAGAGTTCTTTATGAACCCTACTATAGCAGAAATGTACAGAAGTCTAAGAAGAGAGCTTGATGAGTTAATTCATACTAAAGTAAGTGATTGTTTGCTACCTCACTTTATTATCAATTCTGCTAAAGGATTGGTTCACAACAGATGGAATGCTATTCTGTTTTGTGCCTTGTCAAGTCTGAAGAAGCAGAGATTTTGTTAACAATTTTTTGAAATAATATTTCACTAAAGTTGACAATCTACATGGTACAGCTTCTGAATCCTAGGATGGATGTACATAGTTATCATGAACTTCTGTCAGCAATACGGTTGCTTATCTCAGAGGATCAATGCGGTGGCAGATTCGTTTTTAGTAATCAGATTTTGCTTCCTTCTAAGCCATGTGCTGGAGCACCAACACCAGCTCCAAAGTCAAGGATAGAAAGTGGTCCAGGTGGTGACAATGCTAAGTCTCAGCTACAGACGTTGCTGAATCGAGCAGGATATGCAACACCAACCTACAAGTCTTTGCAACTCAATAACAATCAGTTTCGAGCAACTGTGGAGTTCAACGGAATGCAGATAATGGGAAGACCTTGCAACAACAAAAAGCAAGCTGAAAAAGATGCAGCAGCTGAGGCTCTGGAGTGGTTGTTGGAAGGGCACCGTGCTGGTCCTGATTACATTGAGCAGATGTCTCAGTTTCTGAAAAAGAGCAAAAAGGCATAGAGTGGACATCACAAAATTGGAATCCGTGATGTTTGGGACAGCCTAATGTCCTTAGTTTTGTTCGGGATGGGTTCATATGAGCATCTGTGTTGGCAGTTTTACAATATGTGTGAATATGATATCCTGAAACCCATGAACGGCTGATTCTGGAGTCTCACAAACGCAGTGTGCTCAGTAAAGCTAAATCCAAGTGGGGTGGGGTGGGTTTTTTTTTTTGTGGGGGGGGGGGGGGATAAGGTTTGGATGGGCTTGGCTTCTTTTGACCTGTCCCAGTTTTTGCATATGCAGCTGTTCATTCTGCTCGTCAAGCCAATGCACCTGAAATTACAATATCTTCGCAATGAGGAAATGCTTCATATTTTGCGAAGCAGATCAAATGCTCTGGTATTGTTACACTTAATGGTTAAGTTCATCTTTATCCTTTGTATATATTATTAATAGTGGTTTAGAAAGTCACTCTATCTTGCTATTAATGGCTGTTGTTAGAATTTTCTTTTTCTATGCTTCTACTTGGAGGGTTCGTTGCCCGTTTGGTTACATCTTGGGGTAATTTGATTGCTCAATGATAAATACAGGCAGAGTCAAGTCAAGAGCCTTGAGCAATATGGAGTATGTGATTACTCTTATTATTATTGTTACTTTACTGCAATAACTGTGGATCCTTTTTTTTCATTCGAGCTCCCACCTTTTTGCTCTCTTTGGTGACTCGAACTTACAATCTTAGGGTTGGAAGTGAGGAGTGCTTATCATTCGAGTACCTCCCTCTTGTCATATCTGTGAATCTTGAAAACTTTTAGAACTATTTTAATGTATGTGCGTGCAGTTTCAAGTTGGGTCGAGAACATCCAGTCTAGTCTCTTATTCCGGCACTGCTGATAGGCTGAAAGAGTATTTGCTTAAAATTAAGGGAAAGGAAAATTATTTTGAAAATTGTACAATTGTACGTGGGGTAGTACTATAGTATTTTTTGTGTAATTTTTTTTTAATAATTTACATAAATTTCCTAGTGTTAAAAGTTAATTATATTATTTCCCTATTCTTTTTCAAATTAGTAAAATTTCTTAAAATTTATGGATTTCGGATATATCACTGGACATCTGGATACATAGGGTGGATACATAGGGAGGAATGTATCAGAGAGCGAATAGGACATCCGGGGATACATAGGAGAGCGATGTATCTGAGAGGGGATAGGAAACTCGTATATGTAGGGGAGAGAAGTATTCGAGAGGGGATAAGATCCAGATATATGGGGGGAGGGTTGTATTCGAGAGTGAAAATGGATGTATCGAGAGGAAGTGATGTAGTTGTCAGTGTTCTTGACTTGTTGGGCTACTCTTTGAAAATAAGTTGATATAAAAATTGGGCCAAATTTTAGATAAGAAGGTAAAGCATAGCCAATTTTGATAGAGTTGTTGCTCCAACTGAAAAAACAATGTAATTGTCTTCTAATTCTTTTACATTTTAAAACTTTCATGTGTCCAATGCAAGTTCTCATCCAACCGATATGGGATTTAACATCCCGTCTCACGTCTAGGACTGAACATCTGGTGCGTAGGAGGAGTCTGACTTTGATACCATGTAAAGAAATGAAGTAGTTCATGAGAAAAAATATTATCAAGTTCATATAAAAAATGAAATTCATAATTTTCTCATTCCGACTTAAATATTTCAAGATTGGCCTAAACTACTTGCCTCTTAAGGGGACGTAAAGTTGCTAACGTAAATCAACTTTCTCTTTCATCACTCGTATCTCTTTTTTTTCTCACTCAATGTTCGGAGTTTGCATTGAAGTCCCGATTTAATTTGAATCAAGTATTGTAGGGTCCATACGGGGTGACGCTTTTAACGAGACCTTTTCCATACTGAGAGATTGAATGCAATACTTTTGATTAAGGGCGAAACAATCATATTACTGCCCCACAACCCATGTTGGTTTCCATCCGGTATCTCTTGATAACCACAAATCTCAAAAGGTGCACTAGAATAGTAAGGGTTCTTTCAACTTTGATTTTGAGAGGATGTTTTTATATATAGGAAATCAGTACAAAAATTGAATCCTCTTATCAGCAATTAACTTCAACAAACCCTTTATTTCTCTAACATTGAAGAGTTCTTTTCCCTCGAAAAGTTCATCAAAGAGGTTCTTCATTTCCTTCTCCTCAGCGATTTTCTCTAACTTCCTGATATCATTTTCCCGTTTGTCCACTAAACATTGAAGGTAGTCGGTATGTGTAATTAACTTGTTTTTGGGAAAAGCTAAATAATCATTTACTATGTTCTGATCTTCGATCAAGTAAAAACATCGATTTTTTTGGAAGGGAAAAGGATCAAAAATATCCCTCAACTTTGATTTATTGTTTAAATTTACCCTCATCGTTAAAATAAAGTTAATTTTACCCCTCGCCGTTAAAATAAAGTTAATTTTACCCCTCCTGTTACTAATTTCACTAAATTTTCCCGTCATTAGACGGATTGACCCGAATTGACCCGAATTTACCTCTTTGACATATTTAATGGAGATTTGGGAGAATAGGTAAATGGGTATAGGAGATTTGGAAGAATGGGGTCGGGTTATTTTAAATGATCGGGTTAATGGATTAAAATAAGGAATAGGTTTTTTTAAAAAAGTTTGGGTCAATTTGGGTCAATCCATCTAATGATGGGTAAATTTGGTGAAATTAGTAACAGGAGGGGTAAAATTAACTTTATTTTAACGATGAGGGGTAAAATTAACTTTATTTTAACGGCAAAGGATAAAATTAACTTTATTTTAACGGCGAGGATAAATTTAAACAATAAATCAAAATTGAAGGATATTTTTGACCCTTTTCTCTTTTTGAAATAGAACAAATTATTTCTTGTACATCACATAGAATAGACAGCTCGTGTGCTTTCTTACAAAGTGATGTTAATTTCTCATTTAGCATTTTTTTTCTCTTTTCCTCATCAAGATCGCTAGTGGTCAAACATGTCCTCTTTATAGACATATTTTACTACAAAAAACAATTAAATACAAGACTAGAATATAAGAGTGAATTTCTATCTCTGAATATAAAATAAAAGTGTTTCACTTATATTTATAGATGTGTAATATGATCACATAATTAAACAATGGTAAGTTTTTGACTGATCTGACTAAAATATTAACCAAATTAATTGCACAAACTGAATTTTAAGGTATATTCATTAATAACTTACCTAAATGGATGTAGTTAAAATCTTAAAAAGTCAATAAATTTATGGAAGGTTAATAACAATTAGTTATATTGTGTTATCATTAAGTCCAATAAATATAGGTTTTATTGTGTTATCATTCAAAAATAAAATAATTATAACTCTCCAAATAATGCTAGCATATAGTACATGAGATTATGTTAGAAACAATTAGCGTATACGACATCGTTTATTTGGGAGACTAGTAATAATAATTATATAGAAATATATCTATTTTTTGGACTAATTCATGTAGTAAATATGCTATATTTGACTAATTATAGAACTATATTATTGTCAAAACTAATTTAACATAATATATGAAATGATTAATAATATTTATAAATTTGTAAATATTCCAAGCAAAAGATCATAGCTACACAAAATTCAATGGCATAATACATATATTGGACCCTAAACTTGGCTTCAAATTTTAACTTTGACCTCAAACTTTCATAGTGCACAAATAGGCACTTTAACTATACTATCTTTCAACAAATAAACACGCGATTCCTACCTGGCAAAATGCGTGAAATACACGCATTCTGCGCGAGTGAGAGGTAATTTTTTAGGCCCAAAACGATAAAAAAATTGCTAAAATGACAATTCTACCCTTAATTAGTACATAAATTGGACCCTTAACTTGGCTTCATATTATAACTTTGACCTTTAACTTTGTTTGTACACAAATAGGCACTTTAACTATCCAAAACTTAAACAAAAAAATACTCGGATCCTACATGGCAAAATACGTAAAATTCACTCAAATTAGGCGCGTCAGATGTAAAAATCGAGTGCCCAACAGTAAAAAAAACACTGAAATGACAATTAAACTCTCTTTCTAATTTTTCAACAATTTTCCCCTCTTTTTTGCATTATTTGTTGTTCATTGCAAAATGCAAGTGACATTTAATTACTTTTTTGTTATTATGAAAAAAATTATAATGAAGTCTTTTTTGACAAGATGGGGTGAGTATACAATTATACAAATTGAATGCAATTTTTGAAGGCATTTTGATTAGATATCAGACTGCTACTCAAACTTGACAAAAATATGTGAAAAGGTCTATCAGACAATTTATCAAATAATTTAAGTGCACCATTTCACTTAATAATTTTTAGTATTGTAAGTTCATTTGTTGGCCTCCAAAATTCATAATTGCAATTCTCTTCACTATGACAATCACAATACACAAAGCACCCTGTTTTTTCAGTCAAATATTTGATAACATAAAGCACAAATATACTTCAAACTAAAGAAAAGAAGGAGAAGTTCATTGAATCTCATGTCTTTCCATATTTATGGGTTGCTCTGAAATAATTTTGCAATAAAAACATTAGTTTCTTCTAGAGATTCTCATATTAGTTTGAACATTTGACCAACAATATGCAAATTCTTGTTTGTAAAATATTGAATCTTGTTACCTTGACTAAATTGAGGAAGAAAAATAGATAACTCGAAAATTAAATTACAGCAAATATCTTGAATAATTTTTTCTTTGATTTGAATATAAGGAACATGAATTTCAGATTAGGAATTTTTAAGAGAGAGAAAAAAAGAGGTACTAATTTTTTTTTACCTAAAAATGAATTTGTTTTCACTTCCACCTTATTCTATATTATAATTTATTTATAATTTTTAAAATCTAGGTGTATTTATTTTAGTTAGTTGGCAGCAACTGAGTGGTTTACTTTTCCACGTTAGAGCATGTGTGTAACACGCGTTTTGATTGAAATATTCGCGTATTTTTTTATTTAAATTTCGGATAGTTAAAGTGTCTCTTTGTGCACTATCAAAGTTAAAGGTCAAAGTTATAATTTGAAGCCAAGTTAAGGGTCCAATTTATGTATTATGCTTAAAAAAATACGTGTAAATTTTTTAGTTAGTTGGCAGCAACTGAGTGGTTTACTTTTCCACGTCAGAGCATGTGTGTAACACGGTTTTGATTGAAATATTCGCGTGTTTATTTATTGAAAGATAGGATAGTTAAAGTGCCTATTTGTGCATTATGAAAGTTTGAGGTCAAAGTTAAAATTTGAATCCAAATTTAGGGTCTAATATATGTATTATGCCAAATTCAATTATGAAAAAGTTTAATGTGCTCAATCTGAAATCACAATTCACAAGGACTAATATTAAAATGGCATAATACATATATTAGACCCTAAACTTGGCTTCAAATTTTAACTTTGACCTCAAACTTTCATAATGCACAAATAGGCACTTTAACTATCCTATCTTTTAATAAATAAACACGCGAATATTTCAATCAAAGCCGTGTTACACACATGCTCTGACGTGGAAAAGTAAACCACTCAGTGGCTGCCAACTAATTAAAAAATTTACACGTATTTTTTTAAGCATAATACATAAATTGGACCCTTAACTTGGCTTCAAGTTATAACTTTGACCTTTAACTTTGATAGTGCACAAAGAGACACTTCAACTATCCGAAATTTAAACAAAAAAACACGCGAATATTTCAATCAAAACGCGTGTTACACACATGCTCTGACGTGGAAAAGTAAACCACTCAGTTGCTGCCAATTAACTAAAATAAATACACCTAGATTTTAAAAATTATAAAAATAAATTATAATATAGAATAAGGTGGAAGCGAAAACAAATTCATTTTTTAGGTAAAAAAAAATTAGTACCTCTTTTCTTCTCTCTCTTAAAAATTCCTAATCTGAAATTCATGTTCCTTATATTCAAATCAAAGAAAAAATTATTCAAGATATTTGCTGTAATTTAATTTTCGAGTTATCTATTTTTCTTCCTCAATTTAGTCAAGGTAACAAGATTCAACATTTTACAAACAAGAATTTGCATATTGTTGGTCAAATGTTCAAACTAATATGAGAATCTCTAGAAGAAACTAATGTTTTTATTGCAAAATTATTTCAGAGCAACCCATAAATATGGAAAGACATGAGATTCAATGAACTTCTCCTTCTTTTCTTTAGTTTGAAGTATATTTGTGCTTTATGTTGTCAAATATTTGACTGAAAAAACAGGGTGCTTTGTGTATTGTGATTGTCATAGTGAAGAGAGAATTGCAATTATGAATTTTGGAGGCCAACAAATGAACTTACAATACTAAAAATTATTAAGTGAAATGGTGCACTTAAATTATTTGATAAATTGTCTGATAGACCTTTTCACATATTTTTGTCAAGTTTGAGTAGCAGTCTGATATCTAATCAAAATGCCTTCAAAAATTGCATTCAATTTGTATAATTGTATACTCACCCATCTTGTCAAAAAAGACTTCATTATAATTTTTTCCATAATAACAAAAAAGTAATTAAATGTCACTTGCATTTTGCAATGAACAACAAATAATGCAAAAAAGAGGGGAAAATTGTTGAAAAATTAGAAAGAGAGTTTAATTGTCATTTCAGTGTTTTTTTACTGTTGGGCACTCGATTTTTACATCTGACGCGCCTAATTTGAGTGAATTTTACGTATTTTGCCATGTAGGATCCGAGTATTTTTTTGTTTAAGTTTTGAATAGTTAAAGTGCCTATTTGTGCACAAACAAAGTTAAAGGTCAAAGTTATAATATGAAGCCAAGTTAAGGTCCAATTTATGTACTAATTAAGGGTAGAATTGTCATTTTAGCAATTTTTTATCGTTTTGGGCCTCAAAAATTACCTCTCACTCGCGCAGAATGCGTGTATTTCACGCATTTTGCCAGGTAGGAATCGCATGTTTATTTGTTGAAAGATAGTATAGTTAAAGTGCCTATTTGTGCACTATGAAAGTTTGAGGTCAAAGTTAAAATTTGAAACCAAGTTTAGGGTCCAATATATGTATTATGCCTATTAAAATTTATCAATAACTAAGAAATAAGAAAATTACCCCCCACCCCCACCCACCCACTTAATATTCTACTCCCTCCGTCCCTTTTTACTTGTCTACTTTTGAATTGACATATCTATTAAGAAAATAATTAATAACGTAGTAAATTTACTATTTTACCCCTATTAATTATGAATTGGATGAAAAGTTTTACATTTTTCAAAGTAATCAGTTATTTAATTAAGGGTATAATAGGTAAAAAAAATTATTCTTTCTTAATTTGTAAAAATGGACAAGTAATTAAGATAACTATAAAAGAAATAGTGAACAGGTAATTAGGGACGCAGAGAGTAGTTATAAGTATTACTCCCTCCGTCTCTTTTTACTTGTCCACTTTTGAATTGACACACCAATTAAAAAAATAATTAATGACGTAGTGAGTTTATCATTTCACCCTTATTAATCATGAAGTGGATGAAAAGTTCTATATTTTTAAAAATAATTAGTCATTTAATTGAGGATATAATAGATAAATAAATTATCCTTTCTTGATTTGTCAAAATAAATAAGTAATTAGGGATAACTATAAAAAAAAGTAATAATTAAAACGGGAACGGAGGGAGTATACTTTTATTTCTTTTCGATTAGGACAAGGAATTTTTATTATTAAAATAAACATGCCTCGAAATTCAACATTTTATCTAGCTGTTAGATTAGGTTAATAATGTTGAGTTGAATGGAATCTGAACATATGAGTTTGAGACAGCCATGGGAAAGTCTGTTCCATGTTGTCTCTGTTTTTTTTTGTTTTTTTTTTTTATGTGTGTCGATATTTATATTGAAGTTTAATTAAAATTGAAAATTAAATTTTTTTTAATAAAAATGACTCTGTACCTTGAAGAATTTGAATCCGAGATCTTAGAATAAATTCTATCACAACCATTGTTATCATTCAATGCCTTTAAATTTTGCAAACATCTTATGTCCTTTATATTGTTGTCTCCAATTCTATCAATCAAATCAAAAGAAATATTAAGTAAGACATTCAATTATATTGTTCATCTCGAGGAGGATGAATATGTCTACGATAAGTGTTCAAATATTATATCGACTTGTTTGACCTTCATGTCAAGGCCAACGCGTTCTAGGTGACATATATGGCAAAATCATGTTGGTTTATCTTAAATTTTTTTTGTTTATTATTTTTTTTAATGAAAATTCTAACTCGATAACATATTGCACGATTATATTTGACAACTTGTTGTGTTGAGAATCACTCCACATCAGAATAGGATCACATTCATAATCACATATTTCCAATTGACAACCCTAGTATAGACTATAGCTAACGGATCGTTTCGTTGGGTTCGGAATACGTTATCCTAAGATTCATTCTTCCTTTCCAGAATAAGTTATTTCGGTATAACTTATCATTCAATCTTTATGATATATGGTGAGATAAATAATTCCATGACTACTCAATATCTCCGATCAAACACAGAATAAAATAATCTTACATTTTATCCTAAAATTATTATACCTTATACGTTACACAAAACGAATCTCAGATTATATCTTGATCATTTGATGAGATTGACCTATCATACAAACATGGGCAAAAAGGTACCTAATCCTCTTCTTAATTCATCTATATGACTGTATGTTCTTCTCTTTATAATTGAAAGTGAAGTTTGTGGATCACTTCAACTAGAAAGTCCCTATCTTGTCTACTTTTATTTTTTTTGGTAAATTAATTTCATTCCAAAGGCATATAAATTACAAACTATAAGTCAATAAAAAAATAAAAATTTTGAAAATAACTAATTTAATGTCAAATATGGGGTGCTCTAAAATAATAAAACTTGACATTTATTCAAATCTGGGTGAAAAAATCGCCAGACTGAAAACACTAATGAATTAATCAATTATAATTTGATCAGTTCAAAATTTAATAAGATCACAATATTAACGACTTTCTATCTCTCTCTCTCAAAATATGTAGTATCATTTTAATTCACTGTACGATCATTAAAATGATTTAGTACTCTTTTCATTTTCATAGAATCCTTAACAAAAAATTAGTTAATAGTATAGCTTGGCTAATATATTTTTTCTATTAATTCTTAAATTTCTATATTTTAATGAAATCATGATTTTATATAATTTATAATCGTACCAAATAATTAGGTAAGTCCTTTTATTTTCAATTATAAAATTAATAATGAGACTTTATGAAAGTATTTTAAATGAACACGAAAACAATTATTGATGATAACATTTGAGCAGTGAGTTGACGAATAAGATATTGTCTCTTTCTGTTTGGAATCTTTCTTTTTCAAATGTACAAACATATAAGCTTTTAATACTTCATTAATTTGCTTTTGTCCCTATTTTACGCGTATAGTCGTTTATTAAAATAATAATTTGTATCAATTTTAAAAAATATTTATATTAAAGTCTCGAGAGAGGAGTTTATTAGCGATATTTGAAGGCTAGCTATAGGAGCATTTTTTAGCTTACTTCAATATGAGTTCCAAACACCGAGTGAAAAAAAAGATGAATTTTATTTTTAACTTTTATATAATCTTACTTTAATTTAATAACTTTTAGCGTCTCATATTTAAACTATTGAGAGCACGAGTTTTCTATTATAACTATCATGTAATAGTTAGAAAAATATGCCTCAATTAAATTCTTATGATGTATTACACTCTCTCTTTTGTTTAAAATTTCTGTCACGTCGAATAATAATTCCACATGGCAAATCTAAAATAAGCTAATCTTCGTTCCATCTCCTTTTAGTTGTCATATTTTCCCTTTTTAGAGTTAAACGATAAAAATTTTGACTATATTTACGATGTATTTTTTCATCATATTGTTATGTAAAAAAAATTGCAATTCACAATACTTTTTGTATAACTTTTGAATATCTAAGTTTTTAATTTAAAATATCAAATTGATATAATCTAATTTAACTTTGGAAAATTAATCAAATTGACTTTCGAAAAAATACAACGTAACAACTAAAAGGAGACAGAGGGAGTGTTAAAAGTTAAAACTATGTCCGTATAAATTAATTTATTCCGATCAGGACATCCACCATCTTCTTCTCCATCTTCGTAGTCGTGATCTCGTCTTTAACATGATATTTGTATCTTCGACTTGAAAGAGGAGAGAGTTAAAGATTTTAGAAAAATCAATTTTAACGAGTCAGCAAATGGAATTATTATACATGTATAGAAGCGTTTCTACACAAATATATGGTTTTATTGTTTCGATAGTTATTAAAGAATAGCTTACGCTCTCGATAATTTAGATATAAAATTTGATAAAATAAAATAGTTTGGATGTGTTTTCGACCGTGGCGGTGAGAATTTCTATTGTATGAGAAAAACCAATATTGAAAAATCTGCCATTGACCACCATTGTACTTTCTCTCTGTTTTCTCTCTAACCGCCTTTTTGCCGCTGTGAACAACTCCAAAAAGCCCTCTCTCTTTCTTCTTCTTCACCTTTTTAGAGAGAGAAACAGAGAAACCCAGTTATCTTTTCGGTTTCCTTATTGATTTCTCTCTCTCTCTATATCTATATATCTATATGTATGTATTATTTCTTCATTATTCGTCCATATCTCTATTAATTCATCAATTAACTACAAAACCCATCTCCCTTTTGTTTGATCCAACGGCCATAATTCATCTGCTTATTCAATCGTTCGACTAAAAGGATTTGTCTGCGTAAGATTTCAACTGTTTTTAATTAGTCTATTTGTTTGTACTTTTATTCCCAAATATGAATTATGGGTATTGATTAGTTGAATTAAATGTTGAAGGTACGAAATATTTGACGAAGTTGTAGTCAAAGATTGAATTTTTTTTGACACAGAGTGTCTGTATATATATTTTTTGATAACTCTGGTGGCTGACCAGCTTTTGTGCACCTCAACAGCGATAGGTATCGGGTAACTTTGTCTGCGAAGGCTAGCACGAGTGGGTAGAAATTACTAATGCATGTATTTGTTGGCATTTATTGCTGTATCTGTATATTGGGTTTATCTTAGTTTAGCCATTGCATTAAAATATTTGTTGCCATTTTTGGGAAGTTGTGATTGGCATGCACCCTTTTAAGTTGCTTTGTTAGAGAGTGTTGAATTTTGGGTGATTGTTATTTTCATCAATTTGTGATTTTGTATTGCTATCTGGACACCCTCTAGCATTACCTTACTAAGTTCTTCTGAGTTGCTATCTTTCTGTTGCTAGGGAGTTTTGTGTTGCAAGTGTTGGCTCAAAATATCGAATTTTATTAGAGTAGATTGATATTATAAAATTGATGATAATTGTTAGTGGTTTTAGTGAACAATTTACTTATGGAGTCGTCGGCTAGTTGTTAGGCCCATGTGCTATGTCTTTACTGTATACAGTTGTTTACGTTAGTGATTTGCTGCTGCTATGATTATGACGTTTCTGTAATAGCCAATTTCATTATTTCTTTTGATTATTGTATTAAACTGAAGTATTGTGCTTTGTGGGTGGGTGGTGGTGGTGGTGTTGCATTTGCTTATTTGCTGTTATCTTTATGGATTACATTAACTCCATTCTTGTTTTATTGAAGATTTTCGTTACTGAGAAGCTGAAGAAAAGGACTCAGATAACAATTATTTTTAAATATATACGTTTATTTTGAGGTTGTTGATTAATTATTATGCTTCTGCCTCTTTGGAGGCAGGTTATAAACAGAAGAAAGCCAAAACAATTAAGGAACAAAACGTTCCATGTTCATTTCCTCCCCTTTGTTTGGGGTGGACTTCTAATGTAGTTTATTATAACTCATACGAATCAAATTTGGGTAGACGCAAGACTGTTTGGATACTTTGTTGTGTTCTTTGAGATTCTTTTTAACTCTCAGTTTTTTTACTCTGCCAATCACTTTTGTCCTTACCTTTGTTTGTTAGTCTACGTATTCTGGATTATGTAATTGTCTAGGAAGGTATTACTCGGGACTGCATTAAATAGATACGGGCTCAATCTCAATAGGGGTTCCCTTTGCATGTGATGTTTATTGCTGTGTTGTTGTCTTTCCCATTATTTGCACCTGGACTCTTCTACATTGACATGTAATCCTGGAACGATTTATATTTTGTGTGCAGTGAAGGGGCTGAAGGAGTTGAATTTTGTGAGGCCAGGCATATGGAACCTAATGGTTACAGAAAGGGTAACAAAAGGAATCTTGTTACCGTTCAAAATGGTAATCATAGCCTGCTGAATATAGATGAGGAGCTAGATCCATGGACTGCTTGGGCATACAAACCTCGTACTATTACGTTGTTGCTTATTGGTGCATGTTTCCTCATGTAAGTCGCTTAGTTAACAGGCTTTGTAAACCATTGTTTATGAATTATAGGTATTAGTTCTTTCTTATGGCTACTTTTTTCAGACTTCAATGAAGCTCTTAAAAGGTTTCTAATTTTTGCTTAGTCTTTGCTGGTTCTCCCTAAGGTCCATGTTGAATCATGTTTCATCAAGTTTAATTATCTGCATGCTGTGTCTATTTTTTTAAAAATAATAATGCAGCAAGAAATGAACTATAAAATTTTGATGCTTATTTGTTATCTATCCTCTTATCTGAGGGCTTGCTTTTGGAGCGTATAATTTCTGATGAAATGGAAATGCGACCACCTCCGTTCCTGGGTTTCACCTCTCAATCTGGATTCATTGTCCTAATTCTTTTATCAAATATGAAGGAGAAATAAGGAAATGATTGAAGAAAAGCAAACCATGTACTAGCAGCCCTGCTCTTCAAAAACCCCCATTTGTCTGGACCGGAGCACGTATAATCTATAAAGAAAGAGTCCCCTGATCAAAATCAAATGAATTTTGAGGGTAACATGTCTGCGACAAACAAAACTAATATGCAGTTAGTTGATCCAAATTTCTGCTAATTATGTGATTATTACTGTTCTGCAAGAGACCTATTTAGTAATAAAAGTAGCTAGCTTGCCCTTCAGAACTTCTTCTTTATGATCTTACGTAGGATCTAGTAGTATTAATCCTCCACATTTCCACACTAGCTTTACCTGTGTTGCTTGCAGTTTGAATTCCCTAAGATCTGTCGGTAGCCGTGCAATTATTTTTCTTTGTATTGGTGCTTCTGTTACTGACCTCACTTACCTTTTTGGCGTTCTACTCATCTTCATAATTATAGATCAGTATTTGAGCTGGAAGTTTGTATAGAAAATGGAACCTGGGGTCTAATTGTTTCTCAATTACAACAATTGACTTTACCTCGTTCCCATTCAGTGCAGAATAGGGAAAGAGAATATCTGGCTAAGTCTTATCAAGTTCTTCATAAAAAGATTCATAGTGGATATAGTTGACTAGTTGAGTCATCTTCTGGTTGTCCTTGGTTCTGAATTCTGATTGCCAATTTTCATTCCATAAGTCCAAATTTTACACTGTTGTTTATTTCAACTTCTTTTAGTGTAGTTCTTGGTACTTAAATCAACCTGACCTCCTGAGCACAGCATATGACATGTCAAAAACAAACGAAAAAAACTATTAGCTTTTTCCATTTCTTTGATAAGTGCCATTTTGGCAATTCTCCCTTCTTTGAGGAAACTAGAAGGTTGCGTTTGCATATTTAACTCTCTTTATTACCAAAATTGTGGAAAATATTAACCCTTACCCTCTTACCTCTTGCTCTGAGGTTTTATTGAGTCCTATTGTGTTACAGCCAAAGCATGTAATACACTTGGTATATGAATCCTGTCCCTTTCTTGTTTACTTTTTCCTAAATTTTTCAAACTTTAAAGCTAATATGATTTTGTGTTGGACATAAAGTTAATGTTTGTATGTTCTGACTTGCTTATGTCATCACTTTTGCAGCTGGGCAAGTGGAGCTCTTGAACCGCAAAGTACTTCCTCCAGTGATGTTACTACTTCTGTGAAAAGGTGTACATTTTAAGCATGTTTTTTATCCAATCATTTTTTTTAATTATGCATAAGAAATTGATGTAATTATTTTGTTTTTCATCTGTTAGGGGCATTTTGGCAATGGTTGCTGTTTATCTTGCCTACTCTTTGCTGCAAGCCCCTTCAACGTAAGTTGTTTCCACATTTTGTTTGTCTAAAATGAACAATTTCATATTTTTGGGTATTTTTGTGTTAGAATGTTGGGTGTTTCCTGCCTTAAAAAAGGAGTTAGTGGTTACTGGTATAAATGTCTGTATATTGTTCACTATGTGAGCAGTAAGGATTTATCCCACCAAATTCAGATAAAGGAGTAGGTGGTATTCTCTATTCATTTTTACAGGATTTTATGGAGTTTCTTTTACTCACTTCCTCAATTAGGCGAGTTCAGGAAGTCGTGTTCTTAAATATGCATTTCATTCTTTGAAATTGAAGTTGGAAGTTTTTAACCAGTTAATTATAAACTAAACTCGAATTTTAAATTTCCTCTGGCTTTGAATGTGTAGTTGACAATTCATTTCCTCCTTGTTAACTTATGTGGTGCTTGTGGCAATAGTATTCTACCCACTTAATACTTTAGTTCTTTCATACAGGGTACTTATTAGACCACATCCTGCGATTTGGCGCCTGGTTCATGGAATGGCTGTGATTTATCTTGTTGCTTTGACATTTCTACTTTTTCAGGTGGGTTGGTAAGAAGAATTGTGTTTTCTTACCTTCATGTTAATGAACCAGTAGCTATAGTTTCTTACGTCTGTTTTCTTTTGATATTTTGTTCATGTGTTATTGCAGCCATTAAATTATATTCTGAATATGAAAACTCTGTTCCTTTATTTTCTCAGAGGCGCGATGATGCTCGCCAGTTTATGACATTTCTTCATCCTGATCTTGGCATTGGTAAGGATTTTGATCTACTCCTTCTAGAAATTTTCCGTGGTTCGTTCATGCAGGTCCGTTCTGTTCATATGTTTTGCTTTGTAGCATAGCTAAGACCGATTTGACTTGCTATGCAGAACTTCCTGAAAAATCTTATGGTGCTGATTGCAGACTCTATGTACCTGAAAATCCCACAAACAGGTTTAAGAATGTTTATGTAAGACTTTTCCTTGCACTCTTTTTACCTCTTCAATTTATTTTTCTTTATGAGTTTTGTCTTTCATTATCAATTGAGACTTGCTTTAGTAATAATTTGGTCTTTGAGATCTCTCTGAGTGGTGTATTGCTTTGTAGGACACATTGTTCGATGAGTTCGTTCTGGCTCATATCTTAGGGTGGTGGGGCAAGGCCATCATGATACGTAATCAGCCTCTTTTATGGGTCTTATCCATTGGGTTTGAGTTGATGGAGGTCAGATCCTTTATGGCTTCTTTCAAGTGCTTTAAGCAGCGGCCATTCATTTTTAGATATAACCATTTTAGGCAAGTGGTTAACTGATAATTTCATCTGTTATAACTTATCTTTACACTGCTATGTTTCAGCTTACTTTCCGCCACATGTTACCAAACTTTAATGAGTGCTGGTGGGACAGCATTATTCTGGATATATTCATTTGCAACTGGTTTGGTGAGAAACTTTTAGCGATTTTCTTGGGTATTTATGATAGACATATTTGGACATGCTTATGTCAATTTATGTCATATGCTCCATTATTTCTCTGATGAGTATTTATCACTCCACTATACTGTTACATACATTAACATAGCGTGATGCTCTATTTGTTTGGTGCTTCAATTCCACCCTCTTATACCAAATCACTGGGGATTAATTATGCATTTATGCTTCTATTTGCAGTGGTTCCATTTTTGGGGCTAATTTTGCCAAAGCGTATGAAGTACCTTAAGATTGTTAAAGTCTATCAGCACATGTTCCATATTGCCCCCTTCCCCTCTCACTATTTTTCTGTTGTAAGTTGACTGAGACTCGGTTGATTCTGCACTGTTTGGATCAGGCAACTCTTTCTACATTCACCTATCTCCATCTCATTCTTCCTCCCTAATTTGGAAGGCTGTCAGTATTAAATCTGATTATCTACTAGGCCAAAATGGTAGAAACTGAAATGGTTTGTCCATCGTTGATATCTCTTTAGAATGTAAAGGCAGCTTGTAATGGGCGTAGGTCAAATCTGGAGGAGTGATGTTATGAAAAAATGAGAGTTGATGGAGAGGTGGGTAGTTTCTCCACTGGAAGAGGTTTAACTTTATTCTGCAGCTCTGGCTGCAATGAAAAAGGTTATTATGGTCAAGAAAGCCTAATTTTGTGCATCAAGCTAGCAGGTGATTTGTTAAGTCTTTATCTGTTTGTTCGTTGTCGAGGCATCTATGCAGCTTCTGGTTTAGCGTATCTTAACTGGTCTTTGGCCAACAAAGGATATTTAAGGTGCACGACTCTGGTATTCACGGCAGTAAAAATAGTTAGCATAATGTGGTCATGAGACTTTGGTTGGTAGATGAATAGTCATGAGAAGGCGCATTTCACATTGTTTCTTAGAGTGCTCCTGTGTCTTATCTGAGGCAAAGCAAAATATGACGGCTGAGCTAAATAACTATATTAGCACGTGTATGGAGTCCTTTTCTTGCACATAACTACATCGTGGGTCATAAATTCAAATTTGTACTTGGATCGAAGTTAGTTTAATAGAAGATGATAATGAATTACTGTTGCTTAGAAAAGATCACCAATGTAATGGCATTGTGAATGATCTCTATATTAGGAATGAAGTTATGTTAGTGAATGTTTCGTGGACATGGATTCCTGTGCTGGGAATGAGATGGAGGTGGACATCTACTATATGAAAGTTCCAAAGTTTTTAGGACATGAATCTGTTTAGGGATAATTTTGAAGATGAGGTAAAAGATCTTTCCATTACTTCCATCTACAATCAGTTTAGGGATAGTTCATGGAAATGTATGTTTGGTATGAGATGGAAGTCTGTATCTACTATACAGAAGTTCTGGAAGTATTTGGAACATGACTCAGTTTAGGGGTGATTTAAATTTAACTGTACATGTGTTGTGTGTGCTAGTGTTGTATATACATGTGTTGTGTGTGCCAGTGTTGTATATTACAAAGTATGCTTGTGTTGTTGTGTGTGTATTGTTGTAGATAACATTATACATTTGTTGTGTGTGTACTGTGTAGTGTAGTAAAATAACATATATACTATCAGAAATGTTGATAGCTATACAAACAGCCATAAAGATCAAGTTACATCCGAACAATGATGCCATTTAAATAATTTACTTTGATGATTATAATATGGATCATGTTTGAATTAGCGATCAATTGGCACATCTGGTGTCTTTTATGTGGCTAAATTTCAGAAACCAATCTGAAGATTTGAGAGAAATAATTTAAAAAAAAATTGAGATGGCAGTTGATGGTGTCCAGGCTTTGTAGATGTTGTCATTCTAACATGAATCAATATGATTCCTGCATGTTAAGCAAAACTACAAGAAACAATTATTAACTTTATTCTCTGCATAGCTATCTATCTATGGAATGTCTGTTAGGTTTTCTTTTGTCCTGTTCTTTACTTTTTGGTTTCCTTTAGGCATCTTGGCTGGAATGCGTACTGTTCGATATTTTGATGGAAGAACATATGAGTGGGTTGGTATAAGCCGGCAGCCAAATATTATGGGCAAGGTCTGTCTCTTCAACTGTATACATTGATTTTAATAGTCTATCTGGTTTGGCTGTTATTAGGTTTTCTTGTTTGCATGTTCTTCTTTCTCTACACATAAAGATAATTGACATTATATATTTAATGTTTGTTGTGTGGAGACATGGTAATGCCACAACATGCGAGTAGTTTGTTGATAAATGTCTCATGTGGAGTTTGAACTCCTTGTTGATAAATGTCTCATGTGGAGTTTGAACTCCATAATTGCAACTAGTTGTGAAAATTATTTGCTGCTGTTCATTTCTGCTTGTAGAAGGGTCATATGGTTGTGAGAGATGTTTACGTTCAGTTTGATAGAAATTGCTGTTGCTGATAGCCTCTTCACCCTGTAATATCCTGCTATATTCCTGCGGGAATCAGCCCTGATTGTTAACTACTGATATAATGGAAATATATCACCTTCTAGGATAGGTGATTATCGTGAGGTAGAATACAAATTATTCCGGGAAAATCTGTTGTTATCAGGTCTTTATGTGTCCATCTTTCTCAAACCAGTGAGGAATCATGAAATCCTCAATTATTGGTCATTATTTAATCATACTGCATAGAATATCTTAAGTGAGATATAGTTATGACTCGACTAAACCTCCATTGAAAGAGGATTCAATTTTATTGTATACCTCTCTGCAAGATGTTATGCGCATGTTGAGCTGTCCTTAGGCTTTCAAATTCTTTTAGTTAGATTCTGGATCAATATCTGCGACAATGCCTCATCCAGTTACTCTATGTTCTGGACTTCTAATTCATTCACCAAATAGTGTGGATCTGAGACGTAGTAGTTGATTGGATGATCTTGACATAACTGTGCTAGTAATTCTAGTTGGGTACTTGTAGCTTCTGGCACAACCCTGACACTAGAGAGTATCTGAGTTGGTTATTGTGGATTCCGTGTTTGTAAACTAAATCTCTCTTCTGGCATATTCCATATTTGACTTCAGCACTACAGATTTTTGAAACCTAGGAAGAATGTGAAAGTTATAGTTGACAGTCATATGAACATTTTACTGTTAGACATTTTTATCTTCTTTGGGTTTTGTAGGTCAAGCGAACACTTGGCCAATTTACACCTGCACATTGGGATAAAGATGAATGGCGTCCCCTCCTTGGTCCCTGGCGATTCCTTCAAGTTCTCACTCTGTGTGTTATTTTCTTGACTGTGGAATTGAATACATTCTTTTTAAAGTTCTGTCTTTGGATTCCTCCTAGAAACCCCCTGATAGTTTATAGGTTGGTTCTGTGGTGGCTACTTGCGATACCAACAATTCGGGAGTACAACACTTACCTACAGGACAGGTATGTCCTACCTATTTCATTACAAGAATTATGAATTGCTCTATATTTTTCTTTCATTGCCCGAATTCTGTTACTTTTACATGACTTCACTTTTCCCCAATACTCCACAATTATACACAGGACACCAGTAAAAAAGGTGGGAGCATATTGCTGGCTTTCACTAGCTATTTGCATTGTTGAACTCCTAATCTGCGTCAAGTTCGGACATGGTCAGTACTCCACTCTTTTCTCAGTTCTCATTTTTGTGTGTCTTATCATTTTGTGTATTAACAATCGATCTCATTTTCTTCTGCTATCCTTCAGGATTGTTTCCCGACCCCATGCCCAATTGGTTAGTAATTTTCTGGACATGCACCGGCGTTGGCCTTGTGTTATGTTTGGCTGCATGGTCTTGGCAATTACATCGTTCAATGAGGAAAAAACAGCAATGAGTTTCTGCAGTAACTCCATTCTTTATTCCTTTGTGTTATTTCGGGTAACCAACCCTCTTGTACATACCAATTACCTTTTAACTGTACATGTTTTCTTCCTAGTTTAGGTATTACAGTTGAAAATGTAGTGAACCACAATTCTTTATCACTAGGTCACAGGTTGGTAGATACCTTGTTTGTGCTGCCTCAGTTTGCAGGCTCTTTCCTAAATAATTTTTTTACGGAGTGTATGTCGAAACTTGAAAGTTCTGCAATTTCAGTTCTATATCCAGGTACTCGAAATTTACCCTCTCCTCATTGCAGTTGGACTTTATATGTGTCTACTTTGCATGTGAGGATGTAGAGCTTTCAAAAGTTCTTAGGAACTCGTAAACCATGCTTACGAGTAGAGTTCTATCTCTTTCTTCCTCCACTTCTTACCTCATTTCCCCCTCCAGGGCTATTGTTCTCTCGAAGATCATCGAGTCTATGGGTGGTACAAGTTTCTGAGAACTGCCTTGGCCAAAAGGAAACACAGATAATTTGGAACAATGAGAGTTCAGACTATGTTTTCTTGCATGAGGTATGATACATCTAGCATCTTTGACAGTGGTTCTTGAAAGTAGATGCTGTTAATATTAGTGGTTTTCAAGCTAAACATAGCTCTAGTCTATCATCAAGGGGAGTGCACTCACTACTATTTATTTTTCTTGTGGTTGATTTGAGAAACAATACCCATAGTCTATGAAACAGTAAATAGCAACGGAAATCGAAGGACAAGAAACTATAGGAGCAATCGGATTTCGTCCTACCCAAATTTGTGTCGTCCATATCTCCTATCTGAAGTTATGTCTTTGGTAAGTTGGTATTGCATCATGTCCAATCTAATCACCTCTATTCAATATTTCTTTGATTTACCCTTAGCCTTTTGAGAAACTATCTAAGACAACTTCTTACACCTCCACCTTGCGGGATTCGTACATCCGTTGTTAATATATCGGAACCATCTCAACCTCATTTCTCACATTTTGTCCTCCATTGTAGTCGCTGCCATCTTGTTACAAGTATCCTTATTTCTAATCCTATCTCTCTCACATCTATTACAACGTCCTTATTTTTGCAACTTTCAAGTTTTGAACGTGAACGTTCTTGAGTGGTCAACACTCCTTCCCATACAATATAGTTGTCCTAACTACTATTTTGTAGAAATTTGTTTTAATGACACCTTCTTATCACACAAGACTCCAGATGCGAGTCATAGTTTCATCCACTCTACATACAGTGAGTGACGTCCTCCTCGTTTATCGTCCTAACTAACTCACTCCCATATCATTGCCATTTGAGATTCTTGCAAGTAATGATGCATCTAGAATTATGTCGACGGTTTATCGAAAATTATTTTTTTATCTTATAAGGATACAAATATAATCTATGTATATTTACTTTCACGTGATCTAACTTATAAAATTATAGTATGTTATTATCGTTGGTGGAATGCATCTAGAATTAAGTTGATAATGTATCGAAAATTATCTTTATACTTTACGAGAATACAAATATAGTCTACGTATATCTTTCATCTGATCTAACTTATAAAATTGTAGTGAGTATGTTATTATCATTGGCAATGCAGTTTATCGAAAATTATCTTTCTGCCTTATCAGAATACAAATATAGACTACATATATCTTACTTTCATCTGATCTAACTTATAAAATTATAGTGAATATGTTATTATCGTTGGTGATGCATCTAGAATTAAGTTGATACATAGTCTGTCGGAAAATGCTTTTCTATCTTATAAGAATATAAATATAGTCTAGATATATCTTTTTTTTTTCTGATCTAACTTATAAAATTATACTGAATATATTATTATCGTTGACGATGCATCTAGAGAAAGACGATTATGTTGACTTTGAGGATGAACGTTATGATACTGTTAAACATCAAATTGAAAAGATAAAGAGAACAACTCATTCTTGATTCTTCCATTGACAATTTTTATTTTTGTAGGCCAAAATTCTAAGATTGTGATCTCTAAGTATTACTATATAGATTTGGAACGAATTATTTATTTATATTTTTTTGAATTTTTTAACTCATAGGAGTAAGAACAAATCACATAAAAAAATCTCACTCTTCAATAAAAAAAATTTCCTAATCTTTTTTACCCCATCATGTTGTTGTTAACTCATTTTACCTCAAGAAGCCTCTCCTTTGCCATTTCTGCCTGTTGAATGAAATCAACACACAAGACTTAGCAATCATGGTGTATGTCAAATCGGGAATTTCGTCAAGAATGTTCATGATTTATATATAATATATATCGTATAATTTTCTAACGAAGGGTGGAAAAGTACCTGTTTTTTCCAATTAGTGAAGCTTGTTATGATAGAGAGGAGAATAGTTTGAAGTGTTGCACCACATAATATGCCAATCCATAGACCTTTTCCCCTAAGTTCTAACCAAAAACCTAATAAAATAGCTATAGGAATTCCAAATAGGTAAAATGAAGCAAGATTGACATAGGCTCCAATATGTTGCCAACCACACCCTCTAGCAACACCTACAAAAAAAAATAAAAAAAAAAATCAATCCATATTGACAATATATTATATATATAGAAAATTGCACTAACTCAATTCCGATCTTCACTAGTGTGAGACGATCATCTGTTCAAGTACAACCCTCATCATAACATTTTTTTCCCATCTCATTCATATTCTAAAGGACTCTTTCATATTACATCGCCCCTAGACAACATAAACTCTTCAAACGGATCCTTCTTTTTTCAACTACTAGATCTCCTTTTCTTAAAGTTTCATACTACTACTCAAGTGATATGTGAGTTGCTCAGGAGAGGAGAGAGATATTCAGAGTGCAAATAAAACATTTGAAGTCTGAGACGATCATCTGTTCAAGTACCTCTTCTTCTACTCGACCCTCATCATAACATTTTTTTCCCATCTCATTCATATTCTAAAGGACACTTTCATATTGCATCGCCCCTAGACAACATAAACTCTTCAAACGGATCCTTCTTTTTTCAACTACTACATCGCCTTCTCTTAAAGTTTCATACTACTACTCAAGTGATACGTGAATTGCTCAGGAGAGAGAGAATTATAAGTACTACATAGAGAGTTGATTAGTAAAATGTCTAACCTGAAAGAGAAGCTTGTAAGGCATCCATTATGACAGATAATGAAAGAAGAGGAGCAATCTTTGCAACATAGTTCACAACTTCCATCTCACTACTGTAAATGAAACCAAAAATGTTTCGACAACCAAATAGAGTCGCGCTTATTAGTATAGCCTCCATTACTGTAAGGAGCATCACTGTGAAAACAGAAATACGCGCTCTCTGTGGATTTCCAGCTCCTAACTCGTTGGAAACTCTCGTGCTGATAATTAAACGAGATGTTAGAACTTAGAACCTCAAATCCTCAAATATATAACATAACTTGAATTTAGTATACCTTACAGCACTAGATAGACCATATGGAATTGAATATAGTGTAGCAATAGTGTTAAGGCTGTAAAACAGAATGTCACAAGAAGAGAAAGTCAGAGAGAACTGTGTGACTGTCTCATCTAAAAGCTTAAACTGTTACAGAGAGATCGATAAACTTACCATACAGACAACACTGAAGTTTCGAGCTCAGGATTTGGCAATAGCCCCGATAACAACACAATGAACTCGAATGACCATCCTTCAAGACTATACAATAAAAAAAAACAAGAAACATACATTATACAATTGTCTAACAAGTCAATAATTACAAGAAAACTGTAAATTACATGGGTATTAGTGTGAAAATTCGTTGGAAACTTACTTTCCTGCAAATTTTCCAGGAAAATCCCCATGTAATTCACAGTTTTCTTGTAGTGATAAGTTTTAGTAACTAGTGAAACATACCATATCATGACAGCTGAAGGGATAGCAAAACGAAAGAACTCTTTCGTTCCATAGAGAATCTCTAATGAAATAGGCACGCGAGTTTTCTCACAAGCAGAGGAAAACCTCATGTATGACGCGAGAATTGTGACATTTAACCAAATGGATATGTCCATCGCGAATGCAGCCCCAATATTCTTGAAGCTAGTGTGATAAACTAGTAACCAACATAGTGGTATGTGAATAGCTATCGTCACACATGAACTTATGATTAAAGGAAGGATCATACTTTGCATTAGATAATATCGAACGAGGGGCTGAAGAGCTGCAGTACCAAAGAGAGTTGGGATCAAACACATTATGAATCTTCCAGCTTCATGTGAAATATGAGGATCTTGTCCGATGAATACGAGTAATCGTCCTATGTATATCCATAACATGGAGAGGGGAATGCAAACTATAAATAGAGAGAAGATAGCTGTGTATGTTTGTGTTCCAATTTTCTTGTATTGTTTAGCTCCATATGCTTGTCCACATAGTGTTTCTAGTGCACTTGCCATTCCTAACTGAAAAAAATGAAAATTTACAAGTTATTTTTTCAGCTAAAGTATATGTGATATGCACCTTGAAATTACATACTTTTTTCCCTTTAGTTTGTTTTAGATATTTATCTGGCTATACGTCATTTCATTAAGAATAGGGAAAACGGACATATATATCCCGAACTATCGTAAATGGTACGCAGATACTCTCTGTCATACTTTTTTGGGCATTGGTGCCCCTGCCGTCAAAAAACTAGAGCATATTAACGAAAAACTAAATAGTGACACGTGGCGCAATCTTATCCGTCGATTCGATATTTGTTGGGTCGATGGATAGGATTATGACATGTGTATGTCTGTTAGTATAAAGAGTATATATGCTCTAGCTTTTAAACGGCAGAGGCACTAATGTCCCAAAAGTATGACGGAATCTGTGTGTCATTTACGATAGTTCAGGGGTATATTCGTCCTTTTCCCTTAAGAATATAACAGCAATAACCAGTATTTCTATAATATGAGTGCACTGCTGAAGAAACGAGAAGAACAAAAATACATTGTGTGGGAATTGATCCTTTTGTTTCTATTGGTAAATAACTAAGCTTTTAAGTTTTAACTAAGTACACCATCAAGCCTTTTTTGAAGTGTGGGTGTCAATATCCGACGGGTGGTATTAGATCAATTCTAGAAATATGTACGTAAAATATCTAGTTTCGAAGAAAGATTACGGGTTTGTGTTCCCTATAGATTACACATAAATTTGTTCCTATCAACAGGAATATACCGCGTATATTTTCATAAGTGAGATCTGAGGAGGGTGGATATATATATGCTGACATTACTCCTATTTTTGTGGGATAGAAAAATTGTTTATGATAATATAAAGATTGTTAAGTTTTAAATTAATTTTGAATATAGAAAAATGTGATTCCCTTATCAATCAGAGTCGTGATGAAGTGGAAACCCATGCAAAACGGTGCAAAATCCAAAAGAAAAAAAGGCTAGAGAAGATGGCGTTCTCTTTCAGGAGAGACCAAAAAAGAAAGTGCGTTACAGAAATTAAAAAAGATATAGTACTCACTCCGTATCAAATAATAATTATCTTAAATTATTTACTCATTCTACAAGTTCAACACAAAATAAGAAACATAAAAGATCATGAGGCAATTAATAACATACAAATAAATTAAATATTCAACCAAGAGAGACTATACCCTATAACAGAATTAAGGGTAAAAGAGTCAAATCTCCACCTAATAATTTTTTTCTTAAAAAAGTATTAAAAAAGTACGATAGATAATTTGAATCTGAAAATATTTTTTGAAAAAGAATAGTAATAATATATTTTGTGTACTCTTTCTTTATACAAGTTACAACTAATAATTAGGTGATTTAATTGTTTATTTAGTTCAAACTAGGACGAATTTGTTTCTAGATTTAAACATGGATAACGTGTTATGAAAACAAAAGTATTTGAACTTAATTATATTATTAAAAAAAAAAAAGCAGCCGATAATTATTGTCAATTTTTTTTGACCATGACTAAGTTGATAAACACGTCGTACAAAAATCTTTAGTTTGTCTACCTAACATTATTAATGATGAATTTATATTTTATATCGATCGTTAAGAGTTATATAAGTATTAGTATAAAGATTGTCACAAGAGAATTCGTATATTTAATTTATGTATGATTTAGTTATTTATGTACTAGTTATTCTATCAAATATATATTATTTATAAAATAATTTATAGATTCAAATTTTTAGATTAAGTTTTATACATAGTAAATAAATGCTAATATTCTATCGAATACGATATGACTTAGATAAATAAGTTAATTTTTAACCGACTATCAAACGATCCAGGTATAGTGGGAATTGCCAAAGAAACAGGAGACAACAAAAGCAGAAATCTTGGACCCTTTTCTATGTTGATGCTTCTTTTTAAAATATAAGTAAATATTTCTATGTATTTTTAGTATAAGATTATAAATTTAAAGTCTTTTTTATTTTGTTAAAGTTAAATCAAAATGTATTTTTAGTATAAGATTATAAATTTAAAAGTCCTTTTTATTTTGTTAAAAGTTAAATTAAAATGAATTTTAATTTTGTATCTAAGAGAAGTACTCAACAATGATATGACTATCTGATAGGTATACTTTATTTTGCTTTCATATTTGAGTTTAATATGAATATTTCAAATTCCTCTTCTTCTATTTTTGTCTCTTCTATTTTGGAATAAAAATGATAGAGAGCAAAAAAAAAAAATTAAAAAAAAATCATGATTTAAATTCAAATTCATCTTTATAGATTCATTAACCAGCACAAGTAGGCATTGTTTAATATGTTAGAATGGTGTAACCTGCCATCTAATCTAACTAATCTTATTAATTATTATTAATAATAATGAAATTGTTACTTAATTATCATATCTTCAACACATAGATAATAGTTTGCATTAAATTGTTCAGACTCTTCAAAAATGTCATTAGACACGTACTGTCAGATCCTTCAAAAAGAAGGTATGTTCAAAAGATCAAATACAACACATAATTTTTTGAAGCAATCATCATATCTTCAACATAAAAGATAATGATTTTGCACTATATTGTTCAGACTCTTCAAAAATGTCATCAAGACACACATACTGTCAGATCCTTCAAAAGTAATATATAACATAATTTTTGAAGCAATTATCATATCTTCAACAATCAACACAAAAGATAAAAGGTTTTGCACTACATTGTGCAGACTCTTCAAAAATGTCATCAGAACATATATATTGTCAGATCTATGAAAAGGAGTGCAACTTTAAAAGATCAGACATAGATACGACAACGACAATATTATTTTTGAAGAATCTGAACAACGTGAAATAAAAAAGAAAGAGATGGATATACATACAAGAAGAGTTAAGCCAGTGACAGTAGCAAGAGAGACAGCAATAGCAGTGCTTGATAGGTAAAGTTGACCTAAATGACCAACCATCATCATAGATATAACTTGTAACAAATATTGTGATAGTGTTACTGATGCCATTGGACCAGCCAAATAACCAATATTCTTTATTTCCATCCATATAACATCCCATTTCATCACTTCTTCATCTCTTAACACAACTTCAATATTATTTTCCTCTAATAATTTCTCTTTTACTAACAATCCCTCTTCTAAATAACTTCCCATTTTTTTGTTCTATTTTTGTTGTGTGTGTTGTTGTTGCTCTAGTTTTCTTTAAAAGTAGTACAATAGAGCACCCTTTATATAAACCTTGCATGTGATAGATGAGGAGGAGGAGGGGGGAGTTGTGGGATACCACTAGACCTAATTATGTACATATTTATTAGTAATAAATGTGTAGATGTGTTAGGCTAAGTGTGAGCAGTAACGGAGTCAGAATTTACAAGCGGTATAAAATTTGAAGAAATAGACACATAAAGTAGCACTATAACAAAAATGATCATTAGCGTATTTTTAGCGGCAATTGACACTCTTTGTATATGTCCCTAAAGCCTTTAGCGACATAATTGGTTCTAATGGCATTTAACTAATGCCGGTAAAGACTTTAACACTCTTTATAAATGTCAATATTTAATGCCGCTAAAAGTTATTTTTGTTTTAGTGTAGTCAAAGAGAGTTCGACATTTACTATATATACCTAATAAATATTTTAACTATATAAAAAATATAATTTTTTCGTGAAGAGGTTCGGATGAACCCCATAATGATAAGGTGGTTCCGCCATTGGGTGTGAGGGGGTGGAGAAAATGGTTTTATTGATTCATACTTAGTATTCACACCAGATGTTTACATTACGTTAAATAAACTAAGGAAAAAGAATTGTGTTTATTCGTTTATTTTTGAAGTTATTTCTGATATATAATCAATCAGGCCGCCTTTATAATAGTGATTATCTTCGATCGCTAACAATATTTTATTATAATAATTACGTTTTTTTTTATGGAGTTGATTGTTTAGATGTTCTAATAACAACATTTCCTAAAATATATATATAAATACACAATGATTTATAAAAAGGATTGGGTGTACTATTTGAATAAAAATGTATATAGTTGGCAAAGTTTTATTGTTTTAATTTCCCTTAATTAACCCTCAATTAATCTCCACCAAATAGAGTTTTTATTTATTTTCTATATATATCCTAACACCATAGAAATAAGCATCTTCATTTAATTGGAGCCCAAAGACCAAATATACATCTATTAATTAATTGGAGTGTTTTATTGAAAATTTAATGTTTCTCCAAACTAGCTAAGAATTTAAGTGTACAATGTATATATATGTATCAACAAACAAAAAAGTTGGTTTTCTTTTTGTTAAAAAAAATTGGTCTAATTTAGTTGTAATTTAATACATTGCCATACCGATAATTATCACTATTTCTAGCTTATTAAAATTTTATTTTCTAAAGTTAAATTGCTTGTTTAATATAAATATTGGATTCAAGAAAATATTTAACATAATTTTGACATACATATACACTTTATAATATTCCTTCCGTCGTAAATTATCTGTTGTGATTTATTTTATATTTTATAATGTTTTTAAGAAACATAGGTTAAGACTTTAAAAAAAAAAATTATTTTACTCTTTATTAATATTTGAACGATCATAACATCATCACATAGTTAAAATTTTTGTAATTTTCAAAGACACATACTATTAAGGATTAAATGAAAAAATTAACTATTTTTTCTTAAACTTCTAGTATAATGACAATAAAATAATTATCCTTAAGATAAAATTACGATATATAATCTGAGATGAGTTAACGAAAAAATCATAGATCCGTGTTAGACTAATGATTTGCATTGGGGTTGGTGATTTATAAATATTGTATTGTTGACTGCAGAGAAAGTGACAAAAATTAATTTATATTATCGTGGTACATTATATATTTATAATTTACTCAAAACCTTAATCGTGCAGACAAAATGGAGAATATCTACACATTTTTTGCATAAGAGATGACTAGATTTAAATGTATTTTCCTTTTATTTTAAAAAAAAAGATTTAAGTGTATTTTATAAATTATAAGCCATCTTTAGATCGAAAGTTTTACTTAGTTTAATTTGTTTATTATAGTTTTTTTAATTTATTTAAAAGAAATATTTATACTTTTTATAATTATTTTGTCTTATTTTTTTTTTGAGATATATTTAAAATTATGAACTTAATTTTTTCGTGGTGTACACCGTACCAATTTAACTTTCAAGACAAAACATAAAAACTAATTTGAGACGAAAAAAATAAATGAACATGCAAGTCAATTGACATGATTACTTATTTTTTTTATTTTTCATCTGGTGTTTGGAGCCGACACTGGAGCTTCGATTAAATTTGATTCGCGCACTGGCCCATTCGGGAGTAGTGCTCCCAACAGGATTTTCTCCATACCAAAAGGTCGAACACGGAATCTCTGATTAAGGGTAGAACACTCTCACCAGTACGTCAGCATGTTTATAGTCAAATGAAATTTTACTCCTTGAACACGTATACAATTTTTTTTATATTATAAATAAATGAAAATGGATTGGGAAGAAATGTTTATTTTGCTTTTCATTTGACCAAAAAAAAAATCAAGTTGTTCAGATTTGTTTTTAAAAAAAAGTAAAAATAAAATAGATTATTTCCTTCAAGAATGTAGTTTAGAAAAAGTAGGATTTCTTTAATTTTATGATTTGATAATATATATTCTTGATTGATTTTACACCTTCATGTGTCATGTGTGTACATGTTATAGTCAAATCTCAAATAGAAAATTATTTTTTGTAAATAATAAATTGCATCTAACTTGTTAGATACGGCATGTTTTTAATTAGGGATCATTTATGAATCATAAAGTTTACTTGGTATATAATAAAATTTGCTTACCAAAATAATAATAATAATAATAATAATAATAATAATTCATGGAGTACCAAATAAAGTTACAATTTAATTTGAGAGAGTATGGGTAACACTCTTAAAAAGTATAAAAATATTTATTTCATATAATTCAGCAATATCACTTCATTTCTAAGTTTCAAATTTCAACTTCCAACTATGTTACACAAGTTTAATTTTTTTATTTTATTAAAAATGAAAAATATCTTTTTTTGATCAGAAAATTTGATCAGCATTATATTTTATCTAGGGAGAAAGGGTAAATATTCTCCCGAACTAGCGTAAATAGTATGCAAATACCCTCTGTTATTCTTTTGGGACATTAGTGTCCTTACAGTTCAAAAACTAGAGCATATAGACCCTTCACTCTAATTCGAAAGATTAAATAGGGACACGTAGCGCAATCTTATTCGTCGATAAATGTCGGATCGATGGATAAGATTAAAACACATGTATGTATGTTAGTATAAAGGGTATGTATGCTCTAGTTTTTTGACGGCAGGGGCAACAATGTCTCAAAAATATGACGGAAGATATTTTCATATGTACCATTTACGGCAGCTTGAGGGTATATTTGCCTTTTTTTTTTTTATCTATGTTATATTATATTTTAAAATATTTTTACCCTTTTAACTTTAACACCTTTTAACTAAAGAATGAAAAAAACATCAGTTTATTTTAAAATTAAAAAAAAAAGAGTTTTTTTGAATTTTCTGGCCAAATATTTTGGCCATTTAGTACTTCCCTTTAAAATTGTATTTCGTCTCAATTTATGGAGTTTTTGTATTCTTAAATTATACCTTAAATTTAAATTATATCTTTAAAGTATTATTTTTAGCAAAAAACATCCTTCAAGTATTTAAATGTGAACAATTTCATCCTTCTACTTGAATTTATCGAAAAGATTGGAATTGGAATAAAAACTTTTCTTGTAGCTAGAAATTGGAATAAAAACTTTTGTAATGTCTCACGTGGTACGCATTAAACCTAAATAAAAAAGATTGATGATGTGGAAATGACAAAGAGAGGTAAAAAATGAGACACGTATTAGTTGATTATTTTTATTATATATGTATATTAAAATATCGCAAATAAAAAAATAATTTTACTAATATAATTTTTTTCTTGATTTAGTAAGGTAGACAATTAATATGTAATATAGGGAGTAACGTTCAATTTAGTCGGACTATAAATAAAATGCGGAGACTCTTTCTTATTCTTCTTTTTTTCCTCCAGAGCTCACATTGAAGTCTCGATTAACTTAAATTGCATATTGTAGGGCTCTTTCGAAGGTGATGCTTTCAATCGTGGTTTTCTCCAAATCAAGACTTAAATTTGAAACTTGTAATTAAGAATGAGGCAGTTTCACCACTGCACCACAACTCAGATCGATCGGTGAGACCCCTTTTCATTTTCATGCATTTATTCAATCTCTCTCAATTATTAAAGTGCAATACCTAACATCGAAACTTTTGGGTAACTAATTTTAGGCAATTTGAACACAAGTGGGAAACAAAGTCCAAATATTACCCTATATGATATAGTTTAATTGAACATTAAATTCAAAATGAAATTATAGTTTAGAAATTTGTTTATCTATAATTTCATAAGTATTTTATATTTGTATAGCTATAAATTATTTTATGAAATTTAAAAAAAAAAAAATTATTAATAGTATAAATATATATATAATAATTGAGCACAAGAATGTTCAAAAAGTTGTAAGGGGTACATAATATGATGTTTAAGTAAAAAAAGTAATCATAGTAACACACGTAATCTAATTTCAAATGATCATATCTCTATAACTACATAATAAATTGAGTAATGATGAAATTAAATTTCTCGAAGTCATAATTTTCAATTTGAACTATCATATATAAAAATATTAAATTACAGATTTGTACTAAAAAAATGTATTGACTATTCCATTACCAAATACTATCAAGTTGTCACGGAGCTCGTATTATTAATCTATCTTTCTCAATATGGGATAAAAATAACACTACACAATTTCAATATTTATTTCAACCAGACGTAAGATAATTCGACTTCAAAAATTAATTTCGAAATTAATTATCCCTCATTATTCACACCAATCGAGCGTTAACATTAATCGATTAGTTGAAATAAAAATATATTTAAAATAATATAATCAACTTTTGAAGACACTGCAAGTTTACATTTTTTCCATCACCTAGATATGTAGCATTTATTGTTCTGAGCTGTATGTAATGTAGTAACAAAAACCAATAAACAAAGATAAAATAATTTTGTGGATTTATAGTTGGTTGAGTAAATTTATGAGCATACGTATCATATTTAGCGGTAATAAATATGCACAACAGTAATAAAGAGTGTTAAAATCTTAAATGATAATATCGCTATAGATTTTAGATATAAAAAGTGTTAACTATCACTAAAAAAATATATAGAGAAATACTTAAGCTATAATTGTTAATTAATTATTGCTAAAGATACGTAATGCGTATTAACACGGAAGAAAACGATATTGTTATTATTATTATTATTATTATTATTATTATTATTAATTAGATAGACTACTAGAGTTATGGATAGGGACAGCACTATACATGTTATTAATACACTTAATAATACGACTCTCTTTTCATTAATTTAATTAATTCTCACAAGTCCAATTGTTGGTTGAGTTAAATTATGCACTTTATGACTTATGGAAAAATTATCCAATGACTATAGAGACAGGTAGACTTTTCTTTTCTAATTACATCGTGGTGATTGACACACACATTAATCCTCTGGTGGGAGAATCATTACTATTAACCAACTAACTTCAAAGCTAGACATTTAAAAATACGAAAGCAGGTAGAAATAAACTGGAGTACAAAACCATAACCAAACATTTGCGGAAAAAACAAAGGTGGCTTAATAAATTGGTGGCCTAAAACCAAATCCGTTTTTATGAAGTCTATTATAGCTAATTATTTAATCTTTCTTGAGACATAGTATTCATAATTTGTCGAACTTTTATTACTTCTTTGCTCTTTTATGAAATTTTTTTATTTTCCACAAGTAATACTCAATATTTTTTTAAGAAAAAACTTATAATCTATTTTTTTAAAAAAATAAATAAATGAGGCCCTCAAATTTTGGGGCCTAAGACAATTGCTTTTTCCCCCCCAAAGTTGTAGAGCCGCCCCGGAAAAACAACGCCTAGAATCTGAAAGTCAATGTATCAAAACTCTACTAACGACAAGTCTAAGAACAAGGGGTACAACCCCGAAACTAAACAAGCGAATATCCAAAGTACTAGTCTAAGTCCGAATAGAAATGGACTAAGCAAAATGAGAACTCATGGCAGCCTGGAAGAATTGGCTCACCCTTGAATTCTGTCTCGATCAGTGATCTCCTAAATGAGGTCGGTCTGTAGCCGCCTGAAGATGTCATGTATTCAACAAAGAAAGAACAAGTGCAGTATCAGTACACAACCACAGTGTACTTGTAGGATCACATGGCTACTCCCATAAGCACAATATACGAAGACAATCACAATATAATAAGCACACATATATGGGATACAATTAGTTATCATTTCAAGAACAATATACTATTCCACATTCTCAATATAGCAATAGATATAACAAAACAATGGTCCTCTATTGGAACTCATACCTAAACTAGAACGTGACAGTTGACACCCGATCCCAATCAGTCCGTAGAAACGTGACACCCGATTCAATCATCATAACCACAGTCACATCCATAGCGTACAATACTCAAATCATATAGTCAAGTATACAAGTTCATGGCGTACATTGTTCATAGTCAACTCATTTTTCCAAACTATAACTATAATTTATGAAAAATTCTTCTTTATAATTATTGTTCAAACTATAACTATTTATGAAAATTCCTCTTCATAATTCCTACAAAAGTTGTTGTAATTTAGGGATTATCAGCCCAATTATCAAATCTACAACCCAGTAATCCACGGGCCTTGATCGGCCCATATTGAAATATTTCCACCTACATTTGAAGCAAAATGATTTGTGAAATCGACATGCATACATTAAAATTAGGGAAACTTACGTAAATCTCAAAAGTTTAGAAGCAAATTACTTAGACATACTCTAATTTGCAATATTATGCATCTTATCAGAGTTTGGTGGATTCAAATATGTTTAGATACATATGTATCTCGGGATTCACGAGGTTAAAATTTGGTGTAATTTATTCTTGATACATTGTATCTCATGTATTTGAGATACATAACAAATCTCACTTGCCTCCCTTACCTCTCTCTTCCTTGCTCGCTAATCTCCTATGTATCTAATATCTCATATTCGTGCGAATCACACCAGATACATGTATCTAGTGTGACCCGCATGTATCTAGAATTCATAACAAAATCTCGCTCGCTTCTCTTTCTATTTTAGTGTATCTAACAACAAACATATATGTATGCAAGTGTATATTCCTCAATATATGATAGGAAACTCTTAATTAGTGGTAAGATACATAATATTTCGAAAGAATATATATATATATATATATATATATATATATATATATATATATATATATATATATATATATATATATATAAATAATTAGAAAATATTACCTTCTCTCAATATGTCACATATTTAATCCACAGCCTTGAACTCTATTTACAGCTTTTCTGGCCTAATATCAAAGATTAATAAAAGGTTTATGTTAGTCATAGGTTCATCGAAAGCAAAACAAAATTAATTGTTGTTTGTTCATTAAAAGATAGGTTGCATATCAAACAAAACTAAGTTTGCTTTCGAAACACGGGCTACGAATAGTCACTCATTCATCCTTAACCAAAAGTCTTTGTGTCAAGACTTGGATACGAGAATCACCTTTGTTAGGAAAAACTTTACCTTCTACTGTGGGACTTCCTGACGCAAATTTGAATTAGTCCGACTCAATAAGGGTACCAAACAAAAGGTAAACAGAATTGCTTTCACATCTGGTTATAGTTCTACTAAGTAAAAGGGAATGAACAATCTGTATGCATTTACCTCCTTATCCCAATTAGTGCATATATTTATCGCGATAAGCGCCACATTTTGCACTAGCAATGCACAAATGATCCCCATCCATAGTCCCTAAAAGTATAAACATAAATCAAAGACAACGATCGATGAGATTTGATTCGGGGTAGTTAGTTTTGAGGGGATGTTAAAAGAGTAATAGAGATGTACCATGCCTCCAGTATCGAAAACGAATGCAAAGAGAACAGAAGAAGGTAATCCCACAACATAATAAGCTCCAAGATTGATAAATGCACAGAGTTTTTGCCATCCACATCCTCTAGCAGCCCCTGAAATGCAAAATGAGCTAACTCTAGCATGTAACGTTGTCGTTCTTAATACAGCAAACGAAAGATCAGTCGAGTACTTTTCAACCTGATAGCACACATTGGAAGCCATCTAAGAAATCAGATAAAGCAAGCAGAGGCAAAATCTTGGCAACGTATTTGATCACTTCTTCTTCGTTGCTGTACAGTTTCCCCCACACAAAACGAACCAAAATGGTGGTGGTCGCGATTATCAATCCTACTGATATGGCCACTATCACGACTACATGTAAAGCTAATCGTGCTCCTTGTGGACGACCAGCTCCCAATTCATTTGAAACTCTTGTGCTGATAGAAACAATTAGTTAAAGTTCATACATATCAGATCACGTAAGCACCGTGCATCGACTTACCTTATAGCACCACCAAGTCCAACCGAAACCATGTACACCATCCAACAAGTATTGAGACTGAAAAGAATTTCAAAAGAACTTGTGTAAAGGTATACGTACGAAGCAAAATGCACAATACGAAGGATGTTAATAGAACACGAACCTTATCGATAACACTGATGTCTCTAGTTTAGGATTAGGGAGAAGGCCAGATAACAGAACAACCATCTCAAATGACCAATATTCGAAACTGAAACCAGAGCGATAATACGTTAAAAAGACCAGTTACACCGTAACAAATATGGCCAGCAATGGATTGGATATAATAAAAACATCTGAGTAAGTACATTGAGCATATCGATTAATGAAAAAGAACGAGATTACACTTACCAAATCATAACAGCAGAAGGAATGGCAAGCTTGATAAAATCCAGAACGTCGTGCAAAGCTTCCTTCGAAAAACCAGTCCAAGTTTTTCTACAAGCCGGGGAAAATTTAACATAACCAGCTAATAAAAACACGTTAATCCAATACGAAATGGCATTAGCCAAAGCAGCTCCCTTGCTTCCAAGATCAATCTTGAACACGAAAAGCCAACATATAAGAATGTGTAACAAAGCCGTGAAGCCAGAAGTTAACATCATGGGCATCACTATATTTTGAGTCTGTAGAAATCTGTTGAGGCATTGAAGGATGCCATATGCGAAAAGGCCTGGGATCATCCATCGATTGAATTGTCCTGCTTCGTTTGATATATCACGGTCTTGACCACAAGCTATGAGAATCGTGCTGGTGTTGAACCATATCATTAAAAGCAAAATGCTCAACGAAAGAAGAACGAGCATTGCTCTTTGTGTGTAAATGCCAATCATATGGTATTGCTTAGCTCCATACGCTTGCCCGCATAGTGTTTCCAGTGCACTTCCCATTCCTAACTACCAAAAAAATCGTGAAAATCAAGGAATGAAACTTCGAGATAAGAAAGGAACTAGCTCACAATTAGCTCATTCGGGCACAGAGATGAACTTGTCTATTCTGTGAGTTCAACTGAACCTATTACTTCACACTCGAACTATGTATCAAAAAAGGGAATTCCTTATCTCTGAGTGCGATTTGAACTATTGATATACGTAATTGGAACTAACTATTAGTTTTGCAACAACACAAAAACTATAAATCCATCACTAATCCAATTTGAGTACCTCTGTACGATAAACCTCAACACGAGATAACGAAGAGCAACAACATCAAGTGATTGAGTTCAGTAGTTCGTCGTATAAAAATTATCAACCCCCGAGATATAGTAATAATAATAAGAAGACAAAATTGTTTCAAGCACCGAAATCAAAAGCATTAATCACACTATGAACCCACTAACTCTTAATCATGGATTCACCTCTATTCGAGAGGCACACAAATCGAATCAATAACCATTCAACATGATTTGAACAAACAATAGCAAAATGACACATGTTATCACATTTTTTTAATCCAATAACTCTAAATCATGAATTCGCCTCTATATATCATGACAACCCTCAGTAAAATTCCTAGCTTCGCCGCTATGTGCAACATACAAATCCAATCAAAAACCATTAAAGCATGATATGAACAAACAATAGTAATTTGAATCTACTAACTCTAAATCATGAATTTGCCTCTGTACATTTAGTAAAGTCAACTTTTACTTTTATATTCTTTTTAATATTATGACGCCCCTCATTGAAAATCCTGGCTCCGCTACTGCTGAAGCAACATACACATCCAATCAATAACCATTCAAGATGATTAATTGAACAAACAATAGTAACTAACAAAAAAGAAGTTTAACTTACCAAAACACTGAATCCAGTGACTGAAGCAAAAGAAATAGCCATAGAAGCACCAGAGAGAGACAATTCACCCAAATGACCAACAAACATGATGCTAATAACTTGAAGACAATATTGCAGAATATTAACTGCTATAAGAGGGACAGCAAGTCTTAATTGCCTCTTAATTTCTTCAATAATTGTAGTAGTATTATCAAAATCATGGCTTGTTTCTTGATTTAACAATAATGGAACTTGTATACCTTCCATTTTTTTTTTTGTTGATTCAAGAAAATCAGAGGGATCTTAATCATCAATTTAATGATTGATCCTTAGTATACATTTGGACAAGGATTTATCAATATTATAAAATTGTGGGGTTCTTATCATAGATAGAGATCTAACAAGACCCTCAATAAATAATAATACTTCTTTTGTTTTATTTTACGTGACATTGTTTGATTAGACGCATAATTTTATTATATTATCAAATTGCCTATATAAAATTATTCTAGTATTTACTTTTTTAGTTAGTAGGATCGAATAAGAGTTAAGTGGAAATGATGTATTAAATAGTCGTCAAACAAGGAGATTGTGACATTCTCTATTTTAGGCGAACTAAAAAGAAAATGATGTGATATAAATTGGGATGAACAGGGTAATATATTTTTGTATTTAATAAAGATAGTGAATTTAGTTATTATGTCGATAATAACAATAATATACCTAATGAAAGGATTTTGGTTGGCTAGAGTAGTGTATGCTGACCTTATGACTATCTTATGAATGTAGAAAAATTATTTTCGGAAGCCCCTCGATTCAAGAGAGAAATAGTACAAAACCTCCTAGAAAGAAAATATGAACAACAATAAAATATACAGTGCGGTAGCCGAAACACAATAAACAGATGGTGATAGATATCAAAAACTGGAAGCACAAAAATAATGCTAGTACAACGACATACACCAATGCTTGAATCCTTGAGAAAAAAAAGAGACAATACTCCACTACCTACAAATCTTCTATTCTAATACGCGACCTCCACGTCCTTCTATTTAATGTCATATCTTTGATAATATGAAGTTGCATTGTGCCTTATCTAATCATTTATATTCAATTTTTTTCCGATTTTATTATTATTATTATTATTTACACAATATTATATTTATTTTAGCATTAATTTTTATTAATTTACAATAATATTTATTAATGATTGATTTAGTAAAAATAAGGACTTCCAAATTATTCGCCAAAAAAGTTGGAATAAAAGCAAAATAAATAAATATTTTTTTTTTAAAAAAATGCAAATGCTCTTCGGTTTTTCAGCAGAGTAAAAGCAGTAAACGGATCTCACACACACACACAGTGGGCTATTGTTAAATCGCCTCTTCACATTTCAATACAAACCCTAGCTGTCCTTTTTTTCCACTTTCTCTCTCTACTCTTTCTCTCTCTGCACTTCCATGGCTTCCCGGAGGCTTATCGCCTCTCTCCTCCGTTCGTCGGCTCAACGTGGTGCCGGCAGCGGTGGTGGTCCAATTTCCCGATCATCAATAGCAAATTCCATTGCTAGACCTGCTTCACGCGCATCCCCTAAAGGATTTCTCTTAAACCGTGCTGTACAGTACGCTACCTCCGCAGCAGCTCCGGCGTCTAAGCCATCAACACCGCCGAAGTCATCTGGTAGTGAAGCTAGTGGAAAAATTACAGATGAGTTTACAGGTGCTGGTGCGATCGGGAAGGTTTGTCAGGTTATTGGTGCTGTGGTGGATGTGAGATTTGATGATGGATTACCTCCAATTCTTACTGCTCTTGAGGTGTTGGATAATCAGATCCGACTTGTGCTTGAGGTTGCTCAGCATTTGGGTGAGAATATGGTTAGGACTATTGCTATGGATGGTACTGAAGGACTTGTTCGTGGTCAACGTGTGCTTAATACTGGTTCTCCTATCACCGTGAGTGATCAGAATTTCTTATCGTTTTTTTTTTCATTTTCAAATATTCGTGCTTTACTTTTTAAAAATTGCATTTTTTTAATCTGAAGGGTCCAAACATGAATATTAGCGTTGTGGGAGCTGTATATAATATACATTGTTGAAAGTGCTTTCAGATCTTAATGCAGGAGATCTGTAATTCTATAATAGTTCACAAAACTGCAATACGGTTGAATCATCTAATGTAATAGTTATCTGTTTAGGAAGAGTAAATCAATGATCAGTCGATCACACTTCAATCTCAAGTTAGTTGGGGGTATTCATTCTGTTACATTTGGCTCATTCCATCCGAATACCTTCTGAGAGTTTTGGAACGTCCAATCCCAAGTTATAGGTTTTTCTGTACAAAACCTATACTTATCCTTGTGATTTGTTGGGAGAGTTTTGAATAAAATAGTACCTTTGAAGTGGAAAGTGGGATATTACTACGCAGGGTGTTGAGTTCATCTTTGCTCATGATTTAGTGTACAGTTTGAAAGAGACTTGGCACTGTTAAGCTGTAGGAGTTTACTACCATGGGAGTGGATCACTCATGTGGCACTGTGAAGCTGTAGGAGTTTACTACCATGTGAGTGGATCGCTCATGTTTTCTTGTGATCACCAGAAGACGTCCATCACACATGTTTCCCCGCATTTTTTTTCTTTTAGAATTTATGATGGGGTATGATGACTGTGCTTTGGCTTCGTTGTAATCGTATCTTCTGATTGTTTTTGTTTTTAGTATCTTCATTTGGGCTGCCTCCTGTCTTGTCCAATTTTTCCTTATACAACAGATTGTATACGTTTAGTTGAGCTTGGACATATTTAATTTGTTTTGAGCTTGATGGTTTGCCCTTCTTGTGATGACAGGTTCCTGTCGGTCGATCCACACTTGGCCGTATCATGAATGTCATTGGAGAGGCAATTGATGAGAGAGGCCCAATTAGTAAGTCAGAATTTCCTTGGATACGCCGTATTCTAATTTATCCATTGGATTAAAATTATAATCTATCCATGAGAATGGTTCTGATAATTGCATCTTAATCTGTAAATGGTTACAGCAACCGATCACTTTTTGCCAATCCATCGTGAAGCTCCTGCCTTTGTTGAGCAAGCCACTGAACAACAAATTCTTGTCACTGGTATTAAGGTACTTGCTTCAATTCTTATTTTCTTGGGCGGTATATTTTTGCACTCCATCCAAATGCTGCATTCACTAATGTCCTCTGCTACTGCCTTTAACTGAACTTAATAATGACGAATATTCTATTATTATTGTGCTTTTGGTCAGGTTGTTGATCTTCTTGCACCATACCAAAGAGGAGGGAAAATTGGCCTGTTTGGTGGTGCTGGTGTTGGCAAAACTGTGCTTATTATGGAGCTTATTAACAATGTTGCCAAAGCACATGGTTAGGATTGGTTTCTTTATACCTCCTTATATAGGTCATATAAAAGTCACTGCAAAGATGATCAGTTGGATGACTGACTATACAGGTGGTTTCTCTGTCTTTGCTGGTGTTGGTGAACGAACTCGAGAGGGTAATGATTTGTACCGAGAAATGATTGAAAGTGGTGTCATCAAGCTAGGCGAGAAGCAAGTTAGTTTAATCAAAATTATTTTCTCTACATCTTTATCTCGTATTGTTTTTATCTTTGCATTGCTGACATATTATGATCTCAAACTATTTCAGAGTGAAAGCAAGTGTGCCCTTGTATACGGTCAAATGAATGAGCCCCCTGGTGCTCGTGCACGTGTTGGACTTACTGGTTTGACCGTGGCTGAGCACTTCCGAGATGCTGAGGGGCAGGATGTGCTTCTCTTTATTGACAATATTTTTAGGTTTACTCAGGTAGGCTTATCTTTTAAAGTCCATGTATAAATTTGCTTATTTTGTAAACCTGACTGTGGCACTATCTGCATCTTGTATTGAAATAGGCTAACTCAGAAGTGTCTGCTTTGCTTGGTCGTATCCCATCTGCTGTGGGTTATCAACCAACTTTGGCTACGGATCTTGGAGGTCTTCAAGAACGTATCACCACCACCAAGAAAGGTTCTATTACATCCGTCCAAGCTATTTATGTGCCTGCTGATGACTTGACAGATCCTGCTCCCGCTACAACCTTTGCTCACTTGGATGCCACAACTGTCTTGTCCCGTCAGGTATAATGCCATTGTTTGATCTGGTGCTGTAATTTTATTAACTCTCACAGTTGATGGAGTTCATTTAACTTTGGTCATCACATTTCTTTTTGGATGCCAGATTTCTGAGCTTGGTATCTATCCTGCCGTCGATCCACTTGATTCTACATCCCGTATGCTCTCACCTCACATTTTGGGAGAGGATCACTACAATACTGCCCGTGGAGTGCAGAAAGTTCTTCAAAATTACAAGAATCTTCAAGATATTATTGCCATTTTGGGTATGGATGAGCTTAGTGAAGATGATAAGATGACTGTTGCCCGTGCACGTAAAATCCAAAGGTTCCTCAGTCAGCCTTTCCACGTTGCTGAAGTTTTCACTGGTGCCCCTGGAAAGTATGTCGACTTGAAGGAGAGCATCAACAGTTTCCAGGTAATTAATCTCCTCAATCTTCAACTTATTTGTCAGTTTATATTCATTGTCATTTGAACTTTAAAATATGAAATATTGTATGTTTGTTGCATCTAATTGTTGTATGGGGGGCTTTCTCATGCTGCTAGTATGCTATGTGACTAGAAGTTCCTTTTACCTTCCCTCTCTTTTGAATGTGATGAACTACTGAATTTATTAGTTGCTCTCACATTATCATACATGCTATACAACCTCTTCGACATGTTAAAATCTTAATTATTCATATTATGCAACTTCCCCTGTTTATCTGCTGATAATTGGAGTTGAGCATCTGCCATCACTTTCCCTTGTCTACTGTGCAAGAATGTGCAGTGCTATAGTATGTAATTAACCTTTCTTCCTGGTTTTTATTTTGCCGATGAGTGCTTTTCAAATTTTTGCTACTCCCCATTCCAAAAAAGAGGACTTTTTTCTTTTTTCTTTTTTGCCCTTGATTGAAAGATTGTCAACAACTTTAGGTACCTTCTTTCTGTTGGTTGATCTAACTTTGTTGCTGTTCGGTCCTATGTTGATGAACTCTTTGTTAATATCTTTTGACAGGGAGTGTTGGATGGCAAATACGATGACCTTTCAGAGCAATCGTTTTATATGGTTGGTGGTATCGATGAGGTCATTGCCAAGGCAGAAAAGATTGCAAAGGAATCTGCAGCCTAGATAGATTATAAAAATCCGTGACTTTCTTTTGTTCTCTTCACCAAAATAATTTAGTTTGTGACATTTTGGTTTCTTTTTGGGAGGGCCAAGGGGTCCTTAATCTACTTTTTGTTTCATCATTCCAAACGCGGGATTGTTATAGAGAGACATGCTGCAGCCAAGGACGTTGTCGCCAAACCCCCTGCTCTGTTATGTCACATAATAAGGGGGGGTAAATGGCGCACTTGTATATGTTACTTTCATGTCTTTTTTTCGAGAATTTTCGATGCTCCAATTATCTAATGTCTTCTGAATCATATTCTTTTTCCAATTGTTCTTCATTTCATGGCCGATATCTTTCTTTGTGCAGTTGATCATCTTATCTTAACCACTATCTACACTTTGGGAGATTTACCAACTCATTATCTCCAGTAATATTTGCTATTCTATAAATTTGTACTGATTTTCTGGACATGTGTGTTGGTGTAGCCAACATTCCCTGTGACTTCCTATCTAGTTGATTCACATTGTGATTTTGGAAGTATAGAAAACGCCAGTAAACTCGAAAATTGTTTGATGGAACTTCATTTTGATGAAACTTATTAGTTTTGTTTTGGTTGTGAACCGTTGACATTCTTTTACATTTTTGACATATCAAGTAGTTTCAAATTCTTGATGGAGTACATAATTCCTGATAAAAGCTAGTGAGTTCATACCAATCGCCTTTGTTCTTATCCCATGACCTTCTACCCAAGTTTACATACATTCTTAGTAAGATGAAAATAATGTGTACACTTTTTCGTCTATTTCTACCTCTTCTATAATCATCCATAGCCATTCTCTCACACCTTCACATTGAGCATCCGACATTTTCTCTCCTCGATACTTTTTGATTTATCTTTACTTTTGATTATCCATAGCCAATCTTTCACACTTTCATATTGAGTATCTGATATTTTTTGTATTTAATATTTTTCGGCCTATATATACTCCGAAAACCATCTATAGCCAATCTCTCACACCTCCATATTGAGGCATTCATACATCTCTTCGTCACATGTATGAACCATCTCAACTTCGCTTCTTGTTATCTTATCCTCTACCAAATCCACTCCCACCTTGTTCGCATATTCTCATTTTTCATCATCTCTATATATATACTCATATATCCAATCAAATTCTCATTTCCGCATCTTTCACATAAATTGAGACGTTAAAGATAACGTAAAATGATTGGACACCACCATTATTTTAAAAGCAAAATTAGTAACAAAGGAAACGACTAGAAAAACCCAATCTTACTTGTCACCCTCACCCTTCTCTTATACAAGACTTTCCCATTAAGCAAATAGCAAAATCACAACTTCCATTTTTTTCTTCAATTGACTTCTTCTTCTTCTTCTTCTTTACAAACATATACACATCACAGTGGTTCCACCGTTAACAATGGCAGCACCGTCGTCAATGACGGCGAAAACAGCCAACGTCATGCTTACAATCCCTGAGAAGAAAACTGTATCTCTAGATCTCTACCGTCCACTCAGAAACTACATAGTCTACAATTACTCTGAACGCGAAGCTCAAAATCTCGAAGATGATCTTCAAACGCTTAAGCAATTCCGTTCCGATATCGAACGTGGCCCTAATGAGTCATCTCTTCCTGCTCGCCGTGATCTTTTGCAGAATTACTATAAAGCCCTTTGTGCTGTTGAGTCTCGTTTCCCTATTTCACCTGATCATGACCATATTAATTCTGTTACTTTTACTTGGTATGATGCTTTCAAGAACAAGCTCAAAGCTGCTCAGCAGAACATCTATTTAGGTATTTCCTGCAACTTTGTTCAATTTTTTTTTTTTTTGAATTTTGTTGTGCTTTTGTTCTCATTGTATGCTTGTTGATTGTACAATAAATAATGCCTGGGATACAGCTTTCTATTGAGCCTATTTACTCTGTACTTCTAAAGTTGCCTCTTTTTCCCTTCACTATGTGCTTTTTGTTGTTCAGCTTCTTATGCTACTCACTTGCGCTTAGCTTCTACATTGGCCTTGTTTCCCCTTTTATTTTTTCAAGTATTCAGCATCTTCATTCAGTTGGGTCTTAAATTTTGCATCTTTTGTTGTCAGTACTTGCTTTTTAGTTTCATAGTGTAGTTGATGTTGTATAGGATAGCTTTCCATTGCTATGCTATGAGCAGATACATTGGTGTCCCGTTCCCTTTTCTGAAAAAAATTATCTAACCATCATTGAAATTGGAGGTGGTGAAGATGCTTAGGGAATTCGCTCTTGCTATGGATAAACTTTAGTCCAGTACTATCTGGAAATTAATGATTGTTCCCGTTGGCCCGGGTAACTACTAGCTTTAAGTGTATTATCAATCAACTATGCCTCGCTCCTAGATTAGATAAGGTTGGCTATATGAATCCTACGTAGGTTGGACATGTCCCAACAAATTTCTTATTCAAAGGATTCATTATAGTTGAACTTCTTTTATGCTAACCGTTATTCTACCACAGCCTTCATTTTTTATCTGTGCTTGAGAGTTGTTATGTCTAGCGTAGGAAGTGTTTTGAATACTTATTTGCTGCCAAAGCCTAAATGAACAGTAAACACAGCCATTTCTTCACACAAATTGGCTATATTTACCTACTAGTAATTAATAAAACATGGTGATATTTGTCACTTGGTAAGGAAAACAGGGGTACATTAGTCTTAATTATTACGAGTTTGGAGAAATCAATGTTAAGCTCGGACTATTGTCATCTTATCATACAGATCTACTGATCCTTTTTTTTTTGGGGGGGTGTCCACAGAAAAAGCTGCAGTTTTGTTCAATCTGGGGGCAGTGCACAGTCAGATGGGATTGGGTTTTGATCGTTCATCAGTTGAGGGGAGAAAACAGGGATCACATTCCTTTATTGCTGCTGCTGGGGCATTTGCCTTCTTGAGAGATAATGTGGCAATGAAAGCATCAATGGGTAGCTCCAACACTGTTGATGTCTCTGTTGAATGTGCTGGGATGCTGGAAAGACTCATGTTAGCTCAGGCTCAGGAGTGTGTTTTTGAGAATAGCATTGCCAAGGGAAATACTCCTGGTGTCTGTGCAAAGATTTCAAGACAGGTTCATTTTTCTATTCCTACGCGTAGTCTATGCCACTCCATAACTGCTGTATGAGATTTACTTGCAAAGAAAAAAAACTTATCTGTGAGATTTAGTTGAGTTCTTGACACCAGTCACATTGCTATACAACTTTAGTTCTTAGATAGCTCGAGTGAGTTAGTACTTTTACTTCTCTTTATTAGAATCTTCCTAAGATTTTTTTAAGGTAATAATTCAGTCCATGACAGATAAAGACCACTAATTTTTACATTTCTATAAAAAATCTAGTCAACTTGGAAAGCTCCTATGGGCTGTACAAATTTGTATTGTCAATATCCACATTCTGTATTAAGTAATAAATAATGACAATCCTCCAAGTTCCTACATGTAATGAGGCTTGGATTGTAGTTTGGTTGAATAAGCTCATGTGTAAATTATATTAGACTATTCTACAGGTGTGGCATATGCAGCTTGAGAATTAGGGTTTGGTGAGAAAAACTTCATATATTTGTTCTTTTAGAATTTTAATATGAATGCTGTATAGTTCACTGAAGAAGGCATGTCCGAGTTGGTTTGGCTAGTTCTTTCAGATATTGGTTCTTAGTTAATTACACATGTTATTTCCTGTAGATGGCATCTCAACACGTATAGTTTAGCTTATAAGTTATAAATTATCAAATTTGACCAAACCAGTGGAGTTTATTTTGGGTCTTACTTTAGTGCTTGGACGTTGCAATAAATGCAAAATTGATGTTAAAATGAAATGAATGCCCCATCACAGGTTGGATTGTTTTATGAGGAAGCTTTGGCAGCATTAAATGTTGCACCTCTGAACCAGCACTTTGACAAGGCTTGGCTAGCTCATGTTCAGCTTAAGGCATCACTGTTTTATGCTGAGGCCTGCTACAGGTACAGTCTAGAGCTCCATGACAAAGAAGAAATTGCAGAGGAAATTGCAAGGTTGAAGAGTGGTGTTAATGCCTTGTCTGAGGCAAGAAAAACATCTCCAAGGGGAGCACCGCAGCAGCTCTTGGATGCAATTACTAAGCTAGAAGCTAGTTCAAATCTAAACTTGGAGAAGGCTATTAAGGAAAACGACAGAGTCTACCTCATGAGGGTTCCAACAGCCAGTTCTCTGCCACCACTTGCAGCATTTTCCTTGGTCAAGCCTATGCAGATGAATGATATTCTGGATGCAAGCAAAGAGAAGATGTTTTCCAGTCTTGTCCCAGACAACAGTGCAAAAGCTCTTTCTAGGTACACTGAGATGGTTGATGATGTCATCAGGACTCAAGCCGAGAAGTTACAACAGGGGAGTGAGCTAGCTCGAGTGAGGCTCAGAGAAATGGACTTGCCTGATTCTATTCTGGCCCTGGAGGGAAATTTATCACTACCTGTGGCTTTAAAAGAAGATGTAGAGGCAGTGCAAATTTGTGGTGGTCCAGCTGGTTTGGATGCTGAGATGCAGCAACTCAGAGATCTGAAGAGGGTGAACCAGGAGTTGCTGGTCCAAACGGAGGAGCTTTTGCAAAAAGAAGCAACGGAAGATACACAGTTTAGAACTCAATTCGGAACCCGATGGACAAGGCCTCAATCTACTACCTTAACAAAAAACCTGCAGGACAGGTTAAACAGGTTTGCAGCAAACCTGAAGCAAGCTGCAGAAAGTGATGCTAGGATTGAGCGATCAGTTAGGGATCATGCAGCACTCATGTCAATCCTTGACTGCCGTCCAGTACGTATTTATGATTTGGACCTTATTTTGCATAACTAGTCATGTCATGTCTCATTGTGCCACTTCTAGTTGACACCTGGGCTTGTCATGGGCTTTACTCATCAAGGATAAAATAATCAAATGCTCTGGCTGTTGGATTTATTTGTAGATATATTGTATTAGGTGTTACTTCTAAGGATAAGTATCAAACCTATCTGGTAATGAAGATGATGAATTAGATTTGTCTCTTTGACAAGCTTGTATCACCACGAGCTTAATAAGATGTTCAATGCTTCTGTACCATATAATTTGTATCTTCTCTCATGGTTCACTTCCAAGGATTTTTAACAGGTTTAATGCATACTAGATTTGGAGTCCTTGATCCTTAAATTTTGATTTCAGTTTAAAACTTGGCTCAATCTGTTGCTTCTTGTACATGTATGTCATGTTATTCTTGCAAAGATATTTAATCACTGGATCTAGTGCTTATCAAATACAATGTGATAACACTTCTATTTCTCTCTGTGATATCTGTCAAGTTATGTCCTGAGATCTGCATTTTTCTCTTTGATAGATCGAATCTGCTCTTCCAACCTTGGCAAGACCAATCTTGTCTTTGGATGCCACTGAAGATGCCATTGTTGGAGCCCTGAAGCAGAGCCTGGTAACAATGAATTAGTGTGGTTACATTTGTGTTATTTGGTTTTTCTGTGTTCCTTAGACCTTAGTTAGCGGTTTATGTTGCAACATGTTTCTTGAGTGACTAAAGCCTGTTCTGTTGGAAGGCCTTACAGGCCAACATATATATCATCTTTTTTTTGTGTGTGTGTGGGTTGGTGGGTGGTGGTGGGGTGAGTGGGGATGAAAGCATAACTTGTTTCCATTTGAGAAGTGTCTAAATTTTTTCTGATGACATTTTTCTGCTTTTGTTTTTTCGTCACAAGGAGATAAAGTGAAACTTGATGTCATTGTGCATTACATATACTTTATTAGTGAATATTAATAATATTTTATTAGTGAATACTAATTAAAAACGTTGAAAAATATTTTATTTCTTGAGCAACCTTCATGGATGATTTTTGAGCACTAGCTGCAGATTATTTCTAGTTTGAAATTCCTATAATGCTCATTTTGTGATTGATGGTGGTCTTTGAATAGTAAATTAGAAGGTAATTTTATTATGCAGGCATCTTTGGTTATTAAGTAACGTAATATTTAGTATATTGTGCATGTCACTAAAAATCACGGAAGGAAATTGTCCGTAAATATTTGGATATATGAACTGTAGAAAGGCACTTCAGAACTTCACTCCAATCTGTTTCACAAAGAACTATATGTCCTATTTCGACGTAGAAGCTTTACATTGTTGCAACTTAAATATTTTAGTGGTCACCTTCAAGTCATTGGTGCTTATATTTGCAGAGGCAACTGGAAACTCTTGGTGCTCAGCGTGCCGGTCTGGAAGATATGCTGAAAGAGATGAAGAGGAAGGTATAATAAGATTCCTCTTAAAATATGATCTGCCAAGTTGAATTCTATTAGGTAGAGTTGGACTTCTTTTTGGGAGTAAAGCTTTAGCCATCTTTGGTTTATTCTCATTGGAGGGTTGGACAAGTGTTATATATTTAACCCGAGCAGGTGATGAAGATATAATCCTTTGCTAGTGCACATCCTCTTATTCTGCTGCTCTGTAGTGATTGAGTTTATTAACATGATATTAATAAGATAACTTCATACTTCAATGATATAAGCCATGGATAAACATATTTGGCATGAAAACTCACTGTTGGCTGTTGCCACCCTGAATGAATCTTTGGATTAGCGGGTTTACTCTGTTCAGGTTGTTCCACCGGTGGATTGGATTTTTGTCCATGGATTTCATATGTTCTTATCTTATTGATGAGTGGAGGGGCAGGAGCTGCAGTAGTAGCAGCAATATGCCCTTCAATGTACTAGGAGGACTGAGGCCCACTCTCTTAATAATTCTGTTAGAATGTCCCATGTTTGTTGAGGGAATGGACAATTGTCTCCTTGTATGATTCTGAGGCCTGAGCAATCCTCACCTCATTAGCTAGCTTTTGGGGGTTGAGTAAAGCCCATGTTTCATTTTCTGTACGTGTTATCGGAGTCAGAATTATCTCTTTTCTTGGATTACCTAATATTGTGCCGCATTCTTTATTGTTTACGCTCCAGATCCACCCCTGAGCTTTCAGGGGGTGGTAGAATGTCCCGCCTAGGCAGAGGGAAAGAGATGTTGTCTCCTTATATAATTTTGGGTAATCCTCACTTCATGTGCTAGTTGTTGGAACTGAGTTTGGTGTAGGATCCATTTGCTTTACAAATTCAAATGTATAGTTCGATTACATCACATCAAGCGAAGCTTTTCATTAAATTGAGAAATTGTTGGGTGGGGAAGGGAGGTTATTTTGTCATGGAGCTTGATAATATCTTTTAGTTATGTCTCAGAATGTGATCTTGCAACTTCCATTCCCTAAGGAAGTCGAAAATAATTTTTTCAGAGTATATGAGGAAGAGGGATAGATTGGACCCTTCTATAAAAAAGCGTGACAAAGTTTACACTACTCCTCTGGTATTAGTCGTTGGTCTTCATCATATCAGGAGCAGATAACATAATATGAATTTGCCTTTGTGCTAAGTTGACATTTGCGTATCCACATGCAACATACTTATTTCTTTTAGCATTTTCTTTGCCTCTGCTTCACCATCAAGGGATCTAAACACGCAACTTTATTTTGTATCTGTTGTGTGATATTACTCAGGATGATATACTTCCAAAATTGATGACATTCACGGGCTCCCAGGAGGATCTTTTCAGGAAGGAGATAGCAAAATATGATCATCTTTGTGAAGAAATTTCTCAAAACCTCGAGGCACAAGAACAGTTACTTCTGCAAATTCAGGTTCAGAATTCATGTCTTTTTCAGGGCTATACCTTTTTTGTTTTGCTGCACTTTTTCATTTCAACTTGGGAGCTTCTCTTAAGCTTTAACTTAGGAATACTTGTGTGGTAAATGTGAGGTTGTGTCTGTTGCACAGTCCTTAGTAGGAGTTCCTTTATATATTACCATATTGCTAGCTTCTGGATTGCTCTTCAGAATACAATTTATAGGTAACGAAGCGAGGGATGCAAGGCATTTCCCTTTTTTGTTTCTTTTAATCCCTTCTGTCATCGCCTGGAGTTCGTTTTCAACTATGATTCTCTATTACTTTTTACGCTTTCCAACACGGGAAGTTGCATTTTTTTTAATCTGGAAAGCATAACAGATGTAATATAATGACATCTGTTGCAGAGCAGTGGTGGAGCCAGGAATCTGGCGAAGGGTGTGCTAATTTTCTTGTTAGTAATGTTAGGAGTGTGCAAAATTAAATGCATACTCATAATAGCTTATATTTAACCTCTGTACACCACCTAATTTTTGGCAAAGGGTGTGCACTGGACCACCCTTTGCCTAAGGTGGCTCCACCCATTTTGCGGAGTCTAACGTCAGGCTCTTATGGGATGGGTGGTGTGCACTGGACCACCCTTCGCCTAAGGTGCCGTAGTCCAGCATCGGTCTCTTATGGGATGGGTGGTCACGTTATATGGTCTTTGGCGATTCACCTCTTGAGCTAGCTTATGGGGTTGAGACAGACCCAAGATCCATTGCTTTACATGGTATCAGCGCATCCCAATTCTTGATAGCCAATGTTGGATCCCCATATTAAAAATTGCTGTCACTCTAGATGTCCAGCCTTGGGCGTTGTGGTGGTGGGATGTCGAAGATTCCCACATCGGGCTTTTATGGGATGGGTGGTCTCCTTATATGGTTTGGACAATTCTCATCTCTTGAGCTAACTTTCGGGGTTGCGTTAGGCCCAAGATCCATTTCTTTACAATATTCTTAATTGGGATATCACCCATGGCATGCTTTTTTGTTCCAAATTTTTTTAAGCTACTTGTTTGTATCTAGAAAGTGTTAAAGAGAAATGTTTGGTTTGTGTGTGTGTGTGTGTGTTGGGGGGGTGGGGGGGGGGGTGGGGGGGAATGGGTAAAGAAGTTCATAGAATGAGTGTTATTTCCTTAATTGCAGTTATATTTGTGGTATTTCTTTTCTTATTTGATACTTGTTATTTCATAGCATGAGTGTTATTTCCTGTGATTTGCATGTCATAATTAGCGCCTGAAATGAGTTTATATGGAATAATTTGGTCAATGAAGATTTATTTAGCCGACACCGACTTATTTGGGAGTGAGGTGAAGTTATATTTTTGGAAATTAAGAGTTGTAGTGCACAATTATTGCTTAACCAAAGCACTGTATTCCTTCAGACCACAATTGCTTCATGTTGAGTTTCCTTTGTGCAAACATAGAGAAGAAATCCCTCTTGGGAATGAACAATCTATTTGGGCTTGACTTCATTATTCAATCTTCATCTCCCTGAATGCTCTCTAACAAGGTGGTGTTCCTTTTGCAGGCTCAAAATGCTGAGTTTGCTTCTATTTTCAATCTTGAAGACTATAAAGGTGTGTTTTTAATTCCCATAATCATTTTGCAATGTCTGCTGAAGAACGATGAAGCTTAGATATTCTAGATATACAAAGATCTTCTGTCCCAAGAAACTTAGGTGGGCTAAATTTTGATGGGCTGATTTTTTCATTCAATTTTTGCATATCAAAATGACTTCTTACTGCTCATTATGTGTCCTGTGGTATACTCGATGTAAGTTAGGTCCCTTGATGAATGATGTCATTTTCAAGGGATGCTGCAATTATCAGTTTTAATATAAAATTGACTTGATTAAGTGCTGTCCAGCCCTTACTATGATATGTTGGCCATTTATCATCTGCATTTTCTACTAGTTTATATCTAATTTGTCTACTTCGAATTTTCTTCTCGGGGTGGCTTATTTATATTTCTTCTAGTACGGCTGCTGATTTCAGATGTTCTAGTTACTGTTAATTTGCTAAGCTCATTCTTCTCGATGCCACAGTTTCCCGTGAGAGAATCTATAAGCAGATTGAAGCTGCCATTATGAAATATCAAGAAATCAAGGAAAATATCAATGAGGGATTGAAGTTCTATGTAACCCTTCAGGTATGAGAATTTCCAACTCTTTTGAGATGGCTCTTTCTATTGGAGTGGTTTGGGAGGGGGTGGAGAGATAGGAATATTTGCTCACCTAGTTTACAACACTAGGAGGATTCCAACTATTCACTTTCAGCGGAACCTATGAGCATATTCCACTTGTGATATAGGATCATTTGTGTCCTAGATAACATATTTTGTTGGGAGAATAGGAAGCTGGGGTGGATAAAATGAGCTAGAATAGATTCAGTGATTCCTTTTGGTTCCATGGAATTATAATGCAATTGGCTTGTATTTCTGGGACCTATTTTATCCCGTTGAGAGGATTGAGGTGTGACTATTCCGTGGGTTACATTTTGAATGGGGGAGGGTTGGGATTGTGACAATTCCATCTGATACATTATTTCTCTCTCTTCATCTCCCCTGCCTTTGGCTTTACTGTGCGGTCCTTTACCAGTTCCACCAATAAGAAATTATCAAGGCGAATCATTATAAGAACAATCTGAGTTGTAATCTCTCATCTAATCCATGAATTACACACAATAATAATTTATACAATCCCATCCCACTTATCTCACCAGGAATCTGTCATTACAATCACATTCTCGATTTTCACTCTAATTCAACTGTATGATAATCTACCCTCATATGTGCAAAGTCAAAAAAAAAGCTTTGGATCTTTTCATATGAGCCTAGTCAATGATGTCAAAGCCCCCGGTACTCCTGCAAATCTGGCAACGATTATTCAATTGTCTAGCCTCATTTGCTAATGGTTGTATCTGCTTAGGTTCTTTGGTATGAGGCTTGGGTTGAGTCTTGTCAGGGATGGGAGCTTATAGCTCAAAGTTGCTTTTCTGCACTTCAAAGATACATTTTAGTTGTGCGCAGTGGGACAAATCACTAGTCTTATTCCAGTTCTTCCTGAATATGTCGAGCTTCTTGGATCTGTCTGCAAATATCCAGGATATGAAATTCATATAAATTTGTCTTTTGTTGTTCAGGAGGCAATCACTAATGTGAAACAGCAATGTAGTGATTTTGTGATGACAAGAAACATGCAGTGCCGAGAAATGATTGAAGATGTACAGAGGCAGATCTCAGGTCTCAGTTTCCAGGATAATAAGAGTTCAAGTGGGTATACTTTTCCTTCAGTCGGGCATGCTCATCAGCCTCCAAGATCCAATCCCCAGATGCCAACCGAAACTGGACATATACCCAATCCTTCTCGACCACACCAGGCTCCTACATACCAGTCTCCTCCTCAGCAACCTACAATGTCGGGATATAGTCAAACTTCTCCTCCTTATAGTTCTCCACAACCGCCTGCACCTCCTCCTCAGCAACCAACAATGTCTGGATATACTCAAACCTCTCCTTGTAGTTCTCCACAACCGCCTTACCATTTTCCAGGTCAAGGTCAAGGTCAACCATATTCGCATCCACAGCCGCATCCTCAACATCAACAACAACCTCCACCTAGCCACGAGTACGGCCAACCTGCATATCCTGGTTGGAGGGGTCCATACTATAATGCACCTCCACAGCAACCCGGAGCTATGCCTCAGCCTCCTTACACAGCCCCTTCTCCATATCCCCATCCTCCTCCCCATCAAACTGGGTATTACAGGCAATGATAGTTTCCCAATAGTTTTCTCAGTGTGCTCTTTTTTGTTGTTCTCAAGTTGACCGGACCGGACCGGACGTAACGAGACTTCTTTGTTGTACCAGGTCTTAGCATACATTGTTATACATTTGTAAGTAAGTTTGAATGAAGCACACATGTACAGGGTATTTCCTTGTAAAATTGATTACCAAAACTACAAGATAAATAATTTTGGAAGTCTATGAGATCTGATATCTCTCGTGAATGATTCCCTAAAAAATATGTGATTTTTTTTTTTGTGGGTTTATTTGTTGGTCTTGCATATACCAATAGTAATTAAATATGCCATCCGTTAAAAAATTGTTTTTATTTAATTACATTCTATAGTTATAGTTTGCATATTTACAAGAATGTAGCTATAATTTGAGCTATCCTGTTTTAATATAAAATCAGCTTTGTCATGTGGCCACTACAAATATAACCTATTAAAACAAAAAAAGTTCAATATATCATTGAACTTCGAGATAAAATTTATCTATATCATTTTAGTTTGAGAAAAGTCTTATCCATGCGTATTTAGGCAAATTTAACTTTTCTCTTGGTAATACGTAATACTTGCCAACCACCCTCTAAAAATGATACACTCTTTTTTTTAGTACAAAATCAAATGAAGACATCTATATCTCGTCAATAAGTTTATTTACAAAACAAATTAAAGAAAGAAACAAAGGGAAATTAAATATTCCTAAAAGTTATGGTAATTTCTTACTCTTTTTTTAGTTCCATTTGCTTTTATATATTATAAAAATAATGCATTTAGTCGCTTGTTTTTTAACCATCTTAATTTGCAAGAGTTTTATGTTATGGGGTTTGGTAGTGAGAGGGAATATTAAGAAACTAACTAGTTACCTAAACATTCCTATCATATTAACTAATTCGATCTTCATATAGTCTGAAATAATTACATTTTATATCGTTGATTAATAATTTCATACCAGATTTCAAGTTAGGTACACCTATATACATGTTTTTTTGCTACGCAATAAAGTGAAATAGGGAGAGAGGCGAGCAAAATTTGTTTATGTATCCTAGATATATGCGAAACATGCTAGATATACTGAAATAAGAAAAGAGGCGAGCGAGAACATGAGGGAAGCGAGCGAGATTTGTCTGTATCCTAGATACATGCGAGCCACTCAATATCTGGGATACTAGATATATAGGAGATCAGCGAGCGAGATGGGAGGGAGGCGAACCAAAATTTGTCTATATATCCGAGATACATACAAATCCACTTAGATATAGTGAATCTAGAACAAATTACACCCAATTACATGTAACTAAACGTAGTTTGAGGTACCAAAATCTGATAATATTCGTAATATTGCAAACTAGCGTATATCTAAACGTAGCTGGAGGTACCAAAAGTGAAAATTATGTTCAAAGCCCAATGAATACTTATTTTGGGATTACTTTCATCCATCAGAGCATACTTATAATCTCATCTCAAAGACATTGTGGAATGGAACTTATTCACAAATTCGACCTGTTAATCTCTAAACACTAGCCAACATGACCCTTATTTAGCACTAATTAAAAAAATTAATTTGTGTTTTGGAAATTTTAAAATAAAGAGTGGGGGTCCTTGTCTTTTATTTCAAAATTTATGTTATGGTGTTTATATGTATAATTTTGACTTTTCATATTGTTGTCAAGCCTATATTAAATAATAAGAAAAAAAAGAGCAAGGACAGATTTAAGATTTAAGTTTTCGTTCAATAATAAGAAATTACTGTCTTTTGAAATTTTGTAATAGAGTGCGTGCATAGTCCTTGAAATTTTATTTTGGTTTGATTCGGCTAGTTATTTTTCTAAAAATTATACTATATTAATTTTTCGATTATTCTATAATATGATGTATACTAATAATCAGATTTTTTTGAAATCGTCTCAAGTATCTCAATTTCTCTTTGATTTCGGTAAAAATCGACTAATTTTGGAGTAACTAAATGCGTAGGTAGATAAAATTAAGGCCTTATAATGTTAAATACACAAAAATATAAGGCAATATAAATCAAATTAGTGATATAAACTTTTTTTTCTCTTCTCTTAATGTCTTTTTTGTTCCAATTCATCTTGGTTTCTTTCAAAAAAAAAATTAATGGAAAATAATTAACTTTCACTTTTAATTTAATTCTTAATGAGATTTTTTATGACCGCACAATATATTATAACATGTTTAAACTCATAAGTTTCAAAATTAAGTTTTCGTCATACAAATTTTCTACATATATACATGAGTGTGAAAGGGGTTCAAAAATTAATTTTCTTTTTACAAATGTACTTTAAATTAATTACTTATTTTAACTTTTTTACCTGATATTATAAGATGAATCTCGAAAGATAAAAGAAAGATCTTCCTTCGAACTCTATATATTTTATATATTTTTTAAGACTTTGAAAAAAAATCTGCTAACCACCTTCTAAAAACAACATACTTAAAAGAAAAAAGTTATAAATAAAGTGAATTAAAGTTAATAATAAAGTACAAATAGACAAAAAAATATAGTAGTTGGCAGTAGCTTTATAATAAATAAATTATTTTCTTAGGTCATATAATGCACTAAACTCGTGTGTTCCGTTTCATATTTTTAGCTAATTTTTCTTATATAAATAAAACTCACACCATATGTTATTTTCAAAATTAAAATCTATAACACATTTAGTTACAATGGAAAGAATTAAAAAAATTCAATTTATTTTTGTTACTTCTTTTTTAGTAATTAATAGTATTATTAATTGTGTTTTGGGATTTAATGTTCCTTCAATTTTTATTTTTGGTGACTCTATATTTGATGCTGGTAATAATCATTACAACAAAAATTGCACAGCACAAGCTGATTTTTCACCTTATGGTTCCAATTTTTTTCATCATCCAACTGGTAGATTTACTAATGGAAGAACTGTTGCTGATTTCATTTGTAAGTTAATTGTTATAATTCCCTCAATTTTTCGGAATTTTATGAGTCGTTGGTTCGATTTTCAAGAGCAACATTCTGTATGAGGTAGGTGTTGGGATTTGGGAGGGGAATTGTTGGGTAATGTCAGTATCCTGCTTATGGCAAGGCAAGACTGGAGTGGTCCTGGTTCAAGTCGGAGTCATGATCGAACATGATGTTTGCTTGGTGGATTTAGTTTTAATGAATTGAAGTTACGTTTTTGCTGTTAACTACACCTTTTGGCGTGCTGATAAACGTTTGATCTTTGATCACAAGTGTAACAATTTAATTTTAATATAAGATCATGTCGTTTTAAAATATAAACTAGAAGGGGGTTTAATTGAATTATTTTTTTTCATAAAATTTATTTCGTGTAAATAAAGTAAAAATAATAGTCTTTATTTTTTCTTTTGTGAGGGTATATATAAATTAGCATGAGGGAAGTGTTTATTTTAGCGTTAAAGGTGGTTCGAAAATTTGCAATTTCTTGTGAGGAAATCTTATATTATTTTTAATTTCTTTAATAAATTTTTTGACTCTGCTACGTTTACAATGAAATATTTCAGCTCAATTTATTGGGATTCCTTTGCAAAGGCCATTTTTGGAAGCACAACTTGAGTTAATAAATGGAAGTAGAAAAGAGTATCCATCAAATGGCATTAACTTTGCTAGTGCTGGTAGTGGAGTTCTATCAACAACAAATCAAGATTTGGTAAGAAATTAATTAATTTATCATATAGTTTTTGTTTTATAATTTATTAATTTATTATGATTAACCACTAGGTAATAATCCAAAATATATAGGCATAAGACACACTCGTGTCCTCTTTATAATTTTGCATTATCTCATATTTACGTTCTTTAACTTTTGATATGCACAATTAAATACAAGTATCCTACGTCATATAATATAAATCATTCCATGTCATGTGCGGATATATAAATTGCCACATAAAAATATGTATATCTACTTGTTCAATAGCGATATATTTTTCCTTCTTTCTTTTTAGCTTTTTCTTAATATAACATATATACACATAGTACAAAAAATTGAATGTAAATAGCTTATTATGAGGTTCATAAAATCTCTTTTAGACCAAACTTTTATAGAAATTGAACTCAACTATCATAATTAATTGATTTTGACATTTATATGCAAATTAATTGAAAGTGGTTAAGTACTTCACTCAAAACAAATAATGCTAGTATACTTTCTAAGTGTATAACTTAACCTTTTTCGTATACATTAATCTTTTTATTCATCGAGAATAATTTTTATATACTGATAAGTAAAGGTACGTATGAAATCACGTTGAATATATTACTGTCGTTATAATTGTTGTTTGAACTAGTGATATTAATTCTTGACTTTTGACACATATAGGGTGTGACACCAATTCAAGATCAAATTCAACAATTCAAAACTTTAGTCCAACAAAACCATATAACCAAAAAACAAATCCAAGAATCACTCTTTTTCTTTGAGTCTGGCTCTAATGACATTTTTAGCTACTTCTATCCATTTGATGCCCCAACACTTACTCCAAATGCCTATGTTCAAGCCATGTTAGATCAAGTTACAAATTTTGTTGATCAAATTTTCAAGCTAGGGGCACGTCGAATCGCGTTGTTTTCGTTAGGCCCCGTTGGTTGTGTCCCAGCTAGGACCCTCTTGCCTGGTGCACCAATTGATAAATGTTATGGAAAGATGAATAAAATGGTCAAAAATTATAATATGGGGTTAGAGAGTTTGGTAAAAATAATACCAACAAAGTATTATCCTGGTTCATTTACTGTGTTTGGAGATGTGTACAAGATTGTTCAAATCTTCAAAGCTAATCCTATACATTATGGTAATTTCTTACATTTCTTTCACTACTCCTTCAAATACTATATATTATTTTATATTATATTACTCCCTCCTTGATCTGTCTCATTTTATGTGACACACTTTTCTTTTTAGTCTGTTTTGAAAAATAATGTTACCTTACTGTTACTATAATTAGAAAAAATTTACTCTGTCCGGTTCTGATAAGAATGACCTAGTTTTCTTTTTAGTCTGTTTCAAAAAGAACGACCTCTTTCTTTTTTTGTCTAACACTTTAGTTTCAATTTTTCATGTGACAGGTTTAAAACTACAAAATCAAAAAGCATTCTGGTACTTTTGATATAACTTTAATTTAGGACCACGAGATTGAAAAGTCTTTCTTATTTTTTTAAACTTCGTGCAAGTCAAACTAGATCATTCTTTTTTAAACGGAGAGAGTAACCCTTTTATTCTTAATGAAATAATTTTCAATCACACAAATAGATATTTGATATATTTTTTAGACCAAAAGTTAATTTCAAGAGCTCCCTTTTTTTCTACTTAAAAGCAACAATTTCATAGCTACTTAAAACACATTTACTTTTTTTTCTTAAATAGCCTGAAAATCATTTTAAGTCATATAGTGTCATATAAAATCGAACTGAACTAACTCATCATGATGATTTGTTACATAGGATTTTCAGATGTGACTAATGCATGTTGTGGTGATGGAACACTTGGAGGATTATTGCAATGTGGTAAAGAAGGTTACAAGATATGTGCAAAGCCCAATGAATACTTATTTTGGGATTATTTTCATCCATCAGAGCATACTTATAATCTCATATCAAAGGCATTGTGGAATGGAATTCATACTAAAATTAGACCTATAAATCTCAAAACACTAGCAAACATGACCCTCACTCAACACTAATTAAAGAAATTATCAATTTGTGTTTTGAAAAATCTTAAAATAGAGAGTGGTATCTTTGTCTTTTTTTTTTTTTAAAAAAAAAGAAGGAATGTTATGGTGTTTATATGTATATTTCTTTATTTATTTCTCTATATTAGTTGTTTTAAGCCTATATCAAATAAGTATGTAAAAAGCAGAGATGAAATCAAGATTTGACCGTTATCAATAAATAAATTAACCTTATACGAAAGGTCATCTCATATCAATAAGAGTATCATTAATTATACCTTATAATATATGTAGTTTGTTTTCTTAATATTAAACTTCTATGTGAATTTTGTTCCCATAGTTAATAATCTTTCCTTGAACAATAAGTTCCACATTCACTATGTGTCATCAATATATATAATCCATTCTATGTTAGCTATATATCTTAAATTGGAAAAACTAGCTAATTATACAAACATTCCTACCATATTTACTAATTCTTCCTGTAATTTAAAATAATTATATTTTATTTTATTGATTTATAATTTCATACTAGATTTCAAGTCAAATACACCTAAATACATGTTTTTTGCTACCAGATACGTCACAGGGAGAGATGCGAAGGTTAACAAGAGGGAGACATATACATGTGAATCACTCTACATATACATAATGTATCTAGTGTGATCCGCATGTATCTGAGATACCAATACGCAAGCAAGATAGGAGAGTGGCGAGTGAGATGCGAGGGAGGCGATAAAATTTGTCTATGTATCCCAGATACATGTGAATCCACTTAGATACAATGTATTTAGAACAAATTATACCTAATTTTGACCCCAATATCTCAAAATTAATGCATCTGAACGTATATCGACACACTAAACTATTGACCTATGTGAATTGATTGGCTTTTAGTACTAGTTTGGCTAAGTATTATGTCCCAATCTTCTTGTTGTTAAAGCATCGATAAAATATTAATCAATTGGTTCTTCTCTTTTTTTAAAAGTCGTTATCTATCCTTGTTTCTTGTATTTATCTTGTTATATTAATTTTTTTTTCTTTAAACAATTGAACTTAGTGTAATCTTCTTGTCTTTAAAGCAATTACAAATTAATCAATTTTCTTGTTTTTTACCTTGTTAATTAATTATATATCTCTGATTTTTTTTTGCTTAATTGAACTCATAAATAGAAAAAGTGGACCATTGAAAAGGAAAAGAGTAGTTTTGTGATTTTGTCTAATCGTGGTTTCTTCTATTATCATATTATTTGTTGATTACAATATTTTTTTTTTCCTATCTCCCTTTTTACTAATTTGTATATACTTTATTTTGGATAAAGATTTATCGAAAACAATTTATTTATACTGTTGAATTCTCAAATTTTTAATTTAATATAAAAATAATGTCTAACAAGTTACATCTAAATTATTTTAGAAGAGTTTGAGTGAAACAATTTTGAACAAGTAAAAACTATTAAAATATAAAATAATTGAATTGCTTTGAAGGAGCTCTTAGTCGGTATATTTTTATGAATAATTCAAAAGTAATTGCACAAATTGTATACCACTTGTCAAGAAGTTAAGATGTGTTTGGTAAATGTTTTTTTTTTTGAAATTAAAGAATGGTATTTCTTATTTAATTTTTTTTTCAAGTTCGTAAGTAAATCGTAATATTATCTCAAGAAATATTTATATATTACATGAACGAATACTATTATAGTTGGAGTTAGGTGAGGGTAATAAAAGTCAAAAGCTACAACCTACAAGGAAAAGGGTGAGATGATCTGGTGTGTTCGAGGGTGGATATGTTCAATAAGAGTTTTTTCATCGTGAATCACTGAAAAATTTATGTTATTAAAATTTAAACGTAATTTATCGACTTAATTTCCATCAAACCAGCTCATTAGAAATTGATGTTACATTAGCCTAAGGTGGAAAATACTCAACTTTTTATATAAGTTTTTTAAACAAATAAGAGGTAATTACCTCACTCCTCAATTCAAAGATAAAAAGATTAAAAAAAATAATAGAAAAAATTATAGAATGTTAATTATCTCATAATGTATCTTGATTACTTAATATTATTAGTGTCGTGTATTGTGCATGCACCATTTAAAAGATTAGATAACTATGAGTCAGTTAGGATCAGCTAATTTAAATTTTAAAGTAGCTCATAAATATTAAAAGATGAAATTGATTTTATAAATAAAATAATTATATATTTTTTTATGTACAAATATTGAAAATAATAATAAGTAATTAATTTGTTTAGTATGAAAATATATTATTATTATTTTGCAAAATAATTTTTTGATGGTAAAACAGAAAAAATATATTACTATTTTTTATATATTAAAAGTAACAAATATTTTTTTATTTAAAATATGTAAAAAAAAATATGACATATAATTTAAAACGAAATAATTCGTTTCAAATACCTTTGATCTAGAATTTTTAAGTATTGCTTTGATATTAAATTATGGTTGACATTTGTTGACTTGTCAACCAAATATTTTCTTAATTTGTCTAAAATACATGCACCAAATTTAAATTAAATAGATCAACCCTTTCATTTTTTATTGTAAATAAGATAAAAATAAAAATGGCAGCCACATACTAACATATTAGTAGTATATATTGACACTTGAAGTCAAGTCATTCAACACTTCAACAACTTTCCTTAACGTGTGATTTCCTAATTATATATTATCAATTCACACCTCAGTTATCTATGTCCGTTTTAATTTATTTATCTTATTCTTTTTTAATCAAATTAAAAATATTTTTCTTTCTACTTACATGTTTATAGACACAAGATCAACAAATATTTTAACACTTCAACATGTTTTTATTTAAAGATTTGAAGATTTAAAAATATTTTTTATTTCTATAAACTTCGTAACAAATCAAACCTCGACAATTAGGGAGTATAAAATATTAGTGCTCCAAAACTATTACACCTCCATTCTAATTTATATAATATTCTTTAGCACCCAACAATGGTGTTGCGGAGAGTTAAAGTACTACTTCCTTCATCCTTAATTCAGAGATTTTGGACTCTCGCGTTGGAGTCTCCTATTTACAAAGTCACTTTTGTGAAGTAGCGTTTTACCCCAAGTATGGATTTTCAGCACGAATCTGTATTTAGTCAAATTTCAGTATGAATATGAAGTCACCTTTGTTAGAAAGCAATTTATCTCTCAAAATACATTTCTGGTACGATTTCATTAGACTGTAATATAAGTATAAATCACTATGAACTTCTGATATAATTTAATCAGACTCTAGTATAACGACTAAACACCAAATTAAAAAAAAAAAATTACTAAAATAAACATGACAAATATACATCAAGAACACTTCAACTATATGGTTTTCTCCTAAAAACCCACAAAGAAAATGACATAAATATTAGAAAAAGAAGAAAAAAGACAGGAACTTTCCACTACTTTTAAAATATTAAATTTCATCCACAATTTAGCCAACACAAATCCCACGGGATTTCTCCTATGCAGCCCCACACGCATTACACATCGACCAGATATTTTATATTTATATACACTCCCTCTAATTTTAGTGTAGCACGAATAAATTTAGCTAGCGTTCGATCATAAATTTTTAAATATTTTTAAAAAAATTAATGTTGGATGAAGTTTTTATTAGAATGTATTTGGTCACAAATTCTTTTAAAACAATAATAACTAAGTATTTTTTAAATATAATTTTTCATATATTACGAATAATCATGGTGAACATGTATTTTCAGATCAAATAACCTAAAAGAATATAAAGGATCAGTTAGAGTCATATATAGATGATTTTTCTTTACGAGATACATAAACTTAATAACGTTATAAAATGTAAAAAGATTTTTCGAGAAATTTTGACTCAAAGTTAAGAATAGCGTCTGACTATAAATTATCGGATATTTTTTTAAAAAATAATTTGAAAATATCATTTACAAATAAAATCCAACATTAATCCTCTCCATTTTATCTTTTAACGCAAACCATATCCCCACTCTAACTCCCCATAGTTCTTATTCCCCTCACCCTCACCTCCCTCATACATAACTTATATGCATATATAACTTAATGTATATATTTTTAAGATAAAACTTTTTACTTATATAAAAATTTAAGAATATAATTTAAAAAATACTTATTTTGGATAAATTATTTTCTTGTCCAATAAAACACACCCTAAAAAAAATCAATAAAACCAAAAGTAAAATTTCAGAAAAGTAATATACAAACAAAAACTTATACCTTATTACTTCGCAAAGTTGCAACCATACCAAACACACCTTAAATCATATAAATTTCAAATTTTAAACTTTGTTAAAAGATTTACACTAAACTTATTCTTTTTTAGTATGATTGACTTATTCTTCTGAAGTCGTTCGATTAGAAGTAAGTTATCTCAAATAATTATTTTAAAATAAATTATTGTATCTAATACCTCATTATAACATTATTATATATCTATTATCTAATATCTTTGATTGAATACATAATACGATAATTATCATATCTTATACGTCACATCGAACGACTCGTTAGTGAATTACATACCTTACTTAGTTTCCTACTAATTCCTCCCCTTTTCTATGCCGTGTATTTCGTCAAACTATTTGACTCAATAGTCACCAAAAAAAACGTGGGAATTTCTAAAGTTCAAATTATATAAATCACCCATTCACACATATTTCATTCACAAAAAAAAAAAAAAAAAATTCTCTCAATTGAATCTCAATTTTCTATGGGAAATTTTACTTCATGCCCAATTTTACCATCAATTAAAACTTCGAAAGCATCGAGAGTTGTTCTTCCCGGAGGAGAAATCAGGCAATTTCGAGAACCGATTAAAGCAGCTGAAATCATGATGGAGTATCCAAGTAATTTTTTAGTTGATTCGAGTTCGTTGAATATCGGAAGGAGATTTTCAGCTTTATCAGCCGATGAAGATTTGGAGTTCGGTAGTGTTTATATTATGTTTCCGATGAAGAGAGTCAGTTCCGTCGTGACGGCGACTGATATGACGGTGATTTTACTGGCGGCTAATTCCGCTGCGAAGAGAATTTCCGGCGGAAATGGTAGAATCTCGCCGGCGACGGAAAATAATGTTGCCGGAGATCAGGATTCAGGTGAGGTTGAGGTTTTTCCGGTGGAGAGAGAAATGAAATATCGGTTGGCGTGTAGATCGAGGAAACCGTCGTTGGCTACGATTATGGAAGAACCTGTTTCTTCTAGATGAGAAATTTATTTTTTTTAAAAAAAAATTAGAATTTTTTTTTTAGAGATTTTTTTAGTGTGAAAATACACCTTTTTTTTAATTATTATTATTAAAAAAATTGTGTGCTCATGTTTTGGGAATATATTGATTACGTTACAATTGAAATGATATTAATTAAGATGTATTGTTATGTATATGAATATTTATTATTGTGACATAAGTCTCATAATCTTATTTAATGTTTATGTTTGATAATTATATACGTATTATCGTGACGTTTAAATAAATATTAACAGGAGCGGCTCAAACATATTAGTGGCCTAAAACAAAAATCAAACGGGGCCTTAAACTGAATTGATAATAACTTTTATATAATTGATTTCTTCTAGTTTTCAGTTGATAATACAACCACTTATGTTAAATTATTTTTCATGAGATATAGTACTCTAAATATGTCGAATTTCTTCTAATAATTACTTCATTTTTCATGAAAAGATTATTTTTTTCTACAAATAATATCAATATTTGTTTAAAAATTATAACTTCTAACCTATTATAATTAAAAATAAGGCCCCTTAAATTTGAAGGCCTAAGACACATATCTTTTTTTAACACTGTCGAGTCACCCCTGAATATTAATAATGATGTAATTGCTTTAAAATATTTTTTAAAGAGCTTGATGGACTGTTTATTTGTTTCGTTACCACACGATTGTTAGCAAAGTAAATTTTGAATCGATTCAAAGCTTCTTGAACACCTCTAATCTTTGTCAATAACAGGATAAATACTTTTAATTAAAATCTATAAAAACTGTGAAAGAAAAAAATTATATTGAAAATAGATTTTATATTTATTTTGTATGAAATCTCTTATTGATATGACCAAAGATAGATTAATAATATAAATTATATTTTATGTCATAAATTTTAAATCCGACTCTTAAACCTTCACAAGAGTGATATGGTATGTTAATTTTTCGAGAAGTAAAAGAATATTCAATATTAGGTTGGTATTAGGAGAACACTTCCTTTGACCTTAAAATATAATACTTGATATTTTATGTAGTATTCTTTCATATGTTAATAAATAGATTATTATTTAAATTAGAAGTTTTAAGAAATGTTATTTTCTTATTCGATGTGAGTTCAAATTAATTGAATTTTGATGTAAGTATTGAATAGAAAATAATAAATAAAAAAAAAAGGATCACTTATTGTAACACCCTATTTGTTTTATTTTATGTGGCTTATTTTAACTTGCTATAATATTTATTTTTAAAAATAATTATGATCTAAAATAATTCTGATAGAATCCTTATACGATATGATCACATTCAAATTTGAATTGGTTTTTAGATATTATATAACTACAATGGTTTTCTTTCTATAACTCTCTACTAAATTGAAATTAACAACATTCAAATTTAATATCAAATAGCTATATTTCTGATTTTTTTTTAAATAAAAAGTCATTTAAAAAGAGAAAAATAAATTTTTTTAGATACTTAAAAATTATAAAAGAACAAACAAAGGATGTAATCAGAATGGAGGAAAATATTTACTTAATTTTTTCATGTTCGATTAATTCAAAAATTTGAAAAGATATTTTTTCTAAGAAAAGAAGTTTCTTAAAATTGACTTTCAGGGTAAAGTAGAAAAAACAAATTCAACAAGTGACATTCTACGTTAATGATGTATAGATCTCATTCTCTAACCCACCTTATCTTCATTCACACTCTCATAGCCCTCATCACCAACACCTACACCTCTACACATCCACTCCCACCTCCTATGTGTCTAGAATATATATAATATTTTTATATTTTTCGTTTACGTGTTGAACATTGAAAAAAAATAATATAAGAAACCTTTATCTATATTCTTGAAAAATATTTTCTTTCATATGGAACACACTCAAAGAATAAAACTTAATACTATTTTCGTTACTTTTAATTATTATAGTTTCCCTTTTTAGAGTCAAATGATACAAAATTTGATTGACATTTTATAATGAATTTTTTCATCATATTGATATGCAAACAATTGCAATTTATAGTACTTTTCGTATCGTTTTTAAAAATCTAAATTTTTATTTGAAATATCAAATTAGTATAATCTAATTTAACTTTGACAATTAATCAATTTGACTTTCAAAAAACATAACATGACAAATAAAAGTAGATTTAGAGAATAATAATTGAACGATTTGAATTATGACTTGCTTTTTAGATCCTTCATCTAAGTCCAACTCATTAGAATGAGTCAATAACTCACTCATTTATTAAAATAACTTCGCTCTCTACTCCAAAAAAAAAAGATAAAATCTACTCAGTAACTTCCTATCCTTCCACACTCAACTTTTAAAATTACACTAATATATAATTTTTTAATATTTTAATCCATTCAAATTTAATCTAACTTTTTTAATTATACACCACTAATCTTATCATTGATCAGAACATGACAAAAATCAATGATTTGTTAGTTGCGTGATGTATCAAAAATGTTGTGAGTTATTTCTTCACTAATAATTATCTCACCTTTCTTCTAAATAAATACTTAAAACTTTAGAAGAGGATATGATGTAAATATATTCTATTTTAGGACTATGGGCTATGGGAGAAAGTATAACAAACCAAAACAACCTACAAAATGTACGTACATGTTATAGTTTGTTATTTAACTCAAACCTTTTTTTTCTCTTTATAACAAAATTATATTAAAAATATAATTAAGAGGTTACAAAAGGTTCATTAACCCTATATGGGTTAGTAATTACAATAAGATTTTTAAAACGAGCTAACTTATTATAAGTAATAAGCTTAACTTATTATATTGACGCCTTGCTTAATTATCGCTAAATTATAGTATAAAGTCAATAATGAAAAAGTGACAATTAAACTTTAGTTGATAAAAGAATTATTTTTAGTGACAATTAATTAAACTAGTTATATGCTTCCAAAAATAAGATTAAAAAATGATTGACCGATCGAAAAATAGACCAAATCACATATAGAAAAGACTTTATTAATTATAAAAGTATTTGTCTTTACACTTAGTAAATAAATATTGTAATTACTATAACATTTTTATCTGAACAAACTTTGCAATATCTCATAATTTATTTAAATAAACAATAATATATTATGGGGTATTATATGATTAATTTTAATTACTTTGTTAATATTATTATTTTATAGTATAAAGTTATTTTTAAAGCTCAAAAGAAAATACTATGTAGGAAATAAAGAAATTCCAAACAAGTCCAAAGACCAATAAATTGGATCAACCAAAATAAACCAAATAAGACTATATAGTCATTTTAATTCGAGCCAAATTATGCAGCCCTCATACGAAACATGATATTATTTGAATTTTTCAAAAATGTTGTCAACGTTTATTCCTTATCCTTCGGAAAATTACTAGTTCTTTCGATAATGTATATTATCTACGTCTCATATTAATTAGATGAGCATCTTACTATATATATTAGTCTCATATTATTTGATCACTTATTAAATTAGCATAGAATTAATTAAATTTTACCCCTACAATTAATATAACTTTCGAAAATTTGAGCAAATTTTGAAAATACGATAATTTCTTTTTTCAAGAGGCTAATTAATAGTGCAATATAGTAAAGTTGATCAATCTATTAATGATTTCTTAATTCCCCTATAAAATAAAAAGTACACTTCTAATAAAGAACAGAAGGAATATTTTTTTTAAAATCTGACACAAACTTAATAGTATTTCTTAAAAGTTCGAATAACATAGATCAACGTCCACCGATATGAAGTATGAGGGAAACAAGAAACATGCAAGAATAACCACTTAGGAAAACAAATCCTATATTTGTGCTTACTAAACCTAATAGCTCAATCAATTCAAATATTAAAGAATGTTTCTTGTGTTTGTAATCATACTCCCATAAATAATTCCAACCATTTTCATGTTTGTAAATTGTGTTGATCATCAACTTATCCTTCTTCCTTAGTACCTCTATTCTTTGTCTTAGAGTAGTTAAACTTGAATCAACAATACTATAAGATGAATTCCCTGCAAAATATTAGAAAATAATTTAAGTAACAAAAATTATGCCCTCCCTAATTAATTTATTTTCTAATCAACTTTGCAAGAAATGAAATCTCGAAGAAAGACGCAAATCTAGGTTCTATTGATTCAACTGAACTCGTCTGTTTTACTATAAGTTTTTTTAATTACATTAGGAGAGAAAGAGAGGGTATATAGGAATGTTGCGTTACTGATGAGATTTGAACCCTTCATTTTAAACAGTAAAAATAAGATGTTCATCAAGTAAGAAGATAACGTCAACTTATACTCATTTTGAATGAACTCTAAATTTTGAATCTGCCCATCTCATACGACTTCAAGATCATAACAAACAAATTGAGTATGAAAAAATTGATGTTAATATAGAAAATAAAAGCTAAAAATTAATAATGAAATGATATTGGGATATATTAATTAATTAATTAATTACCTTCACCATGGAAGCTTTGAGACATGATAATTTGATTATTTTGTAACTTAGGCATAGGCAATTTTCTTAAGCAACAAAAGAGAGGTGTTGAAGAGGCAGCCATATTTTATAAAGAATTTTGTAACTAAATATTGTTTAGTGACACTCATATATATAGAGAACATCATAAGATATTTTATTGGTAGATTATAATTATATCTTGTAGAAATAGAATCTCTAAATTAAATAATAATAGACCTAATTAATATTTTGGCCAAATTATAGCTTGAAAATATTAATACTTTATATATACAACTTTTGACAAAGAATTTTACATCATTACATAATTAAGTAACTAAAAACAATTTGCATTAGATTAAAAGATCTCCACATATTTGTTTTTCTATCTATTGGATAAAAAAAATTAATTTATAAGGATGAAATTTATTAATGATATATTAGCTGCCTTTAATTTTTAGTTACTGAAATATAAATGTCTACTAATTTTTTTTGAATTTAAATTATTATAATTTTATATTTTTTGGATAATTGTTGAAAATTAAAATTAAATAAGATTTTAATTTATTTTCTTGTTCCAATAAAATTTTAATACCAAATATTATTATAGGTATATGACAAGTTATCCCTATATAAGTAAAAAATATCGAAACTAATATTATTGTAGAGAAATTTGACAATAATATAATTAAAAAATTCTTATATAGCATGACTTTTAAGTTTGTTATTTTTAAAATCACACTAGATATATTATTGTATTTTATTTAAAAAATTTACATCTAATATATTATTATTTATAAAAAATATTTTGAATTCACACTAAATATATTATTGTAGTTTATAAAAAATATTTTAAATCCACACCAAATATATTATTGTATTTATTGAAATCTCTTGAGAATACTGACAATAAATTAAATCACAATTTACAACGGACCACAAAATGAATTTGATCATTTTTCTATAAATTCAAGGCCACGTGTATACACCAAATTGACATGAAAATTTGTTTCAATTTATTAAATTCTAATTTTTGGATAACAAAACTTACCACCTGTATTATGTACTTATCATGTTTATGTATAAATAATTAAAAAAGTTTGAGACACAATAAATTAATCAAAAAAGTGATCCTCTTATTTTTTTCTTGAAAAATTAACTATTCAACACCTCACCCCAATAGAATAAAAGGGGAAACAAAAGCGTATTTTTTTAATTTAAAAAATATACTCATATAATAGAGAGGTTAAAAGTAATTAGCAAAACAATTACGGAAACAAATGAGAGAATTAGTTGTCATGCCATTAATTTATTTGATAGGAAGTTGACATCTCTTAACTACTTTACTTTATTTCTCATTCGAAGGTATAAGATTCGATTAATTCAAATTTATTTTAGAAAGACAGAAAAAGAGCGGATATAAAGTGATCAATGGTTTTCCACTCAAATTTATTTTCTAAAGAAAATTATTTTTTTATGTGTACGTTTAAAACTATTATTTACGTATGTTTAGATCATTTTCTAAGAATGGGGTAGGGAAAGGAGAAACGGGAAGGAGATTACAATGTGGGAATCAAATCCTTATCAATAAGGTGAGAGTTCAGGTAGTCAATCAACTCAGCTATCAAATTTTCTCGTATGTTTGTATCATAAATATTAAATTCCTTTAATTTTTCCAATTTATTAATTTTTTTTATATTTGTATCTCTTTAGTGAGTATCTTAATTTTGCCGCACTAATTAAAAAAAAAAAAAAAGTTAACTTTTAGAGTAAAGTGCTCTCTAAAATAATTAATTTCTTTCCTATTTATCCGCAAAATCTATAATTAAAAATATAAAAATATTTATCACTTTATTCCAATTTTAACGACAATGGTGACATCTATTGATTTCTACAATATTACTGTGTAATTTGTGCCATGTGCCATGCAACCAAAAAAGTGCACGTAGAAAATTCGTTAAAAGCAAAAAAAAGTGCACGTAAAATATGTTTTATTTAATTAGTTTGGCATAAAAGAGATTCGACAAAATCATGTTGTATAAATAGGTGTGACAAGTGGCATATTATCAATCGTATTTCAGTATTATTTATTTGTGATCTCTATTCAAATAGTCAATCAAATTTATTAAAATATAATAAAATAAAATTTTTTAAATACACATAATGAAATTGATATATTATGAGTTTATAATTTTTTTTTTAAGAGAGTAATAAATCTTTCCTTAAGTATATAAAATCGAACTGAAAATCAAATATCAAACTTTTTTAATTAGTAGTAATATTTCTTTTAATAAAAATATATATATATTGTGTTAACTTTTTGTCTCATTGTTGATTGTGGAAATTAACAGGTGTATAAAAAAAAATCCATTCGAATAAGTTAGGCAAATATAAAGTGAAAATTTGTTAATAGAATATTAAAAAGTTTCACATGACATGTAATTAGCTACCTGTTGGCTGTTAATATTATGGCAGGTGTAAAAGGTAATTTTAAAGAATATATATATTTTGGCTTAAGATAGGAGAACATTTAATTTATTTTAATTAGTCGTTACAAATAAAATTATTTTCCTCAAAAACTTGAGTCATCAATATAAATTATATAATAATGAATATATGAAAGTAACTAAACTAAGAATGGAATTTCTTTTTTGTTTGCCATTGTAATGGAATATCTTTGTAGAAGTCTCAATGAATTGACTAGAAAGAAAGAATTTAAATATAAGGAAAATAATTAAATATGCTATTAAATTTTGAGAAAAAAGTTTATTTATATCATTCGTCAAAAAATTGGTTTATTTATGCTATTTTTGTTCGACAAAAAAGTTCATCTCGCCATGTCATTATTTGTTAACTGGAAGTAGTTTCGATTTTGCAATACCAACTTTTACAAGTGGTCAATTATGTATTTTTTTTTAAGGAAAAAAGACTCAAATATGTTACTAAACTTTGAGAAAAGGCTCGTACATTTCAATTAACAAATAGTTGTATGAATGAGTCTTTTATCAAATGAAAATAACTTAAATAAATTAAACTTTTAACATATAATTAATATAAATACGAGTTTTTTCTAAAAATTCGATAAGATATTTAAGCTTTTTCACTTAAATATATCATATTCCAGGGTGTCCCAAAATGAGAATTTAGCTTTGCTGATGATTTACTACTGTTTGCAAGTGGTGATATGAATTATGTTAAACTACTTTAAAGAAAATAGTCAAAAAAAAAGTGTGTTTATTTTGGGGGAATAAGGGCCACTTAGGGAACACAAAGAATATAGCAATTTTGAATATCTAGGGTTTACCATAGTACATTGACAACCTCTTAACATGAGGGGCGGATCTAGGGAGACGCGAGGGTATATTTATCAGAGCTTCTTATATTGAAAATAAGGACAAATATTTTATGTGAATATGTATATATATAAATTTTGGATCTCTTGAATGAAATATAAAAAGTTAATTAGAGTGAAAATCTTGAATCTGGCACTCTCTTTATATTGGCAAAAATAGAATATCATTATGAATTGCCAAGAAACTATCTTATACATGAAATGTCGAGTCCTCATTCGTGGAATTACATTGAATATATTGTGCTTATTATAATCCAATTGCGCTTATTAACAGGATAAACTATTAATTGAGCGATCGAGCATCTGAGAAATCAACTCGATCAACAAATATTAGGGGAATTATATTGGACCAATTGGAAGATTCTTGCAAATGCTTCTATTTTAGTCTAGCATATGTTTGAGTATTAGTTTCACAATGTACTTTACATTAGCACCATATATGTATTTATCAATGTTGTGAATAAGAATATATGTGTATATATGATATATGATTAAATTAGTTTCCTATCTTAAGTCAATCCTCTGAAGATAAATTCTCCAAAACATGTGATATTATATTTTAGAAATTATTATGGTCTGTTCATAATGAAATGATTCTCTGTCAGACATTTCTATAACAGTCATCATCAATATAAAGGCCAAATTTTTTTTTTGGGAACCAACTTTTCATGTTATATTATAGTATATATTTGCTATAACAGTCTCCAGACAACTAACGTCATTATAGAAAGATTTGACGGTATATTAAATATACACTTTTGGCTCTATGTAACCTTCTTATGTATGAGATGGGCTGGAAGTAAGAGGAAGTGTAGGCAGCACATTCTTTTCTGTTGTTGGAGAATTCTTCAAATTCTCTGTGTCTTTGCTTTTACCCCATAGAAGAATATACAAGCCAATAATAACCAAAATGGACCCCAAAATGCTGTTAAAGCAAAAAAAAAGAAAAAGATATTTTAGTAGAGTAGAAAAAATTCAAATATGTCATCGAACTTTAAGAAAACACTTATTTATGTCATCTGTTAAAAGTTTGGCTCATCTACGTCATTTTTGTTTAAGGAAAGGCTCTTCATTCCAAAATTATTCGATGACATATTTAAGTCTTTTGTCTGTATAGAAGACAATTTTTTAAAAAGGTTTAGCATCTACTCCTTCGGTTTTAATTTATTTGATATAGTTGAAAGATAGGTTTGAATTAACAATAAAGTTGTCTCTGTGTGACTTATAGGTCATGGGTTCATTGATTCGCATCGTGGAAGCAGTCATTAATACTTGCATTAGGTTAGATTCGGCCATTTACCAAACCCTACATGAATGTGAGATATTTTGTTCACCAGATTCCCTTTTAGTTTGACTTGACATGAAATTTAAGGGGGAAAAAATGAATTTTGAAATTTATGATTTATATATGTGAGGTTATACGTCTTTCAAAATTTGTGGTTGTGTGGCCACCTAAACTTCTTTTTAAGAGTAAAATGAAAAATATAAAGTTAGATTATTTTTAATTTTTAAAAATGTGTCATTCATTTTAGGATGGTCAGCTAAGAAAATAGTGTCACATAAATTAGAATTTAGTCTGTTCTTTCTTTTTCCTCCCTTTTTTATATTCTTATTCCATTTTTTGGTATAAAAAAAAATTGTTAAAGAAAAGTAGTTCCCACCTTCCAAGGTGAATTTGTTCATGAAGTATGGAGATGTCAATTACTGCAGCAAAAACTTGAATGAATGGACTAAATGCAGAGGTGAACACTGCACCCTTTTGCTTTACACACCATGACATGACCACATAGCATAAACCTGATCCCACCACTCCCTGCATACACACAATCGATTACAGTCAGACTTTTCTATATCAGTCATTCGTTATAACAATTATTTTACTATAACACTCATGTTTCCTATGGAACCCGATCATGGTTATAATCGATTACAGTCAGACATTTCTATAACAGTCATTCGTTATAACAATAATATTTCACTATAACACTCATGTTTGGTATCTAACCGATAATGGTTATAACCGATTACAGTCAGACCTTTCTATAACAGTCATTCGTTATAACAATATTTCACTATTCCTATGGAACCTATCAGGGTTATAATCGATTACAGTCAGACATTTTTATAACAGTCATCTTTATAACAATATTTCACTATAACACTCATGTTTCCTATCGAACTGATCTTTCATGTTATGTTATATTATTCCCTCTGTCCCATTTTATGTGACACTTTTCGTTTTTCGAGAGTCAAATAGTTTAACTTTAACTAGACATTTGCGTATGGAATCTTCAAATTTTTTAAAATGAAATTTATAAGTCACAATAATTGATAATTCAAAATGTTAGAAGAATCTACGGTCAAAGATAGACTTGTTTGAATCTCGAAATGCGAAAAGTGTCACATAAAATGAAAACGGAGGGAGTATATGTTTTGTATAAAGATATTTAGCTATAGCAATCAAAGAACATCAGGACAACCAATGTTGTTATAGAGAGGTTTGACTGTATAACATGCTTGTTTGTCTGATTTTAACTCGATATGAAGTTAACGAAGAGAAGTAAGACAAACAAATTGAAACAGAAGGAGTAAGACAGTACTCACAGCATATATAACAGTTGAGATCTCTAAAGTTCCTTTGAGAAACCATGTAGATGTGTTTCTATCAATAACCAAGCTCAAGATTGCAGATTGAATGGCTCCAAGAAATGACATTATTGCTGTGCTTGAATACTGATAAGGATAGTCCTTCCCTATCCTAGCTTGTATTAGAAACCACGAAGACCAAACGACGCTCCCCGCGAATAGAAATGATGAACCAACAATCCAACTCTTTACATTGTGGTTCACTTCAACTTCTGGTGTTGATTGATTTAACAATGGCATTCCTTTGTATAGAGTTAGTACCAAAGCTCCACCAAGACAACATAAAGTTCCTAATGCCTTAGCTCTCCCACTTTTGCACTTCATGTTTATGTTCTCTTGCCTGCAAAATCATTCATACATATGGATACGATCATTATAATGATTTTGAGTCGTTAAAAGTTCAACAAGTAGCCCCAGTATGTTGTTAGTACAACAAACTCAGGTAATAGTTATTATCTCAGAAAGTTGCTGAGTGACCATCTGAGAAATCAACTTCAATATGAGTCTGGTGAATCAATCGAGTGGTGCTTACCCGAGTAGCAATGACATGATGAATGTGTTGATAGGAACCATATTGATGAACGCGCAACTAAATGTTGTTGAGGTGTATTTAAGTCCAATAAGGAAGAAATATTGAGTAAGCGTACCCCTGAAAACACCGATGTTTTTCTCATTACTTTACTAAATGTGATGAAGATACTTTAGTATATAGAATAAGAAGAAAAGTACTCACCCCAAAAGCGCGCTGAAAAACAGAGAACACACAACACGACCTGTCAAATTCGATATAAAGTTCCTGCAAAAAAAAAAAAAAGACAAACTGACTAACATATCTTAAAATGTCATACATGCCTGATATGGAAACTAAACTGTACTAATCAGTACGCGATGGGTTAAAAAGGCCATACCTTTCTAGAAAACACGCGATGGGAGTTAAGACAATCGTAGAAATTGAAAACCTATACGTAGTTATCACCAATTGATTCATTCCTCTATTGAGTACTTTTTTGAACAGAGCATTTACAATAGCAAGAGCAAATTCAACAACAATCATTGCAGATACCGCGTTCCATTTCTCAAAGAAACTCATATCTATGTTTCGAGTATGTAAAACTCACTCACTTTTAGAGTTTAGAGACACATTTGAAGCATAGACACACAATGAAACTTCTGCGTATATATAATAAAAACATTATGAAACAGAGTGAATATAAGATATGATTCTCATAGACTCATACATCACATCATTGTTTGTTTGTTTTTTTAATGTCAAGGCCAATATTTCCATGTTTATAATGTTCTTTAAGCCACTTTAAATGATCGAATCGCGTTGTTTTTTTAATATTCTATGAAAAATTAAGCTAATGACCTCAGAAATTATATGCAAATACAACATTAAGCATCTTATCCTTCTACTTTTGGAAACAAAGAACTAGTTTTTTTTTTTTTTTGCTTTCATGTATTAATAAGTTATATATACTTAGAAAGTGGGAGAAGAACAATGTGTCTAGTCTATTGGATTAAAATGAACAATGTGCAAGTGGTCTTCTCGTTACGGTATATATATACTCTGATGGAATCAAATTACAACTCATTACTAACGCATAAAAGTTAGCAAGATCAAGATTTGGTATAGGAAAAATGTTCTATTTTCCATGTTGTTTGATGGTACAAGACTTGCTAGAGTCACATCATTTACTTTTTATGTTGGTAGAGAATATGTATGGACGTTTAGGGTTCAATTCAATTGATGGATGGAAGGCTTACTAACCTCATAAATTTGCACGTTTTGTCTTTCAAATTTCGATCTTTAACAATCGAGTTTATGTCTAGTAGGACTTAGGTTTCGTTAGAAACTGAAGTCATGTCCAGACATAAACTGTACTGATGATATATTATAATATGAAAACAAAAAGTTAGTCGTTTTATTCCAACTTATATGATACACTTTATTTTTTTTAGTCGGTTCATATTTTTTTATTTGAAAAATATTTGATGAGACCATCTACATTTTACCAATGTTGGGTTTACTTATTTGGCAAAAAATTAACAAAGGTGTACTCTTTTTTGAAAAAATTATTATTTTAATGGTAGTTTTGGAATATTGCAAATTCTTCATATTTCTTAAATTTCATGTATGTACATAAATATTTGTTATGAGGGATATAAATTAAAGACTAGTACAAAATAGGGGCTCGGTCACACAAAAGGCGGATGCAGTATTTTAGTTATATATAATTCATTCAAACTAGTAATTTTGGCTCAAACCTATGTATATCTGTTAAAATTTCACTAATCAAATACAAATAAAATATCGTGAGTCTAGTAAACCAAATAAGTTACTGTTGAATTTCGAACTCAATATACAAATATTGTTACTTAATTTGTATAGTCGATCTTGTTGTATTTTTAATTAATTTTTTACTTTTTAAAGTATGCACCACATTTTTTTTTTCATATTCTGTTGCCTTAAATTTCAACTTTTTTGGTATATAATAAAACAAGTTTGTTCGTCCAACGTTGGATGGAAATATTATATACTAATTTAGCTAGTTAAACAATTAAATAACTTTTATTTATTTAATTAAACTTAAACATTTCTTTTGAATTAGATAACTCATAAGATAACATTTTTAATAGCCAATTGCATCTTCTAATTCCTCCTGTTCATGAATGAATGGAACTCTTAAGAAAAATAATACCATGCCCAATTTTAATTTGTTTGATTTATAAAAAAGATTTTAAATTTTGTAAACGAATTAAAAAGAAAAAAAGAAAAAGAACATTTATATCTAAAAAAGAGAAACTACTACCCTCTTACTTTTCTACCCCCTTGTTTTTAATTATTGATGCACGTTTATTCCTTCAAGTATATATATTCTAACGGTATCAAAGATGAAAAAAATAGTACTTCAGTGAAAATACTATCTAGTTATTCCTTGATACCGTTAGAGTATACACTACAAGAAAACTGTGAATTACATGGGGATTTTTCTGGGAATCAGTATGAAAATTTGCAGGAAAATAAGTTTCTTACGAATTTTCATACTAATTCCCAGAAAAATTCTCATGTAATTTCACAATTTTCTTGTAGTGCGTATATCTATACTCTGGTGGCATCAAGGAGGAACAAACAACGCTCCAGTGAAAAGATTGATCAATTATGATATTCAATCATATAGATACTATCAAAGTTCATATATATGCTTTGATGGTATCAAGAATGATGGTTCAGTGAATGAACAAAGAGATAGTCGAATAAAATATTTGGATCGTTGGTCCAATAAAATTAAATAAACTGTGTTGAGTCTAGTTTAGATAAATATATTTCCGAGTGAATCCAATTTTTATAATTTTTCCAAAAGATGAAAGAGAAAATTAAGTAAATGACATAATGCTTTTGAGAAAAATTCATTAAATATGTTAAACAAATTGAGTAGAAAGAATATAATACTTTTCGACAACCCAAAATCCCAATAATATAAAATAATTTATTTTATATTATTAAATTATTAAATAAAGAACAAATAGTCTAGTTGCACCACCTCATGATTCTTAAGAAGTTTTTTTTCTCCCACTGATTAGTGATTTGATTACTGAATTATGAAAGGACGCCATTTACATTTTTAAATAATGAAAATTGTCAAAATAAATAATGACCACCATATATTAAAATAATATAAATAATGAACAATAATAATAAGTAAACAGAAGTCAAAGATAATATAGTTTTCTATCATATCATAGTACGGTTGTAGAATTTACACCCACACATTTTAATAAGGAGAATATCTTTGTAAATTAATCTTTAAATTGGTAGCTATAATTATATTATTAAAATTAATTAAAGTAGTGAAAGTTCTTTGAGAATCACTAATATATTGAAAATAGAATATCTTAAAAGGTGGTGGAAATTAGACTTAAAAGGAAACTATGTCATTCATTCATAAATTGTGTGGTATGGATGCTACAAGCAGCTTTATTTCCTTAACAATCACTTTTTTAACGTACGTCACTATCATATATACTATTATTATTATTAATTGAGAATTTTCTATCATACATTGAGAAAAATATATTTTGATACATATATTTTTGCTATCAGATACACTAAAATAGAGAGAGAAGTAAGCAAGATTGAGAAGTAGGCGAGCGAGATTTAAATTTGTTATGCATCTCAGATACATACAAGACAACACTAGATACATACGAGAAACATGTATTTATATCATGTATCTGATGTGATCCGCATGTATTTGAAATACCAGATACATAGGAGAGTGGCGAGGGAGATCAAAGAGATCGAGGCGAGCAAGATTTGTTATTTATCTCACATATACGTAAATCCATTTGGATACAATGTATCTTGAGAACAAATTTGACCACATGTATCCGGAGGTACATGTATCTTGACGTATCCGAACGTATCTGGATGCACCAAAATATGATAAGATATGTAATATTGCAAACTAGAGTATACCTAAGTAATTAGTTTTGAAACAGACTCTATCTACTTATCCAAAATCCAATTATTTCATTTTTCTTCTTATTCATCATTCGAAAATCAAGACAAATTAGGCACTAAAATATACTACTCTATATCCTTTTTATAAATTAAAATACACTTAATTTATTGTTATTGTTATTATTGTAATTATGCTAGAAAATATATATACAATTATCGTAGCATCTACATATATTAGGTCGTCTCCTCTATTGTATTTGCTTGTCCATTCCATCAAATAATTCAAACATTCTCCTTCATAATTTAACTCGATTACTAAAAAAGACTTCACCCACCAAGTTTAGTGTTGCTACAAGCACTCATGAATAAACATCTAAAAAATTGCAAATTGTATGAACAAAGATGGAATCAGTATTTAAAATTTATAAATTCAAAGTTTTTATTTCTTTTAAAATCCTTCATACATAAAAAAAAAAAATGAAATTCTTAAAACCTACATAAGTATATTGAATAAAAAATTAATAGTTTTAGCTGAATTCATAAGTTATACTCTAGCTCCGCTCGTAATAGTTAAGAAGGTCATGGTATCACCTCATAGAGAAGCTAGATAGTTTGTGTAGGACCATTTGTAGACACAAAAACCTATAACCAATGCGCTATGACTATTCATAGCACTTCATAGAAATATCTATAGGACATACTACTGCTCACTTATCATGACTGAGCTGGTTGAACAGGTGATCTTTTGAATTAATGTTTTAGATTTGAAATTTATTTACATATTTTTTGAGTTGAGTTCATTTCACAAGGCTTGTCTAATTCGATTCACCACTCCTATGTAATTTGTGGCTATGTTACACTAGAACATGGCTTATCTATGTGGTTTGCGAATATACTACACTGAAGTGTGATTTACCTATGTGATTTGTGGGTATATTACACTAAAGTGTAGTTCCCCTATATGATTTGTGGGTATATTACACTAAAGTGTAGTTTCCCTATGTGATTTAGGGGTATATATTCCAATGGAGTAGGGTTTACCTATTTGTGGATTATATTACACTGAAATCGTGTTTATCTTATACACATCCAGAAGATGATCACAACATATTTTTGTATCAATAAATAAATTTTAAATTTTGCTTCCTCCATTTTATAATACATGACCTTTATATTTAAAACATATATATATATATATATATATATATATATATATATATATATATATTAGCATATTAAGAGAAAGTTATTAGTTTCTTCGAAGTTTGAATACTATCTTTATCATTAAATAATCACATAAAATACTAATGATCGAATTTAGATTTTCAAAATAAAATTAATAAAGTTTGTTTGATAAAATAATCTCAAATAAATAAATTTTAAAAGAAGATTGTCAAGTAAAATGAAGTGAAGATATTTATCTTAAAATTTATATATAGAATTTAAATTAAAATTATATATATATATATATATATATATATATATATATATATATATATATATATATATATATATATTTCTTTTTCTAAATCGGTTAACCCGTCAGCCCGTAACCCACGTAGTAATGGGTTGAACTTGATATTTTTCGGCCCATCATTAGGTTAGCCCGGCTAGCCCATAAAATCCAAAGCCCGCATGAGCTGGGCTACTGAATTTGGGCCAAGTGAATTTTTGGCTCATGATTAGTTGAAACCTAATATGCAAGTGCTAATGTCTCATGTATTTATCGGATTTCGTAAATTACTTATAAAAGTTTTTTTCATATCGAGTGTAAACATTAAGACAATATATTCCTAACACAACTCTTATGTTCATTTTTCTTCTTTTATATTGCTTGATTGATTGTGAATTTCGTATGACAATTAATTTTGATCATCCTTATAGAGTTATAGTTACTCTTACAAAAAATTTAATAAGTTTTCCAGAAATTAAATAAGTATAATCTTTACTTAGTTTATATAAAGTTTATAACTTAGTATAATATGTATAGTAATTGTAAAATATGTATATATATAACTAATATGTGTATATTGAGACTATACATTTGGCTACTTAGTCAAAAATATTTGTTAGTCATTAGTTAATATAAGTGCATATATTATAAACTAATTATTATACATACATATGTCATGCTAATAAATTAATTTTCCTTTTCTTTTATATAGTAGTATTATAAACCTAAATACTAACATACTAAAAGGACAATGAAGATCATCAATAAATATCATATTTGGATGATTGAGATTCCTCCACATAAAGGTTTCAGGTTCGAGTTCAGGAAAAAAAAACTTACTAATAGCCAATTCCACAGAATTGAACTTGTATTATGTTAATCTAGATTAGTCGACCTTCAGTGCAGGTATCTAATACTGAGTGAAACAACAAGAAAATAAGATCACCAGTATAATAACATCATTTTTAGCACCAACATGAGTTGTAGTTAGATGATTGAGATTCCTCCACTCTTAATCATAAAAGTCTCAGATTCAAGCCCTCGAAATGAATAAAATTCATCTTCATAGTAATTCCCCAAAATAAATTCTACAATGTGTGAATATCAAACACCGAGTAAAATATTAAAAATAAAACATTATTATCTTTGGCATTATGATGACTATACTCCTATGACTCTCAATTTCACCATATTCAACTAAACTAGTTGGTCAACCATACCTAATACAACAACACACACACACCAAAATAAACCTAGCTATTATTTCTACTTATTGGACTTTATAAAGTGATTTAATTCTATAATGATATATTCATTCAAATTCTTTAAGATACAATCGAAGTTTAGAATATTTTGATAAAGTAATTAGTCTTAAACTATTTTCCTCATCAGCACTTATATTACGAGAGCACACACAATATGTATGAGTTCAATTTACATCCTCCTCCTTTGCTTCTCACATACATGAAAAAGAAGTGTGTGACCAAATAAGTTATTAAATAAAAGGAGGAATTAAGGCATGATTTTGACTTCATGCATTATATGAGATTTTGAGATTATACTAATTGGTTTTGGAGGGTTACCAACCAAACCAATGAAAGAACCATGACTTTAATTTAACATATATTGATTTAATTAAAGTTATTTCAACAAGTAAAACAAAATTTAGAAATAGTTAGCCAACTAATCAAATTGCAACGTACACAAATAGTTTTTCTTTTGGGAAGATAACCAATTAGTCAAATTAAGCCCATCATATATAGATATGAAAATGATAATCAATATATGTATTTTACTACTTTTTTTTGGATTAATCATCTGTATTTTATTTATTGAACTGAATAATTTAGATTTATGTGGCATTTGGCTAAATAACAAACTTCATAATTAAGGACTCTGCCTAAATTGTTTGTTTATTTTAGGTTTTTCTTTATTGATAATTAATATATAATCCTAAAAGAGAGAGAATTTGGTTAATCTTTCTATTTAGTTCCTAATTCTTAATTTATTGAGACTAATTAAGTCATTTTTCTTCAATAGAAATGATGTTTAAGCAAAGCATAGAGCTCTTTCATTTTCGAGTCCAACTTAAAAACAGATACTTTTTGAATATCGCATATCGAAATATACCCTCACTAAAAATATTGATCAAAACGAACACTTGACCTATAAATGACTAAATCTTATTTAAGATTAATAATATCATAAGATGTCGATTATATATATATATATATATATATATATAAAGTAATTTATTGAGTTGAACTATTGAAAAATGGAATTAAAAGGCAAATGTTTTGGTATATACTCTGCCATTTTAATTGTTATGATAGACTTTTCAGTTTCTAGAGTTAATTTCACTAATTTTTCATACAGTATTTTTTTCACATCATTATTATTAAAAAAAATACATTTAAAATATCAATTAAAGTTTATATCGTTCAATCTAAAGAAAAAAAAATACGAAGCGAGTATAGTTTAACTAACATACACGGTACAAATGCCATGATCCCCTAAATTAATGAAACCATTATTAAAGACGCGTTGCATTCATCATGGAGATTGTCACAAAAAAAAAAGACAAATATTACTCTTTCAGTAGTAAATTAAAGGTAACAATGATAAATATATCTTTAAACTATAGTAAATAATATATAGATATTGTCCGTCATATTTTAGAAAAATATTAGTGCCTCTGTCATTTAAAAACTAGAGCATATATTTCCTTCACTCTAACGGAAGACTAAATAGGGACATGTGGCGCAATCTTATCTGTGTATAATATTAGACACGTGTATGTCTGTTATTATAACAGATATATATGCTCTAGTTTTTTACGGCAGGAACACCAATGTCCTAAAAATATGACGAAAGTATCTGCATACCACTTACGATAGTTCGGGTATATTTATCTTTTTTTCCTAAATTAAATTTTATTTTAAACTATCGTAATTAATATGCAGACATTCTCCGTCATATTTTAGGGCTATTAGTGTTCATGAAGTCCAAAAATTAGAGCATATATGTCTTCACTCTAGCGAAAGACTAAATAGGGACATGTGACGCAATCTTATCCGTCGATTTGGTATTTAATAAATATTGAATCGGTGGATAAGATTACGACATGTGCATGTCCGTTAGTATAAAGTGTATATATGCTCTAGTTTTTGAACGGTAGCGCACCAATGTCCAAAGTATGATGGAGATATTGCATACCATTTACGATAATTTAAAATATATTTATCTTATTTCCCTAAATAATTTATATTTATCTTAAATAATTGATATTGAACCCTATATGTCTACAAATTAAATTTTATTCTTAGTAATAAATAATTGATATGAACCCTATATATATATATACACATATACATGTATCTTAATAAAATAAATATTTTAATTAATAAAATTCTTAATGTATAGGTTACTAAATTAAGAATAATTAATTTAATTTGATTTTTATGTGTGGCCCTTAGAAAAGTGGCACAGTTGATGGAGAAGTGGGGAGACATGGTGGGGTGGAGGATTTTTCAAATTATAAAAATGGTGGATTACTGTGGAGTAAGCTAAGCACACACTAAAACAAGAATCCCTTTTTGAATCTAAATAGTATACACTTTTAATATTTTACTATAATTGTGTTTCCATATTTCTAGTATATATATATAAATACTGTATCCACAGTTCCTATTTGCAATTATTCTTTTGGTTCTTGCTGCTAATATCTTGTTTTTTTCAAAAAGATTTGATTTTTATGAAGAAATTAGAACCCCACAGAGAGAATTGTTAAGGTTGAAGATAGATAATCCCTTTCTTGTAAGTCTTTATCTGATTTTTCTTCTCCATTTTGATGTTTGTTTGGTTATAACTTGGTATTTATGTGAAAGATCACTTTTTGACAAATGGGGTTTGTTCAATTCCCCTCCTTTTTTTACTTTTTTTATTTGTTTTGGTATGGATTCAATGCTTATATGGTTTTGCCTAAAGTTTCTTCAGTAGGGTACTTTCTATATTCTTGCTTTTGTTTCCTTTTTGGTAATGTTTGTTCAGGGATTCTCTTGGGTGCCTTTTTTTGGTCCTTTTTTGATGTTGCAATCTGTTAAGCTATTGTTGTTGCTGATTAAAGTTGTCTTATTTTTCTAAAGTTGAACTCTGATGAATGTAATGTTCTACATCCTAGAATGAATGAAAATCTTGAGCTCTTTGAATAAGGCTTGAACAATCGTACTCCTTTTGAACTAGCTTTTGGGGTGCGAGTTAGGGTCGAGAACTAATTTGACAAACTCTGAAGCTAATCAGCTGTTTTGCTTTGTTCTTGAATATTGGTATTCTTGTATGACTTGCCTTTGTTTAGCTGTACTGCTCTTCGTCTAGTATGTTAGCTTTTTTATCATTCTTTAGAAACATCTTTTTTTGTGTTCCAAGGAAACTTCTGTTGTGTTCTAATTTCAGACAGTTCTGTTGCAGAACATATTGTTCAAGGCATAAGTTTGTGTCTTCTTCATATTACCAAAAGGATGGGAGATCACTTTGTGTTTCTGGTTGATCGTTTGCTGACTGAATCAACTTTGGAGGCTGCAATTGAGAGCAGGAATCAGAATCTATTAGCATCATGGACAACAGATGACCCGACAGCTTATTGCTCCTCCCAAAGTGCTGATGCTGTTTTAACTCCAGGAAAAATGGTGGAATGTAGGATATGCCAAGATGAGGATATGGATTCAAATATGGAGGCTCCATGCGCTTGCTGTGGTAGCTTGAAGGTTTGTGGACCCTTGTTTATTAGTATTCTCTTTCAGTTAAAGTATGCAAAGTTGTTATCAATTGGTGTATTAGTCTTTTGTCATGCTTGTGCTTGTGACTGATTGATGTAAAATAGCAGGTATGTTTTGCGTAAAAGCAAATTCTTGTTGTGCATGGACAGTGATAGTTAAAGTCTTTTTTTCTTCCTACTAAATCATAATTCTGCTTAAAATGGTGTGAGATAGAGAAGGGGAGCCTTAAGGTAACTTGTAAAGTTGCTTCCATGTGACCAAGAGGTCACGGGTTCGAGCCGTTGAGACAACGTCTTGCAGAAATGCAGGGATGCTGCGCACAATAGACTGTTGTGGTCTGGCCGATCTAGCGCATGGCAGAAGCTTAGTACACTGGGCTGCCCTTTTTTAAGATCGTGTGAGATAGGTTTTACTTTCACAAGCATATTTAAATTCCGATGAGCCATCAAGTATGGTGAGTACTAAGACATTCTGCCTTAGAGTGGATGTGGCCATATATAGGATATGCACTTCATATTTGTGCTTGCTTTCTCAAAGAATTTGCTTAGAAACGTGTTTGAATGTGCTGTTCTTGTAACTGATTAATGCCTTCCAAACGATTTCGATTTGTATTCTCTAATCTTGAAAGTTGACTCGTCTGGATAATTCTCCAAGTTCATCCTTTTTGGGGCCCTTGAACCAGTTTGTTATTGCGAATTACTGTCTACCTTTGTCCTCATTGTTTTGCTTTGAAGATCCAAATCCTGTATGGCTTTCTTTTGCGTGTTGAATATGCTTTGAAATTGTTCTGCTTTTACCTTCTCCTTCTTTCCTCGCCCCAGCCCCAAGAGAGATGAGGTTTGCATTTGTTCCCTCGCTCCTTGTAGTAGACAAGGTGGAGCAAGCATAAAAGAAGAAATTTGAGAAACTTGAACCTTCTAATTAGTGGGGTTAGTGGTTAAGTACTTGGCCAATCCAAGCAGGCATTTGAACTCTCAACTAGCATCATATGTCTAGATGTTTAATAGAAGTGAAAGTTGACTGTGATGGGCCGATGGCACGTGTGTGCTGATTCACTTATCCTCTTGTGCCCACATAATTCTCTCGCGTCTTTCTATGTTTCTCCATGTTCCAAATAGCATCAACAATATGTTAACCTCTATTAAAATTGATCAATGTCTTGCCAGAATTCTTTCGTGAATGGTAAAGTTGACACAAGTGAACTAAGTTTTATTTACTATTGGACTTACATGATTAGTTTTGCACAACGCTCTGTTGCCATGCAATTCCACTGATCAGTTTCTCTCTTCATGAATGTCCCTATCTGATGTGATATTTGATATACTCACAGCGAACTTTGAGAGGGGAAAGAAAAGGGGAGTTACATGTTCTAGCCTTATTCTAATTCTTGTTTTGTGTTCATCTACTGCTCATTAAGTAATTTCAGATTTAAACTTGATCTCTCACTTGAGCTGCTCCTCCCTCGCCCACACCCTGAAGAAAAACAAATGGACCGAGATATAGCTAGGGTGGTGCTATATATATTCATTACACTGTTCTCATTCCATTTCTAATACTATAATATTTTATGTTTGAACATGTTTTCCAACTGCTTTTGAATTGTCTTTTTTCTTCCAGTATGCACATCGTAGATGCGTGCAAAGGTGGTGTAATGAGAAGGGTGATACCATTTGCGAGATCTGCCACCAGGTCAGATATGTTCGCTATTTTGTTTGTCTATCTTACAGGTTAAACATAATTTGCTGCAAAGCAATCACTTTCGCTGCATCAGAATCATCATCAGTATTTCTTGTTTGATTATTTGGGTACATTACAGTAGTTTAGCACGCGCTTTATCAATTCAGTTAGTATTGATTGCTTTTTTCTTATTTTTGCATTTGTGTTAATAGCCTTTCAGGCCAGGTTACACAGCACCACCCTCGATTTTTCGCCTTGGTGGGATTCCAATGAACTTGAGGTGTCTTTTCTTCTTTCACGCTATTATACATGATAGAAATTTGAATATCTCAGTGTCACATTTCAGTGTTGCTTTTCTCATTTGATCACTTGAGAACATATGCATATGGTGTTTCTATTTAGGGGGAATTGGCGAATTGTCAGAAGGAACTTCAATAATCAACGTGTTATAGCAGTGGTTTCAACTGATCATAATCTCATTAACTCTGATGAAAATGAAGTTTATACATCAAGAAGCATGATCTGTTGTCGTGTACTTGCCATATTAGTAATCTCTCTCTCTCTCTCTCTCTCCATATACACACACGTCTGTATACACGTACACTCACACACAGTAAAAAAACCTGCTTACCAGAACACGGGTTCAAGCCTTGGAAACAGCCTCTTGCAGAAATGCAAGGTAAGGCTGTGTACAATGGCTAGTCCCTTGTGGCCGGGCCCTTCCCTGGACCCTTCCCTCTGGTTACGATAACAGGAATGTAATTAAATTGATATGCAACACAAAAAGTGATCACTCTGGAGAACATGAAATTATACGATGCACTAGTTCCCGTGCTTGGCTGGAACACGTCATACTAGTAGCAGCGTGTTTTTTTATATGCCAGAAACAAGTACTCCATCACTCACCCATTTTGAATCTGGAAGGATTTCTGTGTACTTTGGACAACCATGTTTGATAATTTCCTAATTTATATGCAGCATTCTAACTTCATTTTGTTTTCTTAATAGTTTATGCTGCTTCTAGTTTTACGTAACACTCTTCCTCTCATAGTTGATCGAGCAGGGGACTACTCACTTCCATTGGTTATGGTAAGGTAGTTAAATAGGGAAAATGGTAACGTATTGCAATTATACATAATGTCATCTCACTTGTTACACATGCTTGCAGTTGCTACTTCTTAGAGTTATGGGCATTGTTCTGCCCGTCTACGTCATAATGAAAGCAGTGATTTCTTGCCACCAGCGGCAACACCAACAGGTGTGTGAGAATCTTCTTTTCTCTAAGTTTCGCCTTAACATAATTCCCCTCCTAAGTTAAAGACATTCTTTGTTCAACCTTCATTACAGGCTACTTTGCCCATCTCTTCGTCCCGTGAAGAATCTAGCCTGGTGACTCTGCAACAAGAACCTCCCATAACTGCTATCCAATGAATGAATTTCGTTGTTGAACAACAAAGAGAAGTTTTTCTCCGAGATTCTTCATTTCTCTACTGTTATTACTCTCTCTTCCAGCATATGTCGCGGGAGTTCCCACCCCACACTTAGACTCTTGTTTGTCCTCGAGAACTGCTCCAAAGTTCGCGAAGGATGATGAGTCGGTAAGAAGTTATGTACTGTGAGGAGAACTCAAAATAGAAGCATACAGGTAAAAAAGGACTCAACTAGAGATATCTGAAGTTGTGAATTAGTGGAAAAAATCTATGTAGAGTTAATATGTATATGAATACTTTGAAGGAATACAAAAACTAGCAAAAAAAAATTGCTGCTTTTAGTACTGAAAATGTTCCAAGATCATATTTTCAAAATATGATCAAAGAGATAATTCGAAAATTTTGATCCAAAATTTATGATCAAACGTTAGTTAAGTCATTGGACAACATTAGATTGACCCGGTAATTTACTTATTTCATATTGACCATGTCCTTCATACCATCCAACACAATTTATTACACCCCACCCCTACCCCTACCCCTACCCCCTGCTGTGCCTCGCATAATATTTATCTAGATTATATAAAAATGACCTTTACGATGATATGCTTTGCTTATGTACAGCGCGCGCACACAAAAACTTGAAACACTCAATTATTTTCCAAGAAAACATTTTGCTTCGTACCGAACACACCCGGAATGGCAAATCCACCAATGGAGTTCCTACTACTCAACTCAGAACCTGCAACACTTAAATTCCAGATACACCATTCTACACAATGCTAGCATATTTGACAGTCGCCACTTGTAAAATCAAAGGGGAAAATCACAAAATGCAACACAACAAGAAGGTCGTTAGACCGTAGCTTAGCTCGAAGGAAGAAGCTAATCAAGACAGGGAAGAATACAAGATCAGATGGAGAGAGTAGCAGGGGGTGAAAATGCAGGTACTCAAAATAACATCTTTGTGCAGTTACACTTGAAGTAAATCTGTACACTCCATATGGGAAAAATAGGAAATGAAAAAGAAGTATGATTAAAAATCTTTAGCAGTAGAGATCCACATATGAATCATCTCAGTTTGTTTCCTACTTCGCGCCTCGTTTGACTTGTATCTGAATTATACATACACCATGTGTAGATCTGTCCCGTTTAACAGACTCAGTTCCAGCTTCTTCTTGGCCTGAAATGTTCGCGGAAGAGAAAAAAAACAATAAGACAGCAAGAATGTCAACCTCCAATGATCTCAAACTCCACCTCTTCAAAAATCTTTCAACTTTTTAAACTTCCTTCTACATTTCAAATTTTGCTATAAAATTATGTTGTTATACCAACTTGAATGATGTCATAAGTAATAGTCATATATTCTTCAAAGAGTGTAGATGTTTATACTTCCGATTCTTTTGCTGAGAACGCCAAAAGCAAGCCAACGCTCCAAATGCACAGCTCGCAACTGCAATTGCCAATGCAGCTCCCAGTGGAACCACAACCGCATTTGTTGAAGCTACCAGCTCCTCATTAACTGTTTTTTCAGTCCCAACACCTGCTTGCAACTCTTTGTCCTTGTAGAGATTCACTAGCTCTTTCCCATAGTAACTAACCAGAAACTTAAAGACCTCATTCTCGTTCCAATCAATCTTACTGTTTTTATCGCTCGTTTTGCCTGGGTTGAGATAACATGACGGACAAAGTTGCTTTGGAGGCCAAGTAACTTTGGGAAATTCAGGATCACCTGTTCCTAGTGATTCTTCATCTTTCATTAGTCGCTCATTAACTTGGTTGTGGGCACTCCACAACCAGAGGGCAAAATCACGCGCTTTCTTGAAAGGACTAGATACACTGGAATTGCAAACATTTAAAACATAACAGTTACTCGACGAGCCTGGACGGTCAGATTAAAAAAAAATGTAACATTCAGAAAGATAAGTTGAGACACAAAAAGAACCTCTTAGATGTTTTACCTTGAACACATGCCATGAAAGTGTTGCCTACATTCCTCACAGACGAAAAAGTTGTATATAAAATCACAGGTAGTTCTGAATGCCAAGTCACTTTCTCCATCCTCAACTCTGACAGAGAGTGAGTGTAACAACACCCACAAACCGCAACTGCAAAAGATATAAACATGTGGGTGAGAAAACTGCCAAAATAAATTAATATCATAACATCAGTTGATTAGTTTTTGACATCCAATACCCTTTGCTACTATATCTTTTTAGCAAAAGCATTTTTAGCACTGAACTAAATTGAACCACTTTTTTGAGTTGCTGCTTTACGTTCTGCTACTTATCAAAGAAGATGCATAAAAGACAGTGGTAGAGGCTGGAAAGAAAGTAACAGACAATTTAAAAACGATACTTCGACCGTGTCAATCAACTGTATTGCTTCAGGAGCACTGATCAATCCATCACCTGCCAAATCCTCTGCATCTTTAACAGTAGACTATTCTCAACGTGTGTGTCAGTCAGGGTTCCAAGGAATTCTACAGAGGACTTCCTAAGTAGAATGACAACAATATAATTCTACATCCTTTTAAAAAAAGCTTTTATAACATTGATCTGTTTGGATATTTCAACTATTTGCCATTGTAAAAAGTTTCGAGTCCGAAAAATAATTAAGAAAAGAAAAGTTAAGCAAATAACAATGTTTAATATGAAGAAACAATACGGATTACATTCTTTAGGATGTCACAACATTTACAAAGGACGTCCTCTGATTTTTCTCCTCAACTAAGTCACGTTCACTAGACGTACATCAAAGTTCGAACCAGTGACGTGTGCATAACCCATACATCACAAGTTACGCTTTTACTACTAGACCAAAGCCTTGGGGGCAAGCTGGAGTTATAAGTAAATCCATGTCTTGGATTGAAATAATTGATCTTGTTTTGGTCCAACATCTCTTCTATTTTGGAATCACGACCAATTTTATATGGACTAAATCCACTAAATTTTACAGCCTTTCTACATCCAGAAGGTAGGGGTAAGGACTAAGGTCTGCGTACACTCTACCATCTACCACAGGTACATGGGAAGAACTCACCTCGCGTTTTCCTTTTTGAGATTTGACTCCTGGTCTAGGATTTTCACCTCTTCATTGACTATTAGGACACGCCCTTGGGTGCAAACCAACATCAGAAGTGTAAGATAAAATTCAACCATACATGTTGACATTTCAAATACCCTATCTGCCCCACTTAGCCATTTAGGCCAACTGAACGTGCTTCATCTGACACTAACATTGAAAAAATAGCTTAAAGAAATTGATAGAATGCAAATCCTCAACTTTAACATCTCTGTAATGAATTATCTGGCTATGAGTTTATCTACTTTACTATATTCTTCTAAACAACTTTTCTACAATCATAAAATCGTAAAAGTTTCACATATGAATAAAGAGTCCATGAATGATCCATTACCTGAAACCTCTGGTATCATTCTTGCTGCCACGACAATACATCTGCATGAAATAGACTGTCATAAATGAACCGGAAATGCTTTGCACGGCACAGCAAAGCAAAATGCAGAATCTCCTTCAAGCTATTAATATGTAAAAAGATGGGAGTATCTTCATGCACAAGACAATTCCAGTTTTACAAATTCCACCAAAATAGTGAAAGCTAGGGATCTCATGTAAGTCAAAATTAGAAGTAGGGTGAGGGGAGGTGATATAGAACCACTAAGATATGTACAAGCTAAATCAAACTGAAAACTATTTATACATGTGGAGCACATCTCATCCAACTAACCCCTCTCCTTTCCCTATCTACCACCCATATCCCAAAAGAAAAATACTAAGGAAATGAAAAAGGGACTTAAAACTGAAACACAAAAAAGGCTGGGCAAGCAAACGGTTAGCGTTCTTATGCAGCCAATAGATAGTTACTGATTTTAAGTTTCCCAGCCACAAAGTATTTCAGAAACATTTTTCAGGATTCATTAACCTGCTCCGCTGAAGGACAATAAAGTTGACAATTTATTGTCTCGTAACACCATGATTTCTAATGACCAGTAACTCCTATGTCATAAAACCTGTGTTTCCAGTATTAGTCCTGTTAAGATTTATGCTTAAGTTTTCCCAGAGAACTACAACTAGATTTAAAAATAATTAGTATAAGTACACTCCAACGGAAGCACTTATAGATATAACGAGGGCTGCCCACAATCCTGTTAAATGTTAGGATATAGTAATAGTAGTGTATCTACTTCCTAAAATAAATAGATAATACATCTACTCAATTTATGGGGCACTCTTTCCACAGTAGAACATCCCAAAATATTTGCTCCATTTCAATAATAAAATTCTATATATTTTCTAAAACTAAAAGAATTCAAATTCATGTACCAAATCATTTTAAGACTTTGATGTGATATTTCATCTTTCCAATATTCTTTTCAGCCATTACGTTAACATTTTGTGCCCCATTCCCACTAATATAATTACATAAGTAGAATTAACATTTAGAACTCCTTGTCCATTTAAATGTCATATATAACAAGACATAAAGCAGAACTGCAGAAGAAATAAGCAATAATATATGTTGCTGTTGTAGAGAAAAAAAAGGTGAATATGAAGAAAACTGCTTTATGATTAAGGTGTATTTGATTGATCGATTGATTGTGTGACAGTACAAGAACCCGTTTGGATTAGGTGATTAAAAGTCGTTGGTAAGCATCAAGTTCTTTAAAGCACTTTTAGGTGTTGAACCTAATTTTATAAATAAGTAGTTCCATGTTTAGATCAAAGTAATAAGCGATTAATGTGCTTGGTAAAAATATATTGATTAGGGTTTCTCCATAAAAATCATTCAAAATGCCCCTAAAACTATTTTTAAAATATACATACAATTTTTGGAAGTATTTCTACTTAAAAAAGGATGTATGTTGAGTACAGAATAGAGATACAATTAAAGTTATGTTTTCGGAGTAGTATTTTGGAGATTACATAAGGTATTAAGAATAAAATTGTAGATGACACGGTCAAACTAAAAGTGCTTATAAGTTGTAAGATCATAAGGTGTGACCAACTTATGGCTTTTGACTTACTTTTGGATTTTAAACACCTTTGGTATATACCAAACACATAGATAAGCCAAAAAAGGCTTATAAACTAGTTTAACTAGCTTAGGTGGTATCACACCCTTCTCAAAGGAACCGTACGTGACACTCTCGCGTCATACGGCTCCGTCCCGGAAGCAGGACCGACTCGAAATCCATAAAGGACTTTAAGGGAGATAAAATAGGGGGCCCTATACCATACATCCTGCTGCCTTGGGACGACTGCACGTTACATCATAGCAGCACGACCAAATGGAGGTGGAAAGCCCTTGTATAGGTTGGGCGCTAGCTAGCGCCTTCCTTATACTAATAGAAAATGTTGGCTTATAACTTATAAGTTTAGCCAAACACCCTCTAAGTTTCTTGCTCTACGATAGAAAACCCTCCACTTCCAGAAAAGGGCAATGTCCAACTTCAACTAAATAAAGAAGTGAATAATGAACTCAGTAGGCATCATCTAAAAATAAAGGAACAAATTTATGTACTCACCCAATATCCACGAGGAACCTCTTCCCCACAAATTTGGTAATTTCCCAGTGCGCCCTTTTTGCTGCAGCTGTCAGCTTCATTATTCGCTAGCAATATCTCTGAAGGACAAAGATTATCAAAGTCAACCAGTATATCTTCACTTCCCTTCCGGCACCTAGCACAAATATCCAAATTTAACAAGTCAACAAAAGGCAGGATATGCTTTTACAATTCACAGAAAACTGCGATGTAGGAGCTAACCTCTTAGAAGGATGATGAGCCACCAAAAGTTGAAGGAATTTTATAAGTGAAGACCGAGTCCCTGATTTAATCATCTGCATTAATTGAGGACCAAAGCCATTGAAACTAAGTCATGCAGACCAAAGTTATCCATGAGAGAGAGGGAGAGAGAGAGAGAGAAAGAGAGTTGGATTTTTTACTCTTTGGTCTAGAATGATGCCGAAGGCAGTAGACGTTGCCTCCTCAACGTCATATATAGCTTTGGCAATCTTCATAAGAAAATTTTTACAGCAGTGAGAGACACACATAAAATGAACAGCTCAAAATAGCGAAACTAGAAATAAGAACAATATCATATGCTCTCCAATAACCTGGCCAGGATCCGAAAAGTTCCTCAGAAGATGCTCATTCTCATACTTCCCATCATCGAAGCCATATGAGCTGAAAGTTCAAAGTCAATGCAATGGGAAAAATAGTTGATCAAGTATAAAGCTAGTGTAAGACTCGGACGTGAAACTTTTTTTAGAGTGAAAAACGGAACAAACACAAACAAATGCTTATCTTCTAATTTCAAGAGTCCAACTCAAGTCCCATACAACATCAGCCTATGGGGTGAGAATTTAGGATATGAAATCAGTAGAATACAACATAGAGTTGATTCTTTTTGGTGAATTTAAGATACGGGAGAAGACCAAACAACAGAGAAGTTTAACCATGTCAGAGCAATTTTTTGTGCAGTACATAATTCATAAACTCCGCCCGAGCTCTATGTGACACTTCCCAACAATACATATTTAACAGCTGATACAACATTAACGAAAAGCCACATGGAACTGACTTTTATACTTGTCAAACAATTCTTTACCTTTTTATCCTTAAAATCCAAAAGTAACGTATCAGCCTTGCAGGCTCTCTATGGCTAATTAAGTATTTAAGGAACCCTTCATAATGGATATTTCTATAATGTCAATGGCAATCACTATCAGAGATAATATAGTTTAAACAGTTTTTTTAACAACCATAATAGCTTAAGATAGCCCGCTTTATTTGTAACAACTAACCTCTCTAGATCCCAACGACCCAAAAGAGGCAGCTCAATCGAATTATTCAGACAGATAAATGATCTAATTCTCAAAATTATTACTTTGTTACAGTAGCTACCACAAACACAATCAACTTAAGAGCTTTCAACACCATAAGACAGTTAACTTTAGGAAATTACTTCACCAATAACTACAAAACCTATAAAGGAGATCATATATACCTTCCCAGTTGTTTGTTGATCCAACCTAGAAGGATGTCAGCTGTGCGTCCTCTTTCAATGGTGAGTATTTCACTATTTTCTTGTTTTGGATCCCAACCAACAAACTTCTTAGGAGGGCCCCAGAGAAGCATTGGGTAATACTTCACAGAGAACTTATCACAAAGATTAGAATTTATCTGTGCTGCCAAAAAGATGAAATTAAAAATCAGTTAGGCGTATCATGTATGGTAAGAAAAAAGGTCTATTAATAGAGTGAAAAAAGTCAAGGCTAATGACAAGAGAAAGAAATATTGAAGAAAAGCATCTGCATAAATGAGAGGTATCAAGCAGTAAGCACATTAAAAACTCACTACAGGAGTGAAACTGTGACAATGTGAAATGATTAAAAACCAAGAATCCCCAATCAACGCGATATTGACTGAGCCCACCCGAACAAATTAAAATGAGAAGAGCAGAAAAATAAAGAAAGACTGATTAACTTATATCAAAAGACTGACTGATTTTTTTATTTTTTTAATGAGTGACTGATTAAACTCGTCTCTTGTGGCAAAAGATATTACTCATTTGGATAACTACACCACCATTAGAATAGCTTCGAATTGTCTTGTTATCGGTCCTTGCAGACTGATCTACACTCTCTTCTTTGTGGAGGGTGGGAAGTCCTCCCAGAGACGCAGACAGAGAGACTACAACCTCAAGGTAATTTCCATTATAATTTTCAGACATTCAAAATGGTGAATAAGAGGGAAAAAGAGAGCATAATCCATGAATTACAGTTGCAACTACAGAGTTTGGAAAAAGAACATCAGAGAAGGATGAACACTTCTTATAAATCACAGTAACCACTAGAAAAAAAAAAAAGAGAAAATGTAATACACTAACTGACCATTGAAAAAATCCAATTAAAAAGAGGAGACTGTACACAAATAGCGGATTAAGTAATTTCTGGAAGCATAAATAAAGTATAGAGTAATACCGTTAATGCACAGTCTACCCTCGTCATTAATATGAGCCCTGGATGACTGGCATCTGCTCCATTGAAGAGTCTCGCAACCTTCTCATATTGTGGCTGCAAAAGTATTGCCTCATCATTAGAAATATCACAATGGAAGTTCATATAATAAGTAGCAGATTCATACCTTATAATTTCTGCAAGCAGGGCACCTACAAGAAATATAAAAGAGCTTTAAGTGGGAATCACATGGACGCAAAATTGGTTCAAAATAACATATTACGAACTTGAGATAGAAGTTGGACACCCATGGAAAAGTTGATCAAATTATTGGTAAGAACACACCAATGAAACAAGTATAGGCAACATCTTACTTTTCCTCAAAGTCGTGTGGATGCTAAACTTTCTCATCTTTTCCTACTTTATAGAATTTTGATATGAATTCCACCAGAGTCACATATTACATAGCCCAGCAAAAAGAAGAACCAGAATATACAATGAACAGTTATTAGAATTCCTGGATTACGCAAACACATTGGTCGGTGAATAAAATGAACACAACTAAAAAAATACGAATCTAAAAATTAACCAAATTGACGGAGTCTGATGACCGTAACAAACTTCTCTTACTCCTACCAAGTAAAACTTTTTCATCATTACAATGTCTATATTCAGACTACTCAAACTTTATATGGCATAAACCGAATCCAAATACTCAGATCCAAAAAGCTACGATCTTTATAATTCCCTCAGAATCCTCTCAAGTACATGGTTCCCCAAACTTAAAAAAGATCCTCTTAACATGTCCAGCAACCAAAACCAAGACAAGGAAGAAAGAAGTTTGCCTCATGAAATGAAATGTGTCATTCCAGAACTTCTCTTCTCCCAACAACTATTGAAATTTAACATTTTTCTGTTCTTTGAATATATATATAAACATGCTAAAACCACAGCACCAGCAATTTTCTCTCCAACTATGAATGTTTTTCACTTTCCAATTTGGATCTTTACTGGTATTTCCAATAGGACCCTTGATCATTTGAACAATGTCCCGCATTCCATTTTATCATCAATCGAACCCCCTTTGCATTTTTTTTCTTTTTATTATCATTGCACTTAGATGTCTCGTATTTCTCAAAAAAAAACTAATGGACAACCAAGCTGGAACTACAATCATGTGAGATAAGGGTTCAAATCCCTTATATGGTACAACAAGCTAGGCCACTTTACTCCCATATGCAAGATTTATGGCCAGATTTACCCATTATCCCACTACTTAGAGACATAGGTAACCATGAGTACAGTCAACCCAAGTTCATCAGCACACCACAAGGTGTAAATAAAACTAATTTAGGACTAAAGGGGTTGTTACAATTGACAAGATTACATAAAGCAACAACCAAAAAACTTCTAATTTTCAAAAAATCAGCTAAACCCATTGACAAAAACAAGGTAAAAAAACTAACCAATGTGCAAAAAATTCAACAATAGCATAAGGTGCAGGAGTCTCTTTAAGTACTGAATCAAAGTTGGTGGCGTTTAATTCAACAGCAAAGTCAGGCTTTTCACCATCTTGGCCACTAATCGCCCGAAGAATTACCCGCTGCGATCCGTTCGAAACCGAAACCGATTGTTCCAAAATTGACACAAATAGAGCAAAAAAGAGCAAAAACATTGAACAAGACATGGCCAAGATTCAGTAAAAGGGAAAAGGGTGTCTGTAGAAATGGATTTTCCAAGTTTCTGAGCTGAGAAAATCGATCTGAATTTGGTAATTTGGGTTAAAGAATCGATTTTTTTTTAGGACAGAGGAACAGTTTTACCTAACTCACTACTGTCCCTTTGCCCTCATAGGAATTTTCCTTTGAGTTGTTTTTTTTTTTAGGGCTCTCTTATGTGGTATATGCATTAGGTTTTCTTTTCTTAAAAAAAAAAAATGGTAATGTTCGGATCGACTCTCATATACCTCGATAAAATTAGGGAAATGGGAAATAAATATGTTTCCAACACTTTTTTGTAGGTAATTTAAAGAAGTTGAGGAGTCAGGTGGTCTATCATAGTTTTCGTCGAGTTCGAGTTAATAAAGTAGCATATATTGTTTCAAACTTATAATAAGACAATTAAAAGCAAATTATGATGGAATACTATCTAATAAATTAGTACTATGGTATACATGTAATTAAGTTAATTTGTTTTTGACAATTTATTGATAATATAACAACCATTTAACTATATATATTATATAGAAAATGTATTTTGTTGTATTGTTTTAACGAAAAAGACTCAAATATTTCATTGAAATTTGAGGGAAAAAAATTCATTTATGTCATCTGTTAAGAGTTCAGTTCATCTATGTCATTTTCGTGTGAGAAAAAAACTCATCCATACTATTATTTTGTTAACTAAATATAGAAAACTCTATATCTGAAGAATAAAATAAAATTTAGGATTAGAGATGCTCTTATATCTAGTCTCTCAATAAACAAAATTTTTTTACGGTAACACAAAAATTATGCTCGACACTTTCTTTATTTTTTGCTCCAAGATGTCAAAGAAACTTCTTTTCAAATCACTTAACATGTTCAATTTTTTATCTGATGACTAGTCTAGTTAGCTTTAGATCTAATCGACCAATAATCACGATTAATCACAATTTTTCACAACTTATAAGTTAGTGATATCTCTCCAATACTTGTTTGATAATATAAATGCATTTACAAATAAATAAATACTATATTATTCATTGGCTGTCACTTAGCTTTAGTGTATATATATATATATATATATATATATATATATATATATATATACTATCAATTCCCAACATCTTCCACATATAAGCAAAGAAATAAGTCAACCATCTTTTTCCAGATTAGTAAGCGTATCAATACATCCACTATCAAGTATTTGTATTTTTTTATACGAGCTATAACTATTTATTTAGTAAAATATGTTTCGAAAGTAATGAGTCAGCTTAACATGTATTGAATGAAATGTTATGAGCAAACTAAATTATCACACAATTTTATGATGATATTTAAGTTAAATTTGACAAGATTCAAAAATGGATTAATGAGAAGATATGGTAGTTAGGAGGATAATTCTTCATTGGTAGAAAAGTCAAGATAGCATCTTTTGTAGGTGAAATTTAGGTGAACAATAAATTGGTTTCACAAGGTAAATCTTGACATTTTGACATATTGTGATGTCATGGATGACATCAATAGGAAGAATTCACTCCTATTAATAGGTAGCTCCTAATTCATTTGTAACACACCTCTCACTTGCTTTCTCATCTCCTAAGGCGTTTGTTCTTCTTTCTCTCTTGTAGTATTTCACTTGTACTCTTTTGGAGTGAAATAAATATTGGTTGGTTGTGTCTGAGGACTAGGCAAAAGAAAACAAAAATTTGCCGAACCTCGTTAATTCTTGGTGTTCCTTTTGTTGTTGTCTCATTTACTATTTATTAGCTACATTTAGATATAGCAGTTGTGATTCTATCACTCTCTATATATTTGGCTTCCGCAACAATTGGTATCAGAGCCAAGGTATTATCTGAGTATGCTCTGTGGTTGCAGCATAGTCTGAACTTCCACATCAGAAAAAGATTTACTTTGATCTTTGCATTGTTAGCTAGTAAATAGTATTTGTAGTAAAATTGGAGACAAGAAAAATGATGAGTCCACATCAAGTGTCAATAATACGTCATCATTGGCATCTTCGCTTATGACAAGAATTGTGTCAAATGCGAAATTTGCAGTAAAAATTTTTGACGGGTCAGGACATTTCGGAATGTGGCAAGGCGAGGTCCTTGATGTTCTTTTTCAACAAGGACTAGATATTGCCATTGAAGAAAAGAAACCAGACGGTGTAGGAGAAGAAGATTGGAAGATTATCAACCGTGTTGCTTGCGGTACCATTCGATCTTACCTTGCAAGAGAACAAAAGTATCCATACACGAAGGAAACATCTGCAAATAAATTATGGAATTCATTGGAGGAGAAATTCTTGAAGAAAAACAGTCAAAATAAACTTTACATGAAAAGAAGACTGTTACGCTTCACTTATATTCCTGGTAGCACAATGAATGATCATATCACCAGCTTTAATAAGTTGGCGACAGATTTGCGGAATATGGACGTGACTTTTACGGATGGAGATATGGCCTTAATGTTGTTAAGTTCACTTCCCGATGAGTTCGAGCATCTTGAAACGACTCTACTGCATGGGAATGATGAAGTATCTCTCAAAGAAGTTTGTTCTGCCTTATACAGTTATGAACAAAGAAAGAGAGAAAAACAAAAAGGCGGAGAAGCAGAAGCACTGGTTGCGAGAGGTCGTTCTCAAAATTATATGAGAACGAAGAAAGGGAGATCCAAGTCAAGATCGAGACTCAGCAAAGATGAATGTGCCTTTTGCCGAGAAAAAGGGCATTGGAAGAAAGACTGCCCAAAGTTGAATAGCAAAGCCAAACCAAATAATGGGAAGGCTGTCATGGATTCAAATGTGGCTGATTGTGATGACTCCGATTACTCACTAGTTACAACAGATCCATTTAAATCATCTGATGTATGGTTGATGGACTCAGCTTGTAGTTATCATATGTGTCCCAATCGGGACTGGTTTATTGATTTACAAGAAGGAGAATGTGGAGTTATTCACACTGCAAACAATAATCCTCTTACCGCATATGGTGTTGGTTCAATCCGATTAAGGAACCATGATGGATTAAGTAGAACATTAACAGATGTTCGATATGTACCAGATTTGAAGAAAAATCTCATTTCTGTAGGAGCCCTAGAATCAAAGGGGTTCAAAGTCATTGCAGATAATGGCGTGATGAGAATATGCTCTGGTGCACTGGTGGTAATGAAGGCAATTCGAAGAAATAATAACATGTACCACTATCAAGGTAGTACAGTTATTGGGACAGCGGCAACAACATCCAATGACGAGAAGAAGGCAAAAATGACCAAGCTGTGGCATATGCGCTTGGGACATGCTGGAGGAAAATCCTTGAAAACTTTATCCGATCAAGGATTGCTAAAAGGAGTTAAAACTTGCAACTTGGAGTTTTGTGAACATTGTATCAAGGGAAAACAAACAAGGGTTAAATTTGGAACAGCTATCCATAATACTAAAGGTATTTTGGATTATGTTCATTCAGATGTTTGGGGTGCTTCCAAAACACCTTCATTAGGTGGGAAACACTATTTTGTAACTTTTGTTGATGACTTTTCTCGAAGATTGTGGGTGTATACGATGAAAACAAAAGATAAAGTATTGGGAATTTTTCTCAAATGGAAGGCGATGATAGAAACTCAAAGTGGCAGAAAGATCAAGTGTCTTCGCACAGACAATGGTGGCGAATACAAAAATGATCTTTTTCAGAAAATTTGTGAGGAAAATGGCATCGTCAGACATTTCACCGTCAAAAATACACCACAACAGAATGGAGTGGCAGAACGCATGAACCGAACTTTGCTGGAGAAAGTTCGGTGTATGTTGTCCAATGCTGGCTTGGGCAAAGAATTTTGGGCTGAGGCAATAATATATGCGTGCCATCTCATTAATCGTCTACCATCTGCTGCTATTGGTGGGAAGACACCATTTGAAAAATGGTATGGAAAACCTGCTGAAGATTATGGTACTTTATATGTATTTGGCTCAATTGCATATTATCATGTAAGAGAGTCAAAATTGGACCCAAGAGCAAAGAAAGCTTTATTTATGGGAATTACTTCTGGAGTCAAAGGATACCGTTTATGGTGTCCAGAGACAAGAAAAGTTACTTTCAGCAGGGATGTTACCTTTGATGAATCTGCCTTGACAAATAAGGTAACACTTGAAGAAGCCAAACAAATTGATGGTGCTTCAAATCAGGTGGAGTTTGAGGGAAAGATAATTTTCCCAACACAAGGATCAAACGAGGAAACAACAAAAGATTTTCCTCTTGAAGGAGAGCCAGTCGAAGAGGAGGTTCCATCTCAAGAACCTCAACCACAACTTGAATCAATAGCAACGAGCAAGCCAAAAAGGACAATAAGACAACCTGCTCGACTCACAGATATGGTGGCTTGTGCTAACTCAATTGCAGCCGATGACATTCCTACCACTTATAAAGACGCAGTCCAAAGTTCACAAAAAGATAAGTGGAGGAATGCCATGGATGAAGAAATGCAATCTCTTCATCAGAATCATACATGGAGATTGGCCAATCTTCCAGAGGGCAAGAAAGCAATTGGGTGCAAATGGGTATTTGCAAAGAAAGAGGGATTTCCTAACCAAGAAAATGTTCGCTACAAAGCAAGATTGGTGGCCAAAGGATATGCTCAAAAGGAGGGAATTGATTATAATGAGGTATTTTCTCCAGTTGTGAAACACTCCTCCATTAGAGTTTTGTTGGCTTTGGTAGCACAGTTGAATTTGGAACTAGTTCAGTTGGATGTAAAAACTGCTTTTTTACATGGAGACTTGGAAGAGGAAATCTATATAACTCAGCCAGAAGGATTCAAAGTTGATGGAAAAGAAAATATGGTGTGCAAACTTGAAAAATCGTTGTATGGATTAAAACAATCTTCTAGACAATGGTGCAAACGATTTGACAAGTTTATGTTGCAGCAAAGGTACATAAGAAGCAAATACGATCATTGTGTGTATTTGCGCAAGCTTGAAGATAATTCCTTTATATATCTTCTCCTATATGTTGATGATATGTTGATAGCTTCTAAAAGTCAAGAGGAAATTGAAAAGCTAAAGATTCAACTAAGAAAGGAGTTTGAGATGAAGGATTTGGGTGAGGCAAAGAAGATTCTTGGCATGGAGATAAAAAGAGATAGACATTCAAAGAAACTCTATTTATCTCAGAAAGAATATTTGAAGAGAGTACTAAACCGGTTCGGTATGAATGAAAAAACGAAGTCGGTTAGCACTCCGCCTGCTCCTCATTTTAAGCTTAGTGATGCTATGTCACCTAAGAATGAAGCTGAACGAGAATATATGTCAAGACTCAAGAGTACCATACGCAAATGCTATTGGTAGCTTGATGTATGCAATGATTTGCACAAGGCCAGATATTTCACACGCTGTTGGAGTTGTAAGCAGGTACATGCACAATCCTGGAAAGGATCATTGGCAGGCTGTAAAATGGATTCTACGGTATATTCATAATACTGTAGATGTTGGTTTGGTTTTCGAGCAGAAAGATAGTCAATATCTTGTTGGATATTGTGACTCAGATTATGCAGGTGATTTGGACAAACGAAGATCAACTACTGGTTATGTTTTCACTATTGCAAATGCACCAGTTAGTTGGAAGTCTACTTTGCAGTCAACAGTTGCTTTGTCTACCACTGAGGCAGAGTACATGGCAATTACAGAGGCTGCGAAGGAAGCAATTTGGCTTCAAGGATTGCTTAGAGAGCTTGGTATTGGACAAGAAGGAATCATAATATTTTGTGATAGTCAGAGTGCTATTCAATTAGCAAAGAACCAAGTTTATCATGCAAGAACGAAGCACATTGACGTCCGATATCATTTCATACGATACATCATAGAAGATGGTGGAGTCATAATGCAGAAAATTCATACTACGGATAATCCTGCCGATATGTTGACAAAAGTGGTGACTGCGGTCAAGTTTCAACATTGTTTGAACTTGATCAACATTGTTGAACATTGAAGATTATGGTTGAAGACACAATCAAAATTGTTGTTGAGAGAAAGTTGAAAATGGAGAATCTTGCCAAGGTGGAGATTTGTTAAATTTGACAAGATTCAAAAATGAATTAATGAGAAGATATGGTAGTTAGGAGGATAATTCTTCATTGGTAGAAAAGTCAAGATAGCATCTTTTGTAGGTGAAATTTAGGTGAACAATAAATTGGTTTCACAAGGTAAATCTTGATATTTTGACATATTGTGATGTCATGGATGACATCAATAGGAAGAATTCACTCCTATTAATAGGTAGCTCCTAATTCATTTGTAACACACCTCTCACTTGCCTTCTCATCTCCTAAGGCGTTTGTTCTTCTTTCTCTCTTGTAGTATTTCACTTGTACTCTTTTGGAGTGAAATAAATATTGGTTGGTTGTGTCTGAGGACTAGGCAAAAGAAAACAAAAGTTTGCCGAACCTCGTTAATTCTTGGTGTTCCTTTTGTTGTTGTCTCATTTACTATTTATTAGCTACATTTAGATATAGCAGTTGTGATTCTATCACTCTCTATATATTTGGCTTCCGCAACAATTTAAACACTTGATCCAATCACTTTTGAGATTTGTTTTTATAAGTAGTTAATATAGTTTAGATAAATGAATTTTGAATAGCACATATATTGCATAGTTGAGAATTGTGATATTGACCTTGCAAATCAAAGACATGTTTTTGACAATTATCTCTATAATTATACTTTGTTTTTTGAGTTGAAAAGAAACTGATATTTTTTATCTTGAATTTATTTCATGTCATCACAAGGGCTCTTGAGAAATGTAAGTGGTGATCTTTTTCAATTTTCTCATGTTTGTTTGGTTCGAAATTTTAAAAATATTTTCTCGAAGAAAATAACCTAGAAGATGACTATTCTAATGAAAGTAGAAGAAACAAATTCTACAAATAACATTCCATATTTATTGTGTCATCCTACCCTTCAACATATCTTATTTTCACTCCACCCTCCTAGCCTCCATCCCACTGCCTACAACCTCATCACCCCACCCCCACCTCCCATATGATGGTCTAGATTATTTGAAATAATATTTTTTTTCTTACGTATCAAATACAAGAAAACACGCTAATTTTTCTAAAGAACATTTTCTAAGAAAATATTTTTCTTTTTTTATGAACACATCCTAAATATTCAAACTTTCTTAAAAATTATACTTTTTAGGATAAATCTTGAGTTTGGGATTCTCTTGTTTCTTTAAAAGTTCCAATCTTGAATTGGGGTCCTCTAGTATCTTTTAAACAGTGTCAATCTTTACTTAGGTCCTCTTGTTCCATAAAAAGTTTCAATCTAAAAAATAATTGGGATTTTCTTATTTTTCTCAAGAACACTGAAAAATATTAAGAATATTTTATTTTTTATTTATTTATAAGCTACTTTAGTGATTCTTTATTTGTTTTATACTAAGTAGAAGATGAGTTGAAGATTAGAAACAGATTAGTTTTGTACCATATTGTTATGAATAAATGGAAAGATAATCTTTATGTTATTTTACTATTATAAAAAAAAAATTAGATTCGATAGGACCAATAACCAAGCTTGGCCTTGTATTCATCAACAAATATTGCAATAAATGGCTTCACAAATACTTGAATTATAATTTCCATGAAAACTCTTCTCCCCATCCATTCATTCATCTGTTGGCTCGTAATTCCTTTTGATCATCTTCATATCTTGAATTCTCTTTCGAAGAACAATCATGTTCTCATCCACATTCCTATAATTATAATAGTTTTGATCATGATTCATGTGTTTCATCTCTTCTCATAGCCAAAGTAGTCATTGTTCTTATCTTATTTGTTGATAATCTTTTTATTTTAGGAAAAATGGTTTGGTTGAAAGAATATGTGATGTTGAAAGAATAGAAGAAGTTAATGATGATGCCATTATTGGATTTTTTTTGTGTCCTTTGAGAATATTGTTTTTTTTTCCTAGTATTTATAGAAGATTATTTATCATCTTTAGTTTGTTTCATAAAAAAATTCATACTCTATTAATTTTAATCTATGTAAAAATTGAGTATAAAAGTCAAAATATATAATTAAAAAAGAGTATATGAAAAGTATTAATTACAAGTCAATACAAGATAATGTAATAAAATATTATTTTTGAACGGTTCTCAAACAATAACATCTTCACATAAAATGAGATCAATTAAATATCTGTATTCAAAAAATTTAACTTTAATGAAAGGATCTATAACTGTATATAACTTTATTTAGCGTATTTGAGATCATAATAACAAAAAATCTCTGATAAATTAAATATCGCTACATAAATTAAGACAAAAAATGTGTCTTTTAAAAGAAATAAGCAAGGTGGCAAAACCGTGTATTACAAGAAGAAACAGCCAATAATGAGCCAAATTAGTCACATCATTAAGTTAGCGTGAAGTATATTATTTATTGCGTGCTCCAAAATGCATCAATTAATTATATTTCCTCCGATTTAATTGATTTATCTGATTTTAATTTAATGTATGATCATAAACTAAAGATGCATGAGAAATTAAAATTAAAAAGTTATTACAAAAAGAAAAATACTTTTTCTTCGATTGTATATATATATTTTTTACATTATTTTTTTAATTTGACTTGTGAAGCAATTTAATTAGGTACTATCATTTTTATGAGGTTAGCAATCATTACTAATTGTATTAGGAATTTATCTATAATTACTTTATAAATAATAGTATATAATTATGTTAATTTCTTTTATACTATCGATATAGAAAATTTAAACTCGATTTATATGAGTTGTTAGGGGCTTGAAACATTTGAATTAACTCTCAAATAATTGGTCACACTTATACTTGCCTTCTTTCTTATTTTTAATTATTCAAATTGTTTATTATAAGCATTTTATACAAAATTAAAATTAATTTTAGGGATTTTAACGACCAAACTCCATGCACAAATTTACCATTATCATCCTATATATGTTCAAACAAATATAATAAACTTCTAGATTAGAGTTTCAATAATTCCACTGTATTACATTAATTAAAACAACTTCTTTTTAATCCAATTCTCACTTTTTAAAATAGCATCTTTTTTTCTAGAAACTTTTTTTTTTTGTATCATAATTTAGATATGGTCAAAATAATTATTCTGATTCTAGAAATATATGCATAGACTATTATAATTGTTCATGTTCTTTTTTTTAGTGTGTCCTAAGACCTTGTCAAAAAAAGAAAAAGAGAAGAACTTGTTAATTATTTAATCATTTGATAAAAAAATTTAAAATTTATTAGTTTTTTAGTTTGTTTTGGAAAAAAATATTTCTTTTGAGTTTTTCTAAGCTCTTTATATGTTTTTTCACATCACATGTTATTTAAGACTATAAAATTAAAATAAATAAATAATATTAATTTTTAATTTCGGATCACGAGATTTAAAAAATTGTATATAACATAACCACAGATTTTTAAAGGCACATATATAACTCTTCATTTTAACGGTTATAGATGCATCTTTCTTAATTATAAGTTTCAAGTTTGCGTCTTAGATATGAAAAAAATTCTTAACATGACCCTATACGATACGAATTCATATTAATCGAACTCTAATGAAAATACTGAATACTATATTAAAAAAGAAGGTTATAGATGCACCAACAGTTTATAAGTGCTGGATATCAATTTAAGGGACTTAATTTTAATTTAATGTGTTATAATCTTTGGCTTGACTTTTGATGATTTGATGAGGAAATCACTATCTTGGAATGTCTATTAAAATTTTATAGTTGTACCCTCTGATAGTCATATTTTTATTACATGTCTTTAAAAAAATGTTCTTAAAAATAACAATAATAATTATATATGAGTATTTTCTTTTTCATTTTTATTTGTGATGTTTGGATTTAACACCGTCATTAACCAAAATTACATGACTTTTTTTGCACACTCAACTAATTGATATTTCCATTAATACTATTAGATCATAAAAAAAATACAAAAAAAATAATCTTGATATGTTAAAACTGACAAATAAAAAGTGAAATTCTTTCTTGAAATCTCGACAAATAAAAATAAATCGAGGGAGTACTAAATAAAAAGTTAATTTCATTAAAAAATAATAATTTTAAAATTTTATTTTTTAAAAAACATGCAAGATTCAAAATAAATAGATAAAAGTAAACGAAATAAAAAAAATACACGTTTAATTAAAAATATATCAAATCAACGAGAATCGAGTAATATGACCGGATAGAATTTCGAAATTCAATAGTGAAAATAAAAAAACGCGCACCAATCAAGTTGGCTGCTAGCTTCTTTTCACGCGGCTATATATGCTTTACACCTTATTGCTAAAAGACTTTAATACCCTCACATGAAACCAATATCTATAAATACATATATCTAAGTTTTAAAAAAATTAAACACTCATTCCTCAACACAAAAAAATCAAACAAAATGTCAATAACAATATCAACTTCTTCTCTACTTCTTCCTTCACAATTTTCACCAAAAAGAAGGTCATCGAGAGCTTTGAAAAGAACTACGACGTTGGCAATAAGAAGAGCACGTGATCAGAACTACAACTCTAATGATTCTGATCGTGTAGACGAGAACTTAATAGTCCTTCGAAAGAGAATCCATGAGATGGAGATGATAGAGAAGAATTACGAGCCTCCTACTGAATGGATGAATTGGGAGAAGAGTCTTTACGTAGATTACGATTCGAATATTTGTGAGGTAATGGGATTATTGCAATCCCAATTGATGGATACAAGGCCAAGCTTGGTTTTGGGCATGGTTGGGCTCATTGCATTAAGTGTGCCCACTTCAACTATTGTGGTTTTGTTTCATTTGTTAGAGTTAGCAAAAGGGATTTTGGCTAATGGACTACATATTCCTTATTAAATAACCTCCTTCGAGACATGCGAAAGCTGACCTGGATATTACGATAAAAAAAAGAATCTTTCATAATTCTTCTTAAGATCTTTTTAAGGCTAGCTTTCCATGTTGAAGACTAAAGTTCTTTTTATATGTACATTGATACTACAAGGATTAATTAGGATTTTTTTTTAAAAAAAAAAATTTTAGTTTATTCATTCTTTATTCAAATATTGTATTTGTATGTGTAAGCTCTACCTAGTTTGGGAATTAATAATGCTTCTTATTTGTTGTATAGTTAGAAGGAGAACTTTTATAATAATATTGTTTGTATAGTTAAATATATCTCTTTGTAAACACTTTCTTTTCTGATATAACTATATGATATTCTATATTGATATCGTAATAATTACCTTTGACTTGACAAAGAAGAAGAGAAAATAAAATAAAAAGAGCAGCAATTTGATTTTTGTATGATGCCATTTTAAATATTTTTTTGGGTATAATAGTTGCTCTTTTGTCACCAAAATTCTATGAAAAGAATAATGTGATTAAATTGAAGGTAGTTCTGATGAATTTATAAGAATGTAGGGTCGAAATTTTAGCAACTTTTTTTTTACCATGAAAATAACATTACTATACTTTTTTTTAAAAGGAGAAATATTTAAATAATGAGTTAGTTTAAATTGTAATTCATGATAAATTTTATAATTTGATATAACTGAAAGAGTTGGTTTTGGTTCTTGTGGAATCAAACTAAATGGAAGATGAATTAATATGAATATTTGGTAGGAAGATAATTAGTACAAAATACAAGTCAAAGATTGTATCTTGGTAGGTGAAAGTTAGGCAAATCATAAAATGGTTTGCTATCTTAACCTTGATAATTTTGACACATAGTGATGTCATAGATGACATCAATAGGATGAATTTATTCCTATAAATAGGTAGCTCTTAATTCATTTTCAAATCATCCTCTCACTTGCCTTCTCACCTTCTAAGGCATTTGTGTTCTCTCTCTTGTAGTATTTCACTTGTATTCTTTGTAGAGTGAAATAAATATCAGTGCAGTTGTTCTTTGGTGGACATAGGATCATTTTGATCCGAACCACGTTAAATATTGTTGTTCTTCCTTGTTCTTTAGTTTTACGTTTCCGCTAACAATAACAAATTTACTTATTTCCAAATATGGTGCATGCAGATCTTTTGATTAAACAAGGTAAATAATAGGGCATTTGATTTGCCGTCAAACTCTTGATTTGTTATCATACTTTGTCTTTTAAACGAGATGTTTATCACGTCAATTTCACGTGCAATAATATAATTTTTTTATTGCAACATCACATGTCAATAATAAATTGATATAATTCGACAAATAAATATAGCTTTTTAGTTTAGCTAATAAAAATTAGGGAAAATTGTATATAATGAGAAACTAATAAATCAAATTAATTGCTATAACCACCCTTTGATTTAATTGTATCCCGTAGCAAACTGTTTACCAGTCACCTTTCTCCCTCAAACTCTCGCTCGCCACTCTCCTCTCTCGCTCCATCTCGCTCGCTTCCTCTCACTTTTATACAAACACAAATGTATAAAATATGTTTCTATTTGTATAAAGACATATATTTTTGTTCTCCTCTCTCCCCTCTCCCAATTCTCTCTCGCCACTCTTCCTAATCTCGCTCGTCACCCTCGCCTCTCTCGCTTATACAAACAAAAACGAAATGTATAAATTGTGTTTCTTTTTGTATAAAGCGAGAGAAAATTGTATATACACATGTAAATACATATATTTTTGTCCTATACACTTATAATTATTAATAAAAAATACTCCCCTGCCCAGTTTCTTTTGCCTTTCTCTCTTTCTCGTTTTATACAAATTCAAATTGTATATAATTTCTCACTTTATCGTTTTGTAAAGAGTAGTGACAATATCGTAAATTCAACAATTTATAAGAAAAACATAATTTTACTCATAAAACGATATCACTGAATGCGATTTATGTGTAAAGAGTAGTGACAATGTCGTAAATTCAACAATTTATAAGAAAAACATAATTTTACTCATAAAACGATATCCTCGAAAGCGATTTATGTGTAAAGAGTAGTGGCAATGTTGTAAATTCAACAATTTATAAGAAAAAGATAATTTTACTCATAAAACGATATCCTTGAAAGCGATTTATGTGTAAAGAGTAGTGGCAAAGTCGTAAATTCAACAATTTATACAAGAAAAACATAATTTTACTCATAAAACGATATCTGTGAAAGCGATTTATTTGTAAAGAGTAGTGGCAATGTCGTAAATTCAATAATTTATAAGAAAAACATAATTTTACTCATAAAACGCTATCAGTGAAAGTGATTTATGTGTAAAGAGTAGTGGCAATGTCGTAAATTCAACAATTTATAAGAAAAACATAATTTACTCATAAAACGATATCCTCGAAAGCGATTTATGTGAAAAGAGTTGTGGCAATGTCGTAAATTCAATAATTTATAAGAAAAACATAATTTTGCTCATAAAATGATATCTTCGAAAGCGATTTATATGTAAAGAGTAGTGGCAATGTCGTAAATTCAACAATTTATAAGAAAAATATAATTTTACTCATAAAACGATATCTGTGAAAGCGATTTATGTGTAAAGAGTAGTGGCAATGTCGTAAATTCAACAATTTATAAGAAAAACATAATTTTACTCATAAAACGCTCTCTGTGAAAGCGATTTATGTGTAAAGAGTAGTGGCAATGTCGTAAATTCAACAATTTATAAGAAAAAATATAATTTTACTCATAAAACGCTATTAGTGAAAGTAATTTATGTGTAAAGAATAGTGGCAATGTCGTAAATTCAACAATTTATAAGAAAAACATAATTTTACTCATAAAACGATATCTGTGAAAGCGATTTATGTGTAAAAAGTAGTGGCAATGTCGTAAATTCAACAATTTATAAGAAAAACATAATTTTACTCATAAAACGCTTTCTGTGAAAGCGATTTATTTGTAAAGAGTAGTGGCAATGTAGTAAATTCAACAATTTATAAGAAAAAACATAATTTTACTCATAAAACGCTATCAGTGAAAGTGATTTATGTTTAAAGATTGTGACAATGTCGTAAATTCAACAATTTATAAGAAAAACATAATTTTACTCATAAAACGATATCAGTGAATGCGATTTATGTGTAAAGAGTAGTGGCAATGTCGTAAATTCAACAATTTATAAGAAAAATATAATTTTATTCATAAAACGATATCCTCGAAAGCGATTTATGTTTAAAGAGTAGTGGCAATGTCGTAAATTCAACAATTTATAAGAAAAACATAATTTTACTCATAAAACGATATCTGTGAAAGCGATTTATGTGTAAAGAGTAGTGGCAATGTCGTAAATTTAACAATTTATAAGAAAACATAATTTTACTCATAAAACGATATCAGTGAATGCGATTTATGTGTAAAGAATAGTGGCAATGTCGTAAATTCAACAATTTATAAGAAAAACATAATTTTACTCATAAAACGTCTCTGTGAAAGCGATTTATTTGTAGAGAGTAGTGGCAATGTCGTAAATTCAATAATTTATAAGAATTAAATAACTTTACTCATAAAACAATATCCTCGAAAGCGATTCATGTGTAAAGAGTTGTGGCAATGTCGTAAATTCAACAATTTATAAGAAAAACATAATTTTACTCATAAAATGATATTTTCGAAAGCGATTTATGATTAAAGAGTAGTGGCAATGTCGTAAATTCAACAATTTATAAGAAAAACATCAATGTCGTAAATTCAACAATTTATATAAGAAAAACATAATTTTACTCATAAAACGTCTCTGTGAAAGCGATTTATTTGTAAAGAGTAGTGGCAATGTCGTAAATTCAATAATTTATAAGAAAAACATAACTTTACTCATAAAACAATATCCTCGAAAGCGATTCATGTGTAAAGAGTTGTGGCAATGTCGTAAATTCAACAATTTATAAGAAAAAAACATAATTTTACTCATAAAACGCTCTCTGTGAAAGCGATTTATTTGTAAAGAGTAGTGGCAATGTAGTAAATTCAACAATTTATAAGAAAAAAACATAATTTTACTCATAAAACGCTATTAGTGAAAGTAATTTATGTGTAAAGAATAGTGGCAATGTCGTAAATTCAACAATTTATAAGAAAAACATAATTTTACTCATAAAACGATATATGTGAAAGCGATTTATGTGTAAAGAGTAGTGGCAATGTCGTAAATTCAACGATTTATAAGAAAAACATAATTTTACTCATAAAACGCTCTCTGTGAAAGCGATTTATTTGTAAAGAGTAGTGGCAATGTCGTAAATTCAACAATTTATAAGAAAAAACATAATTTTACTCATAAAACGCTATCAGTGAAAGTGATTTATGTGTAAAGAGTAGTGACAATGTCGTAAATTCAACAATTTATAAGAAAAACATAATTTTACTCATAAAACGATATCAGTGAATGCGATTTATGTGTAAAGAGTAGTGGCAATGTCGTAAATTCAATAATTTATAAGAAAAACATATTTTTACTCATAAAATGATATTCTCAAAAGCGATTTATGTGTAAATAGTAGTGGCAATGTCGTAAATTCAACAATTTATAAGAAAAACATCAATGTCGTAAATTCAACAATTTATATAAGAAAAATATAATTTTACTCATAAAACGTCTCTGTGAAAGCGATTTATTTGTAAAGAGTAGTAGCAATGTCGTAAATTCAATAATTTATAAGAAAAACATAACTTTACTCATAAAACAATATCCTCGAAAGCGATTCATGTGTAAAGAGTTGTGGCAATGTCGTAAATTCATCAATTTATAATAAAAACATAATTTTACTAATAAAACGCTATCTATAAAAGCGATTTATGTGTAAAGAGTAGTGGCAATGTCGTAAATACAATAATTTATAAGAAAAACATAATTTTACTCATAAAACGCTATCAGTAAAAGCGATTTATGTGTAAAGAGTAGTAGCAATGTCGTAAATACACTAATTTATAAGAAAAACATAATTTTACTCATAAAACGATATCAGTGAAAGTGAGTTATGTGTAAAGAGTAGTGACAATGTCGTAAATTCAACAATTTATAAGAAAAACATAATTTTACTCATAAAACGCTCTCTGTAAAAGCGATTTATTTGTAAAGAGTAGTGAAAATGTCGTAAATTCAACAATTTATAAGAAAAAATATAATTTTACTCATAAAACGCTATCAGTGAAAGTGATTTATGTGTAAAGAGTAGTGACAATGTCGTAAGTTCAACAATTTATAAGAAAAACATAATTTATTCATAAAACGATATCAGTGAATGCGATTTATGTGTATAGAGTAGTGACAATGTCGTAAATTCAACAATTTATAAGAAAAACATAATTTTACTCATAAAATGATATCTTCGAAAGCGATTTATGTGTAAAGAGTAGTGGCAATGTCGTAAATTCAACAATTTATAAGAAAACATAATTTTACTCATAAAACGCTCTCTGTGAAAGCGATTTATTTGTAAAGAGTAGTGGCAATGTCGTAAATTCAACAATTTATAAGAAAAAACATAATTTTACTCATAAAACGCTATCAGTGAAAGTGATTTATGTGTAAAGAGTAGTGACAATGTCGTAAATTCAACAATTAATAAGAAAAACATTATTTTTACTCATAAAACGATATCAGTGAATGCGATTTATGTGTAAAGAGTAGTGGCAATGTCGTAAATTCAATAATTTATAAGAAAAACATAATTTTACTCATAAAACGATATTCTCGAAAGCGATTTATGTGTAAAGAGTAGTGGCAATGTCGTAAATTCAACAATTTATAAGAAAAACATCAATGTCGTAAATTCAACAATTTATAAGAAAAACATCAATGTCGTAAATTCAACAATTTATATAAGAAAAACATAATTTTACTCATAAAACGTCTCTGTGAAAGCGATTTATTTGTAAAGAGTAGTGGCAATGTCGTAAATTCAATAATTTATAAGAAAAACATAACTTTACTCATAAAACAATATCCTCGAAAGCGATTCATGTGTAAAGAGTTGTGGCAATGTCGTAAATTCATCAATTTATAATAAAAACATAATTTTACTCATAAAACGCTATCTATAAAAGCGATTTATGTGTAAAGAGTAGTGGCAATGTCGTAAATACAATAATTTATAAGAAAAACATAATTTTACTCATAAAACGCTATCAGTAAAAGCGATTTATGTGTAAAGAGTAGTGGCAATGTCGTAAATACAATAATTTATAAGAAAAACATAATTTTACTCATAAAACGATATCAGTGAAAGTGAGTTATGTGTAAAGAGTAGTGACAATGTCGTAAATTCAACAATTTATAAGAAAAACATAATTTTACTCATAAAACGCTCTCTGTAAAAGCGATTTATTTGTAAAGAGTAGTGGCAATGTCGTAAATTCAACAATTTATAAGAAAAAACATAATTTTACTTATAAAACGCTATCAGTGAAAGTGATTTATGTGTAAAGAGTAGTGACAATGTCGTAAATTCAACAATTTATAAGAAAAAACATAATTTTACTCATAAAACGCTATCAGTGAAAGTGATTTATGTGTAAAGAGTAGTGACAATGTCGTAAATTCAACAATTTATAAGAAAAACATAATTTTACTCATAAAACGATATCCTTGAAAGCGATTTATGTGTAAAGAGTAGTGGCAATGTCGTAAATTCAATAATTTATATAGGAAAAACATAATTTTACTCATAAAACGCTCTCTGTGAAAGCGATTTATTTGTAAAGAGTTGTGGCAATGTCGTAAATTCAATAATTTATAAGAAAACCTTAATTTTACTCATAAAACGCTATCAGTAAAAGTGATTTATGTGTAAAGAGTAGTGACAATGTCGTAAATTCAACAATTTATAAGAAAAACATAATTTTACTCATAAAACGATATCCTCGAAAGCGATTTATGAGTAAAGAGTTGTGGCAATGTCGTAAATTCAACAATTTATAAGAAAAATATAATTTTACTCATAAAACGCTATCAGTGAAAGTGATTTATGTGTAAAGAGTAGTGACAATGTCGTAAATTCAACAATTTATAAGAAAACATATTTTTACTCATAAAACGATATCAGTGAATGCGATTTATGTGTAAAGAGTAGTGGCAATGTCGGAAATTCAACAATTTATAAGAAAAACATAATTTTACTCATAAAACGATATCCTCGAAAGCGATTTATGTGTAAAGAGTAGTGGCAATGTCTTAAATTCAACAATTTATAAGAAAAACATAATTTTACTCTTAAAACGATATCCTCGAAAGCTATTTATGTGTAAAGAGTAGTGGCAATGTCGTAAATTCAACAATTTATAAGAAAAACATAATTTTACTCATAAAACGATATCAGTAAAAGCGATTTATATATAAAGAGTAGTGGCAATGTCGTAAATTCAACAATTTATAAGAAAAATATAATTTTACTCATAAAACGATATCAGTGAAAGCGATTTATGTGTAAAGAGTAGTGGCAATGTCGTAAATTCAACAATTTATAAGAAAAAAACATAATTTTACTCATAAAACGATATCCTCTAAAGCGATTTATGTGTAAAGAGTAGTGGCAATGTCGTAAATTAATTAATTTATAAGAAAAAAGATAATTTTACTCTTAAAACGCTATCAGTGAAAGTTATTTATGTGTAAAGAGTAGTGGCAATGTCGTAAATTCAACAATTTATAAGAAAAACATAATATTACTCATAAAACAATATTCTCGAAAGCGATTTATGTGTAAAGAGTTGTGGCAATGTCGTAAATTCAACAATTTATAAGAAAAACATAATTTTTTACTCATAAAACGATATCCTCGAAAGCGATTTATGTGTAAAGAGTAGTGGCAATGTCGTAAATTCAACAATTTATAAAAAAAACATAATTTTACTCATAAAACGAAATCTGTAAAAGCTATTTATGTGTAAAGAGTAGTGACAATGTCGTAAATTCAACAATTTATATAAGAAAAGCATAATTTTACTCATAAAACGCTCTCTGTGAAAGCGATTTATTTGTAAAGAGTAGTGGCAATGTCGTAAATTCAATAATTTATAAGAAAAACATAATTTTACTCATAAAACGCTATCAGTGAAAGTGATTTATGTGTAAAGAGTAGTGACAATGTCGTAAATTCAACAATTTATAAGAAAAACATAATTTTACTCATAAAACGATATCCTAGAAAGCGATTTATGTGTAAAGAGTTGTGGCAATGTCGTAAATTCAACAATTTATAAGAAAAACATAATTTTACTCATAAAATGATATTTTCGAAAACGATTTATGTGTAAAGAGTAGTGGCAATGTCGTAAATTCAACAATTTATAAGAAAAAGATAATTTTACTAATAAAACGATATCCTCGAAAGTGATTTATGTGTAAAGAGTAGTGGCAATGTCGTAAATTCAACAATTTATAAGAAAAATATAAGTTTACTCATAAAACGATATCCTCGAAAGCGATTTATGTGTAAAGAGTAGTGGCAATGTTGTAAATTCAACAATTTATAAGAAAAATATAATTTTACTCATAAAACGATATCCTCGAAAGAGATTTATGTGTAAAGAGTAGTGGCAATGTTGTAAATTCAACAATTTATAAGAAAAACATAATTTTACTCATAAAACGATATCCTCGAAAGCGATTTATGAGTAAAGAGTTGTGGCAATGTCGTAAATTCAACAATTTATAAGAAAAATATAATTTTACTCATAAAATGCTATCAGTGAAAGTGATTTATGTGTAAAGAGTAGTGACAATGTCTTAAATTCAACAATTTATAAGAAAACATATTTTTACTCATAAAACGATATCAGTGAATGCGATTTATGTGTAAAGAGTAGTGGCAATGTCGGAAATTCAACAATTTATAAGAAAAACATAATTTTACTCATAAAACGATATCCTCGAAAGCGATTTATGTGTAAAGAGTAGTGGAAATGTCTTAAATTCAACAATTTATAAGAAAAACATAATTTTACTCTTAAAACGATATCCTCGAAAGCTATTTATGTGTAAAGAGTAGTGGCAATGTCGTAAATTCAACAATTTATAAGAAAAACATAATTTTACTCATAAAACGATATCAGTGAAAGCGATTTATATGTAAAGAGTAGTGGCAATGTCGTAAATTCAACAATTTATAAGAAAAATATAATTTTACTCATAAAACGATATCCTAGAAAGCGATTTATGTGTAAAGAGTTGTGGCAATGTCGTAAATTCAACAATTTATAAGAAAAACATAATTTTACTCATAAAATGATATTTTCGAAAACGATTTATGTGTAAAGAGTAGTGGCAATGTCGTAAATTCAACAATTTATAAGAAAAAGATAATTTTACTAATAAAACGATATCCTCGAAAGCGATTTATGTGTAAAGAGTAGTGGCAATGTCGTAAATTCAACAATTTATAAGAAAAATATAAGTTTACTCATTAAACGATATCCTCGAAAGCGATTTATGTGTAAAGAGTAGTGGCAATGTTGTAAATTCAACAATTTATAAGAAAAATATAATTTTACTCATACAACGATATCTTCGAAAGAGATTTATGTGTAAAGAGTAGTGGCAATGTTGTAAATTCAACAATTTATAAGAAAAACATAATTTTACTCATAAAACGATATCCTCGAAAGCGATTTATGAGTAAAGAGTTGTGGCAATGTCGTAAATTCAACAATTTATAAGAAAAATATAATTTTACTCATAAAACGCTATCAGTGAAAGTGATTTATGTGTAAAGAGTAGTGACAATGTCTTAAATTCAACAATTTATAAGAAAACATATTTTTACTCATAAAACGATATCAGTGAATGCGATTTATGTGTAAAGAGTAGTGGCAATGTCGGAAATTCAACAATTTATAAGAAAAACATAATTTTACTCATAAAACGATATCCTCGAAAGCGATTTATGTGTAAAGAGTTGTGGCAATGTCTTAAATTCAACAATTTATAAGAAAAACATAATTTTACTCTTAAAACGATATCCTCGAAAGCTATTTATGTGTAAAGAGTAGTGGCAATGTCGTAAATTCAACAATTTATAAGAAAAACATAATTTTACTCATAAAACGATATCAGTGAAAGCGATTTATATGTAAAGAGTAGTGGCAATGTCGTAAATTCAACAATTTATAAGAAAAATATAATTTTACTCATAAAACGATATCAGTGAAAGCGATTTATGTGTAAAGAGTAGTGGCAATGTCGTAAATTCAACAATTTATAAGAAAAACATAATTTTACTCATAAAACGATATCTTCGAAAGCGATTCATGTGTAAATAGTAGTGGCAATGTTGTAAATTCAACAATTTATAAGAAAAACATAATTTTACTCATAAAACGATATCTTCGAAAGCGATTCATGTGTAAAGAGTAGTGGCAATGTCGTAAATTCAACAATTTATATGAAAACATAATTTTACTTATAAAATGATATCCTGGAAAGCGATTTATGTGTAAAGAGTAGTGGCAATGTCGTAAATTCAACAATTTATAAGAAAAACATAATTTTAATCATAAAACGATATCAGTGAAAGCGATTTATGTGTAAAGAGTAGTGGCAATGTTGTAAATTCAACAATTTATAAGAAAAACATAATTTTTACTCATAAAACAATATCCTCGAAAGCGATTTATGTGTAAAGAGTAGTGGCAATGTCGTAAATTCAATAATTTATAAGAAAAACATAATTTTACTAATAAAACGCTATCGCTGAAAGAGTAAGGGCAATATCGTAATTTTATAAAAATAAACATAATTTTACTCATAAAACGCTATTATTAAATGTTTGTATAAAGAGTAAGGGTAATATAGTAATTGCAATAATTTTAAAAGACAAAACATACTTTAACATAAAACGCTTTATTTTGTATATGTATAGCGAAATTATACAACTGCTTTCTTTTACACATGTATAACAAAATATACATACTTATATTTGCTATGAAGCGCAATTTTACGAATTATAGCTATATATAGCATATAAATATAATTTTTATGTTTAATTTATTATACGTAAAAGTTACTCTTTTTATTATTATCGAAATTTGCACCTGTTATACTACTAGCGCACCCCTTGCCAATTCTTTGAGTCTTTATGGCTCTCGTGAGTCATGATCACTAATATTGAGGGCTTTCTTTGACCATGACAACTTATTAAGTTGAAAATTGAATATAAATCGATGGTAAAATTAATTTATTGGCACATTAAAATTTATATTTACCGAATTATTGGTATGAAAATGTATTATTTAATTTTTTATTGGATAAATTGGTAATAGTAAAGAATTATTCCTTCCGTACACTTTCAATTGTCATAATTTTCTTTTTTAGAGTCAAATGATAAGAATTTTGATTAACATTTTACGATATAATTTTTTTCTTATTGATATGCAAAAAGGAGCAAGCTATAATATTTTTCGTGTAGTTTTTAAATATTATAATTTTTTGTTTAAAATATCGAATTAAAGTAATTTAATTTCACTTTAAAATTAGTCAAATTGACTTTCGAAAAACACAACTCGACAATTAAAAATGGACTGAAAAAGTATTTACTTACATTACTACTCCTTAATAGGGAAAATTGTATAAAATAACGAATTATTAATTTAAATTAAATGATATAGCCATAGCTTATTTTAATTGTAGTTTGCAGCAAATATCCCATTTTGGTCATCTGATTCGGTATACAATTAGTCATTTATATATTTCGGTATAAAATGTATAAAATGCGTTTGTATTTGTAAAAAATGAGAGAAAGGTTATATACAAATACAAACAAAAACATATATTTTTCTCCTATACACTTATAATTATACAAATACATATCTTATTATATACAAATTATAATGTATAAATGAATTTATATAATACTGAACAATTTGTATGAAATTGGATGTTTCTAGCGAATTATTCAAATGAAAAACTCTATAGCAAACATAAAATTTGCTATGAAGCGCGATTATGCAAACAAGAATTATAACATACAAATATGATTTTTATTTTTGCTATATGTAAAAATTGCTCTAATTAAATATATTTTATTAATCATCAGATTCTATTTAATATTTTAGTGGTATTTATATAATTTGGTACATATTTGTGAGTTAAATATACTAGCTAACTAGTTTGAATTACAATGTACGAGTCTTCACTTCTTGTTGATAAAAATGTACATTTGAAGTATATTTAGTTTGTAAATATTAAGTATGTTATACTGGTGAATATTTATTTTTTGTAAAATAAAAACTTAGTTTTTTTTTTAAACTACAAAATTACTAGCTTAAGTAGAGCTAGAAAAATTATTTTATTTGATGGTACATAATTATATTGATGAGTTAAAAAAAACATGAAATGATTGAGTCAATACATTGCCCAATAACCATCTGATAATTATCAATTTAATTCTAATCCGATTATACATTAGTAGTTGGTTAGTAGATTAGCATATTTAAAAATTAATATATGATAAATCAAATCGTTAAATATTATTAGCCATCTGATAAGCAAGTCTTATAATCTACTCACATTTGTATTCCTTAGTATATAAAATGCATTTTATTAATTCTAAATTTTTATTTAATATTTTGTCGCTTCTTATATGATTTGATACATAAATTTGAGTTGGATTTCTTACAAGTCTACTAGCATTATAGCAAACAAATAATAATTAGTGGCAACAAATAAAATATATATATATATATATATATATTAACAAATAGTATTAAAGCTTTTGTCAGCATTAATTAATTGTCATTAGATCTAATATTGTTATAGACTTTAGCTAGGACATTAACAAAAAGTGTTAATTAACGCTAAAAATAAATATTTATAGGGGCAATTTATCTATTGACATATATAGAACTTTGTTTGCACGCCCCACCATATATACGAATAAAATTTATATAAATACCTAAAATTCTTTATTGCAATTTTTAAAAAAAAAATTGTAACCGTGATTCATAATTATATGAGATTATAACTGTATTAAATAAACACACCAGCAATATTTGTCAATATTTGTCGATTCACATAATAAATCTTATATTCCTCCGAATCTCCACAAAATTAACAAGAATGGGAAAGAAAATCAAGAATGTGAAATTTCAATTCGTCAACCTATAACCGATAACATTGATCATCCAAATCGTTTCGACTATTATTTTTAATCTGAATATAAAGGCGAAGAAATAAAAAAATAAAATTTATTTTGATCATGATCTCAACTCAATTTGACTTCGGCTTAGAGTATCACAACAATATTAAGCATAGTAACATTGTCACATTAAAGAGATTTAAAACTGAGCCGAGTAAGAAGATCAAGAAACTCCGATTTAGTAATGAATCAGAATTTCAATTTGATTGATATAGGAATGTCGTCCATATGATGAAAAATTGAAGATTAGAATTTTCAAATTCATGATTAAAATTCAAAATGTTTCTCTGTCAATATTTGAAAGGTGTCATATGTAAATTAGGATAGAAAAAGTTAAAAGGTTATAATTCTATGGAGCTTTTAGATTTTGGTAATCAAGAGTTATATTATATACTTCTTGTTAATTAATAGAATGTTTATCCTTCTATTTATAATTTAATTCTTTTAAGTAGGATTATTTTGTTGCTTTTATTTTCATATTTATCAAGTATATATACTTCTTCTATATTAATTTACATGATATTCGCAATTTTGAAATTCAACAAGTTATATATATATATACACATATTTAGGCACACTTTTTTTTAAAAATAATATCTTATTTAATTTAATATTATTACTCACATTTTTTCGCTAAAATATATTAAGATAGATGCACAATCTTACGTGATAATGATATTTGAACGTGAATGCACATTTTGGCATTAACATTTTTGTGGATAATATCAAAGTATTTTTGCTCTGAAAATATAATTATTTAACTTAATTCAATATTAAATATATTTTATACATATGGTAGGTCTGCCCTAAAAAGATGAAATAGTAGAAAATCAAAGGTGTAAAATTTATTTAGAAAAAAATAAATTTTAAATAGATTTATCATTAAAAAAATAGATATGATGATTAAACACAACTTCTACTTAATTCAATTCCAATTTTTTAAAATAAATAATATTTAATTTTTATAACAAATACAGTTGACTTAAATCACAACGCGATTCCGACCCTCAAAAACATAAAAAGGTTAGTTGTTAGTTGTAGACTCAAAGATTCTTTAATATTATTTAGTTTCTCTAATTAGCACTAATTTATATTGTTAATGCATTTGCATATCTATATATACTTCCTTTATATCAATTTATCTGACATAGTTATAATTTCGACATTCAACTAGTTATATATTCATTCTCTTGTTGATTGATTTTGTTCCAATGACAACTACCAATTCAGTAATTGTAGCCTTAGTGCCACATCCTGAATTTAGTCATGTCAATTCGCTTTTCCTCCTTGCTCGCCTCATTGCCTCGCATAATATATCGGTACACTTCATTTGCCTTAATGAGTTCAACCAAGATTTAAAGTTGAGTCTTGAGGACGCAAACAATATCCATTTTAATGACATTTTGATTCCACCAATTGAATATTGTGAAAAACAATAAGCCTTTGTGGGCACTTGGTCCAATTCATATGCTACTACAATCACATGACTCTAATTCATCTCGTGAGAAGGATACTCGTCATGAATGTCTTGAATTTCTCGACAATCAAGATGTTAATTCAGTAATATTCGTTTCGTTTGGATCAACCCCTAAATTATCACAAGAGCAAGTCAACGAGCTTGCATTTGGTCTAGAAAAGAGCAATCAAAGATTTATTTGGGTAATAGGAAAAGGGGATCATGATGATAATACGAATAACAAAAAAGGTGCAGATAAATTTGAGAAGAAATTTGGAAAGATTGAATTACCAAAAGGGTTTGAAGAGAGGGTAAAAGGAAGAGGAAAGACGGTGAGAAATTGGGTGCCCCAATTGGAAATCTTGGGGCATTCATCTACCGGTGGTTTTTTAAGTCATTGTGGATGAAAATCCTGTATGGAAAGCATTAGCATGGGTGTTCCTATAATAGCTTGGCCAAATGAGTGGGAACAACCCTATAATGCTATCCTTGTAACTAATATTCTAAAAGTTGGAATCTCACTATGTAATTGGACTCGCAAGGATGAGTTAGTGACATCTGAATCAATCGAGAAATCTGTCAAAATTTTGATGGATACAACAGAAGGAGAAGAGATGCGAGAGAGGGCGGTGGAGTTGAGCAATAAGATCAAGAGTTCTATTGGCCCCGGAGGTGCGACGACCAAGGAAGTTGAATCTTTCATATCCTATATTACCAAATAAATTTAATTTGTAGCTTAACAAAGATTGCTTCCTCTAATTTTAGACTTGATGATGTTAGGTTGAAACTGTTTCACCTTACTTTATATGTCTATTTATCCTTTTCGTTTAATAAAAGGCGTATACTAATCGTCTTTGTTGTTTTACTTTGAGATAAAACTCTCAATTCTATTTATTCAATTTTATATACATTGGAGTGCACTCAATTCACGCTATGCACAAGGTCTAACAGAGGTATATTTGTCTAACTTGCTCGAAGATAGGAGCATAATTTGTTAATAGTCTTTTTATTCAACTTTGTACTGTTTAAATGTCTACATATGAATACCCAAAATTGAAAGAGATAACTCAATTCACCCATATTATTTTTTAATTCAAATATATTATTATTTCTTGTGTGAGAGAAGATAGTAAAGTAATGTTGAAAATTTTATTGGATCAGTACAATTAAAATGTTATATACGTACCTCTCTAAAATAATGATAATATCTGGGCTAATTTGTGTATATGTAACTCGACTAACATATTACTAGTTATCTACTATATCATTGCACTATAATCCATGTAGCTGATGTGTTTCATCATTACTAACAAGTGTGATATTTATGTATATCAAAACCTTATTATACCCCACTTTTGTCTATTTAATTGCTGTACATCATTTAATATTCTTAACTATAAGTCATCTATCAAACACACAAAGATAAGTAAAGAAAAAAGACTAAACTGCCACATTTGCTTAATTGTCCCAACTTATGGGCTACATATATATTTGTTTTGTTTTTTTAATTATGTGGACTATACACAAATGAAGTGTAGCATTATACAATATGATGTGTCAATATTTAATGGGCTAGCTGAAAGAATTATTTGAAAACTTAGATAATTTTTTGTTGAAATAAATGGAGAAAACATATGCTTATCCACTTACATTATCCTCATCTTTCCTAAAATATTATCACTTTAGTCTCAAATAAATAAATTAATTCAGCCTATTAAATGTAGCCAAATCATATTGTATAATCCTACACTTCATTTGGGTATAGTCCACATAATTTGAGTTCGAAGTCAAAAGGGTAATTTTTTCCTTTCGAAAAATATAAACGGCACATTAAATTTTTATTTTACCAAAAGGGCAAAATCGCTCCAGACGGAGCGATTTTCTTCTGACAATGTTAATTTTTTTTTCAAAGATCGCTGCAGGGGCAACGTTTTTTTGAAATTTTTGTTTTCAGACCAAAATATGGCTGCCTTTTATAAAATAAAAAACAGAAATTTAAAATTGAAATCGCTGCATTGGCAGCGATTTGCTTTAAAACCTCTTTTTTTAACCGACAGCCACTTTATTTTTATTTTTATCCTTTACAAAAAAGGGTTCTTAATAAAAGTAAAGGCGGCCATAAAACGATTTTTTTAATAAAATATTGGCAGTAGTTTTCTAAAAAAATTCCCAATGAATCGCTCCTTGGCTAGCGATTTGTAGTTTTTTTTTTTAGTTTTTTAAAGAGAATCGCTGTTGTAGCAGCTATTTTCATTCTTCTAAAAAAAAATCAAGAAAATGCTGCAAAGGCAGCGATGTTTAAAAAGCAATTTTTTTTGGACAAAATCGCTGCCACATCAGCGATTTTACAGAATTTGTTTTTAGAGCAACGGTGTCAATAATTGTCAAAAGAAATCGCTCCGTCATAAGCGATTTTGCCCTTTTGGTTTAAGAAAAATTGATATGCCGTTTATGTTTTTGAAAGAAAAAAATTACCCTTTTGGCTCCGAACTCCATATAATTTGCATCATTTTTTTTTCATCTAACTTTTTTAATTGACTTTAGCTCAATATAATAATAATTATAGATTTGAACATATAAATTTATAATACGATCAACTCAATGTTAAGAACCTTAAAAGTTGAATTGTTGAAATTTTAATGAGAACATAACTAAGTATGTTTATATATTTTCTTAATAAGGCTCTAGCTAGCTGGTTATTGATTGTAAGAACCTTTTGAACTATAGTTATAATTAATATATATAAAATCAACAATCCCAATCATCATTAGTGAAAAAAACTATATAAATTAGAAGTGACTTAAGATACAAGAAAATAAACACTTGGCACTTTGGTATGAAAAGACATGTCCTTGGCCTTCAACATGATATGTTTTTAGTTGATTTCTTGTATAAGTTAGATTTTTTTAGTTTGATTGAATATTGATTAAAAAAAATTATTTAAAAATATGACTTAATGATCAATAAAGTGAGTGATTTAAACTCAAATTTCAGTTAAAAAAAATAATTTCTTTTTATTTATCTAAATTTTGATACATATACTTGTAAACATAACACATAGCTCGTAAAATATTTGAGGTATATGTAAACTGTTCTAAGAAATTATATTTTTTAATTAATTTATTCATAGTATTTAGAGCTCATTGTCCCAACTAATGAAATTTTGTATGCTCAAACTTGAATAAATTAAATACGTTAAGAATGAACGGATCTTATTTATTTCACATCAGATTAAAAAAGAATTATTATTACATAATTTATTTATAAAGTATACAACTATAATATATCAAGTAGCCTAAACGCGTTGCTTTGGTTTTTGACAGAGAGGATAGTAATCATCACATGCATGAATTTTAAAACTTATAATATAATTTTTATAATCGTAATATTCAAGTCAGTTTATGTATATATCTTAATTCAACGTATGAGATATATACATATTATCTTTTATCAGTAACGAAGTAACCCTATTATTAATACTAAAACAAATAAAAAAAAGTTACCTAATATTTTTTTTGTTTCTGGCTATGATCTCATGATTTTCAACTTATGTCTCTACCATAAAGCCATATATTTCTGAATTAAAAAGAAATAAAATACCATAATTAACAAATTAAAATATTTATAATAAAATTTTTGTTATAATTGAATAATTGGGGTTTCCAATCATTATTCCTCCAATTTGCTTAGTTGTCCAAGTTAACTTTGATATTTTTTTATTTTTTTTGTGATTATGCTATGATTAACCGACATAAGTCATTTTCTTGAGTTTAAATATTAAAATAATTTCTTCAAATACAGCTTGTTCACAAATTTAGTACTATAAATACTGGCATATTATATCAAGCTTCTTATAAATTCTTCAACAATAATTAATTAACCTATACTTTCTTATAATAATATTTTTGCAAGAAAAAAATAAAATGGGTATTATTGATCATATATCAGATATGTTTGAGGTTACAAGTACTAGGAAGAGCAAACGTAAACCAATGCAGGTAATTTTAATTTGCATGCTACATATATTAATTTTTGTTTTTATTTAGTTTAATTATTTTTTAAAACTAATTTATTTTTGTATAAATTTTTATTTCAGACAGTTGAAATTAAGGTGAAAATGGATTGTGATGGATGTGAAAGAAAGATTACTAATGCAGTTTCATCTATTAAAGGTTCATTTTTCACTAATCTTGGCTTTTACATATTTTTTTTCTTATTATTATTGTAGAATATAGTCGCAAACAATGATAAAATCATAAATTTCGTTAAAATCATTAAAACCGTTCAATTACATGTACTTCATTCGTACAATCGCAAAAAGACATCTCACTCCTAACCACAATCATACTTGATTCAACAACGTCATTTCATTTCAGACCCTCACTTATTTCACTCAGATTTCATTTTGGTCATGGATAAATTTATCAATATATTTAATTTATATTGAAATAGGTTATACCAAGACTTGTATATACATATATATATATTTTCCATATTACTAATCTCATTTTATGCATAACTTGATTTTGATAATTTTTATTGTTGAATTATTTGTGTATAGGTGTGAAATCAGTGGATGTAAGTAGAAAGCAAAGCAAAGTAACAGTAAGTGGTTATATTGAACCAAAAAAGGTGTTAAAAAGGGTGCAAAATACAGGAAAAAAGGCAGAATTTTGGCCATATGTTGAATATAATTTGGTGTCATATCCATATGCAATAGGTGCATATGACAAAAAGGCACCCTCTGGCTATGTAAGGGATGTTCCACAAGCTTTTCAAACACCAAATACCCCTACTCAAAGGCTCACCTCGATATTTAGTGATGAAAATCCTAATGCTTGTCAAATTATGTAACTATATATATATATATATTATATTATGCATCAACATGGGTTGTGGTGTCAGTAACGGGACTATTCCATTCTTATTCAGAAGTTTTAAATTTAAGTGCATGATTCAAATTTAGTCAGAACTTTAATATAGACTTCAAATTTCATGTGGGAATATATGTATATATATATAGCATGCATTCACTAGAATTTGTATTTTGAAATATAGTGGGAGTACTAAAATTATGGTCATAGGCTAGTTATAAAGCAAAAAAGTTTGTGCTAATTAGATGTTTGTGTCATTGTGTATTATAAATTTTATCGTTAGCCCTATATATTGTAAATTGCTCATCTCCTCCATAGAGGTAGGTTAGTAGACTGAATTACGTTTAATATTTCTTTCTTTAGTATATCTATCGTATAAAGAATAGTGTCAATATCGTAAATTCAACAATTTATAAGAGAAAACATAATTTTTCTCATAAATCGCATTCAGTGATAGCGATTTATGTATAAAGAGTAGTGGCAATATCATAAATTCAATAATTTATAAGAAAAAAAATATAATTTTACTCGTAAAACAAAGTGATTTATGTATAAAGAGTAGGGACAATGTCGTAAATCAAACAATTTATAAGAAAAACACAAAATACTCATAAAACGCTATCACTGAATTCGATTTATGTATAAAGAGTAGTGACAATGTCCTAAATTTAACAATTTGTAATAAAAAAAATAATTTTACTCATAAAACGCCATCAATAAACGCGATTTATGTATAAAGAGTAGTGGCAATATCGTAAATTCAACAATTTGTAATAAAAAAAAACAATTTTACTCATAAAACGCCATCAATGAACGCAATTTATGTATAAAGAGTAGTGGCAATGTCGTAAATTCAACAATTTATAAGAAAAACATAATTTTACTCATAAAACGCTATCAATGAACGCGATTTATCTATTTAGAGTAGGGGCAATATCGTAAATTCAATAATTTATAAGAGTTACTCATAAAACGTTATCACAGAACGCGATTTATGTATAAAGAGTAGTGGCAATATCGTAAATTCAACAATTTGTAATAAAAAACATAATTTTACTCATAAAACGCTATCAATGAACGAATTTATGTATAAAGAGTAGTGGCAATGTCGTAAATTCAACAATTTATAAGAAAAACATAACTTTACTCATAAAACGCTATCACTGAACGCGATTTATGTATAAAGAGTAGTGGTAATATCGTAAATTCAATTGTAATAAAAAACATAATTTTACTCATAAAACGCGATCAATGAAAGCAATTTATGTATAAAGAGTAGTGGCAATATCGTAAATTCAACAATTTGTAATAAAAAAAACATAATTTTACTCATAAAACGCTATCAATGAACGCAATTTATGTATAAAGAGTAGTGGCAATGTCGTAAATTCAACAATTTGTAAGAAAAAACATAATTTTACTCATAAAACGCTATCACTGAATGCGATTTATGTATAAAGAGTAGTGGCAATATCGTAAGTTCAACAATTTGTAAGAAAAAATATATTTTTACTCATAAAACGCTATCAGTGAACGCTATTTATATATAAAGAGTATTGGCAATGTCGTAAATTCAATAATATTAAGAAAAAACATAATTTTTACTCATAAAAAGCTATCGCTGAAAGATATTTTTGTATAAAGAGTAGTGGCAATGTCGTAAATTCAACAATTTATAAGAAAAACATAATTTTACTCATAAAAAGATATCGCTGAAAGCGATTTATGTATAAAGAATAGTGGCAATGTCGTAAATTCAATAATTTTTAAGAAAAAACATAATTTTACTCATAAAAAGCTATCACTGAAAGCGATTTATGTATAAAGAATAGTGGCAATGTCGTAAATTCAACAATTTTTAAGAAAAAAATTTATAAATTACAATAATTACCATATATATATATATATAAGAAAAACATAATTTTACTAAAGTTATTATAAATCATAATAAATTATAGCTTAAAGTATTTAAAAATATATATAAAAACTTTTCGTCAACTCTTAAATTTAATCAATACCACATAAATAGGGATAGAGAGCTACTATATAACATACATAAAACATATTGTAAATCAGAAAATTAATAACTTAAATATAAAAAAGAATCCCTAAAAAAATTGATTAACTTTTGAAATTTCATTTGTATCAAATAAATCAACATAAAAAAAATAATATATATTATGTTAAAGTTACGTAAAATACTATAAATCACAATATTAGCAACTTAAAAAATCACTCTCTTTATATATGAAAAAATACAAATAAATTGGTTGATTCTAATGTATAAAATTCCACATATATCACATAAATAAATTAAAATAGAAAGAGCAATATATATTGAGCCCCGTACTGACATAGGGTACGTATCTAATATATATATATATATATATATATATATATATATATATATATATATATATATATATATATATATGATTTTTGCTTCGATTAAAGATTGAGGAGGATCTAATCATCGAAAAACATCTTGTAAACTTGTTTATCCTACTTATAATAAAGAACCCATTATATATATATATATAATTTTGCTTCGGTTAAAGATTGAGGAGGATATAATCATCGAAAAATATCTTGTAAACTTATTTTTCCTACTTGTACTAAAGAACCCATTTCTTCATTTTTAATGAACTAAATGTTTCTTATTAAATAAGTTTATTCAAAAAAATTCAATCAACTAAATATAAAAAAGTTGAAAAATTTACACCGAACTCACCCAAACTTATCCCTTTTTTAAAAAATGTTTTTCTTTGTAGATAAGGGTGATTATTTTGACTCATATGAAGAGAATAAAAAAAACTTAACATAAATTTGGACTTTTATAATTTTTTAGAAATGGTCCAAAAAAAAAAAAAACTAAATTAACATCCACAAATTCCGCCATAACCAATGGCCGTCCATTTTTTTGCTATTTGCTGGCAACTTTGTCGATGCCACGATTTAATTTCTTATATTTACGTAATATATATTATAAATATATACTATACTCCTCCTACCAAACTTGGAATCCTAACAAACTTTTTATACTTAAAAAAAAATAAAAAAAATTCATGTCAACTAGTAATAAATAAATAACTAATATTAATATATGAAGAAACTAAAATTTTAATTATTAACATTAAAAATATGAAAAAGTAAACATATAAATAGTTCAGATATAATTTTCCGCAAATAAATCCCTTGCTTCAACTAGGCTCCGTCTCGTATTATATACTCCTACCAAAGAAAATTACAACTACTTTTGCTAAAAATATATCCAGACTGTCAACATTATCATTTTATAATCTAACTTTATTATGTATTATATGTGCAAGAATAAGTCATTTGACCAAATAAAATTTTAATAAAAAGAAAAAAGATTAGTTCCTTCCCTCTATTTGGTTTTGTAAGCTAAGTCCCTAAAAAAGCAATAAAGAAAAGGTCATCCAACTACCAACTATTTAGTCGTTTTAATTTATTTGTCATATTTTTTTTTTTAATTATTTCAAAAGAATTTTTTAATTATGATTTTCTATACGACATGTTTAAGATCACGAATTTCTTTTTTTACTTTCTAAAATTTCGTATTAAATTAAAATCAGACAAATAAATTATAACGAAAAAATAAAAATAAGGAGAGACTACTTTAAAAATAAAATAAAATTGTAGGTCCCAACCATGACAAGAGACTTGCTTACCCAATCTAAGTAGCTTTGACTTGAGCTTTATATTAATAAATATATACTAAAAATATTATTTGATATGTATAAACAATCTCCTAAAATTAAGTAAATAAAAATAATTATGAATACTAAAAATTTCTGATTCATCTTCACTTTTCAAGAAATTAATAGTTTCTTGCATGATAATGTATAATATATTAGGTGAAAAAGAATTTTAAGAAGTTAGTGGAGAAAGACCATTTTAAGACACCTTATTAAATAATGGGTAGCATAAACTTATTTTTGAAAAAAGAAATCGTTCATTAATAATTTAAACAACAATACATGTAGTATAATTTCATTTTTACACAAAAATGAAATTTGAGAAAATTATAATACATAGTAGATTTTATTCTTTTACATTAGGGATAGAGAGGTTGTTTTAAATAGATTATTAAATTCTCCGATATGGTACTTTAAGATATGATACAAGGCTAACATGATAACGATTAGCGAATGCCTTGAGTAAGAAGTTCATGGATAATTTGATCTGTATTTTTGTTGAGATATATATGATCGGCCATTAGCTTTAAAGGTATAGCTTTTGGCGCTTTCATAAAATACGAATAAATCCGAGCAAGTAGAGTTCTTGTATATGTGTAGGATTTGCATAAACAATTTAAATATCTTAAAGAGTTCGATTATTCTGAATACATGTTGTGTAGAGCTCCATCTGGTGAAATCCTTTTTCAACAAGAAATATTTTTTCATATTCAAAATTTAAATTCGAAAATGAGTTGTTTCATTCATAGCACCACATCCGTGAATGATAATGAATGTAGTTGTTGATTGTGTCATGTGTCAAACTAAATTGGAAGAGAAAAATAGAAATACATATTTAAAAATTATAATTACATACACAATCTAGTTATTTGTCTTTAATACTAGTTTGATTTTGTCTTTATTTTGATAAGTCCAAAATCTATTTCATATTAAAAATAATTTGTCTAGGAATCCCTAAATCAAATCATTCGTTATTATTCAATTCAACTATCATTATATTATCTTGGTAATATACAACTCTTTAATTTCTTAGATGAATTTTTATTTAATTACTTAAGAAATTTTATAAGGTTATTAAAAATGATTAAATTCTTAGACGATATATATATATATATATATATATATATATATATATATATATATATATATAAATTTTCTCTTTTGCCTAGGAGTAATTCGACTCTAATATATAATTGCTAGAATGTAACTGATAATATGAAAAAATATAATAAAAATCCAAAAAATATGGATAGAAAATCAAATCAATACAAAATTGACTTGATTAAATTTAAATATTTTTAGAAAACCTTAATTAAATTATTTTTTAACTCCTTTTGAAAACTTATCCCCATTCATTGTAACTCGTTCCTTTTTCTTTCAACTCCTTTTCGGGAGCTTTCATCTTTTTTGCTCTCCTGAACTCATGATAATTTTTGAATCAAAAATAAGAAATATTTATTATCCGAGCAACTCCCTCTCGTCTCGTAATAGCTCTAAACACATTTTCACCTTTTTTTTTTTTTATAACATAATCCTTTTTGGACCTACCATTAGAAATTAGTGGCTCAAATTAGGACCCCAATTGTCAAATTGACAAATGAGGAACTTTTCCAGCTATTTTCCAATTCCCTTATATTCCACAAGGAACAATGACTTCCAAATCCCAAAAATGTTTTTTTTTTTTTTAAATAATAAAAAAGCAAAATTGGATCAATCATTTGCTAAAAAGATTATTAAAAGAATATAGTTTTGGTTATATCTTTACAGCTTCTTATGAACTAACAATGAACCATTTTAATATTCTACTTCCAACTGTATTCTTTTGTTTTTTTCCTCTCCTACAATTTTCCTTACCAAATTTTCATAATCTCATTCGATGTCTGATATCTATATTAAATTATTAATTAAATTCAAATCGCATCGTATAAGGAATCGAGAATGATACTCTCAACATGATTATCTTTATACATAGGATATAAATTTAAATAATTGTTTAAGAATATTGAAGCAATCGATCAAAAATCGGACTAAGACTAGATTATATGGATAGAAGAGTCATCAAAGAATACTAATCATTACATAATTGTTTTAGTAATTGCATTGGTATTATTCTTTCTATTTTAAAATGTTATTAATTACTCATTTATCATGAGTTAAAAAGAGAATAATTCATGGTTATCATATTCAAAGAATTTATCCCTAATATAAAATCAATAGAATCATACATATACCTATAAGGCTACCACAATAATATTCTTACTTTTTAATTTTGAATTTTTGTTAAGTTTTTTTCATAAATATTTCCATTAAAGATATAGTTACAAATCAAAACACTGAAGATTATATTTATTTTAATCTTATATATAATCTTTCATATTATCTTATCTTATCTTATTTTTTATCTAAATTTATTTCTTTATATATTTTCTATTTTAATCTCAATCAATTCAATCCTCACATTTTTAAAAATTTGAGCACAAATTCATTACATTCTTTATTTTTATTTTTTGACTAAACAATCAAAATTATAGAATTCCTCTCCTCTTTTATTTTTTAAAATTAATTTACGGACATCATCTCTCTATATATGGTAAGTTTTAATTGTAAGTTTTAACTTTGATCAAATTTTGTATTTGTATTCTAAATTTTACTTAATACATATAAATAAGTTACCCAGAATTTAATAAAAAAATTCATAAATTCACTATCCCAAGTTTTCTCTTTAACCATAAGGTTCAATTTTTTTTTTTAATATGTTACACATGTCTATCTTAAGATGATATAATTCACAAATTCTTTTACTTTTTTTTAATTCTAATTTATATAATACTTTTTCAAAATTCAAGTTGAAATTCTCTAATATTAACATTTTATCATATATTTTAATATTTTTTTAATTGGTATATCTCATATATTTTATCTATATTATTTAAAATTTAGTTTGTTACGAAGATTGATATTTGAGACCAAGTTGCCCCTTAATTTCCTCCTTTTAAAAAAATATAAAATAATAATTTTTAAAAAAAAAACTAAAAAAAAAATACCCCATACCCCCGTCTCCCACCCCCACCCCACCCATTTTAACCCAAGCTTCATAAACCCCCCATTGGTACCACATAGTTGTTGCATTGTGGTTGTATAGATACCGGTATCCAACTTCACTATCTCCACCATACACCACCATGGCCGGCGGAGAACTCATTGCCGTCGCCGGCGACTCTACCAAAATCCCTCTCCAGGTTATTCATGACGTTTGTCGAATTTCCGGTGTCGGATTTGCTGGTTTCTTCAAGAAAGACTGTACTGATTTAGCTAGAAGAGTGTCCCTTTTGGCTTATTTGCTTGAGGAAATCAGAGATTCCAACACCCATTTGGGTTCTTCATCATCTTCCCATGATTCATGCTTGTATGATCTCTCCATAGCTCTCAAAGCTGCAAAAAGACTTCTTTTAGCAGCAAATGACTTTGATCCCAAGATCTCAGCTGTAAGTATATAGTAATGATTCTTATTCCTTAGTAAACTTGTTTTTTTTTTTGAATTTGTGTATCTGTACTTGGGTAGTTGAAGTTGGGGATGGGGTGGGTGGGTTGGGGGATTTGACATGTGAATTGCCAAAGTCTAAGTTTTTTAGCTGAAATCTAGCAATGTAGTTGTTTTTCCTGTTATGTGTTGATCATTTTGGAAACCCAATGGTGTGGATTAGTGATCAATGAAGTGGGTTGAGAACCACGAGGACTCAGGTTCCAATGGTAGATAATGCTAGGTGATATCTTCTCATTTGTCCTATAGCTTTGGTAGACAGAGTTATGTGTTACCTATTGTTTGTTGGAGGTGATAGGTATCTCGTAGAATTAGTTGAGGTGCGCTGAAGTTGGCAAAGACACCACGGTTATCAGAACAGAAAAATTGGCATTCCTTTTGTGGTTCTGTGTTTGAAGGTGGATAAACTTTGGTAGAAAGAATGCAGGTTCCTTTGACTTTGTCTGTGTTAGTAATTGGGAAGATGTGATAAATTTGGATTCAAGATTTGGCAAGAGATCATTTTGGGGTTGTTTAGATTTAAAGTTGTTTGATTTGATTAAGAATTAAGATTCATTTGCCGCATTGTGCATAATCCACACTTGTGAAATGAATGATGCAAGTTTTCTCTTCACGATGACGTTTAATTAAAAGGAACTTTTATAATAGAGATCTTCAATTTTGCGACAGTTTTGCTGAAGTTCTTTGGTAGCAAGTTTCATTCAAGCTAATATTGTGTGCCTTTCTCAAAGTGTGTTGTTTCTTGATTGAAGGACGCGGAAAGGAAGAAAATTGTCTTTCAATTTCAATGTGTAACATGGAAATTGGTGAAATCCCTAGGCAGCTTACCATATGACCAGTTCGACATATCAGAAGAAGTACAAGAGCAGGTTTGTTTTGAGGTTTTACTTTTTCCTGCTTATGTTGTTTTCTCTGTTGGCTTTCCCCCTTAACGTTTCTACGTTTCCAGGTTGAATTGGTCAGATCACAGTTGACACGAGCTAAAGAGAGATATGGTGGACCTTTGACTTCATATGTATTATCTCGAGCATTATCCCAACCATTAGATAAGGAGATTGATCCGCTTCAGTCGGGCAGTAGGGGAGTTGGAAGTTTACATCTAGAGAATGTTGGCAATATTGATCATGAAGTTAGGCCAAAACTTGGAGGTCTTCCCTTAGGTAACACCCCAAATGGCAACGATTGTGTTCAGATAGTTCAGGAACCAGAAAATCTAAGGAATTCATCCAAAAATTCTGAGGTTACTTCTCCCAAAAGTCCTGGTTTGTCCAGGGAAGATGACTCACCCAGCAAGAATCTTGTGGAGAGTAAGAAGCCCAATTCTCCTATAATTCCTGAAGAGTATCTTTGCCCTATATCCCTTGAGCTCATGAGGGATCCTGTAATTGTGGCCACTGGACAGGTACCGTCCTCGTCAGTCTGATACATTATCATTTGACTGCATATTTGCCTATCTTTGGCTTTTAGATGGAAGTTATTCTTGGAATTGTATCTTTTTAGGTGTGAAATCTCAAATGTAGTGTACTCGAAGTAATGCTTAATGTAGACTTTTCTTATACCTACAGACTTACGAGAGATCTTTCATACAAAGATGGATAGACGGTGGCAACACAAGATGCCCAAAAACTCAGCAAATACTTCAAGATCTTACGCTGACACCAAATATTGCTTTAAGAAGTCTCATTTCTGATTGGTGTGCAAAGAACAATGTAGAGCAGCCAACTGCATTGGCAAATGGGAGAATAAAGCGAAGTGATGGATCGTTTCGTTATGTTAGTGGGGATATAGCAGCTATTGAGGCAATTGTACGCAAACTTTCAAGCAGGTCCACTGACGATAGGAGGGCTGCAGTAGCGGAGATCCGGTCTCTATCCAAAAGAAGCACAGACAACAGAATTTTGATTGCTGAAGCTGGAGCAATCCCGTTGTTGGTCAACTTGTTGACATCTGAAGACGGTCAAATCCAAGAAAATGCTGTCACTTCTATTCTTAACCTTTCTATATTTGACAACAACAAGGGGCTTATCATGCTTGCCGATGCTGTTCCTTCGATTGTTCAAGTTCTCAGAGCTGGAAGCATGGAAGCAAAAGAAAATGCAGCAGCGACCATCTTTAGTTTATCACTTGGAGATGAGAACAAAATTATAATAGGTGCATCGGGGGCCATCCCAGCTCTGGTAGAATTGCTTCAGACTGGAAGCACCAGAGGGAAGAAAGACGCTGCAACAGCATTATTTAACTTATGCATATATCAAGGAAACAAGGGCAGGGCTGTTCGGGCAGGGATTATACCAGCACTGTTAATGATGCTGCAAGATTCAAGCAGCTGTATGGTTGATGAAGCCTTGACCATTCTTTCAGTTCTTGCCAGCCACCAAGAGGCCAAGGCTGCTATAGCAAAAGCTAGCACGATCCCTGTATTGATAGATCTACTAAGGACAGGTCTACCTCGTAACAAAGAGAATGCTGCTGCTATCTTGCTATCCTTGTGCAAAAGAGATACTGTGAATTTATCTTGCCTTCGTAGGCTCGGTGCACTTATACCTCTTACAGAGCTTGCTAATACTGGCACAGAGAGGGCCAAGAGGAAGGCTACTTCATTGTTGGAGCACCTTCGAAAACCTCTGCAACCTTGACTGGTATTCCATCAGTGAAGGATTCATTAATTGCTTCTTTCATTCTTACCTAACCGTGAAATTACACGATTCCATTTATAGTGTGATATAAAATCTGAGAAAACGAACATGAGAAAATAATTCATTCTCATTGCTCGTTGCATCAGTGTATCTATTTAGTCTGTTATCGAGTGAGTAACTGATTCGTTTGACCTGTTTTTTTTTTTCATTATTTGTTACTAATTGATCAATTTGATGTTTGCCACGCTAAGGCGTGACGAAAATTTATCAACTCTGTATAAATGAAACATTTTGATATGTGAAAAATTGCACTTTCTTTTCCTTTATCCTTCTTCTTGTGATGTCTTGTAAATTGATGCTGCATTACCTTCTGCTATCTGTTGTTAATGATTCTGGCATAATGGCCAGCAGCCTTATTTTCTGTCTATGAGGAAGCGTTACTCGGTATTTGTGTTTGTGTTGGTGGAAGGTAATAGGTATTTTATGTAATTAGTCGAGACGCGTACAAGTCGGTTGAAACATGACCTTTTGAAAGGGAAAAGTGCAAGTATGATCTCTCAAAATCTCAATCAATGAGTATCATTTCTAAGAATTATTACTTTCTTTGTTCGTATGGTGTTAACTTGACACGAAATTTAAGAAAATAAAGAAGATTTTTTAATCTTATGGTCTTAAATAAAAGATACGTATGTATCAAAACACTTTTTAATCTTGTGGTCTTAAATGTATCACGTGAAAAGTTAGAATTTAAAAGTTATAAAAAAGAGATCATATTTTTCGAAATGAATTAAAAAAAAAAAGTATAAACAAACAAATTAAAACGAAGAGAATATTATAAGAATAATGCAGTAACAAGTTGCAGTTCACTCACCACCTTATCTCATTTCCTTAAAAACTTTGTTAAATTACATATAAATATTCTTAAAATAATATTTTATCTGCTTTATCATCTTAAATTCCTAATAATAGAAAAATAAATTTTAAAAATTATTTATAGAAATTTTCTTCCTTCAAACCAAATACACCCTAGGAGGAAATTGGCTGGCAAAGCTTTTGTTGGTCCAAACTATTTTTTGCTTGGTAATGACTCAACTTAGAAAATAACACAATGTTAGTCTAAAATATATTAAATAATTCTACGCGCATTAAAAAGGTTCCCCAAGACTTTTAATAAAATGGTAAGGAGTCCGACAACGACTAAAGGCGGAGTTAGAATTTTCGATAAGAGGGTTCAAAATCTGAAGAAATAGACACACAAAATAGTCGAAGGGGGTTCAACATCTATTATACATATCTAAAAAAATAATTTAACCATATAAAAATAATATAATTTTCTGTCAAAGAAAATTCGAATGAACCCCTGAAGCTATAGTGGCTCTGCCGCCGATGACGACTCAAGCAAGTCATTAAGCTATATTAAATGGATTTTCTTCAACTTCTCAATTATTTACTTTATTACACTCTATTTTTCTTGTAGATTTATTTGTAATATTATGTAAAGACAGAAAATAATGCACTTTATTCAAACATTATCTTTATCAAAATAATATACAATATAATAAGACCCTAGCTCGATTTATTTGAGTTGTCAATATCCAGTAGGATCACATGTGCTTTACAGAAAATGTAATTCACATATAAATAAAAATTAAAAAGGGTGTTACAATTGTCAATGCTTTGAAAGTTAGTTCTCTTTCACATGCAAAGAAAAACTAAAATAATGAAAAATATAAATATTTAATTAATAAAAATTATATTATTTTGAAAACAAAATCAATACTACATTATTTAAAAACAGTAATGTTAATGATTTGCTAATAAATCTCCACAATATACTTAACCAACTTGCTCTTTATGGTGGTTCTTCAGTCGACTTGACTCAAACTCAAACACAAAAGTAAAAGGAAGAAAATCTCCACGATATACTTAACCAACTTGCTCTTTATGGTAGTTCTTCACTCGACTTGACTCAAACTCAAACACAAAAGTAGAAGGAAGAAAATCTCCGCGTTATACTTAACCAACTTGCTCTTTATAGTGGTCCTTCATTCGAGTTGACTCAAACCCAAACACAAGTAAAAGGAAGAAAATCTCCGCGTTATACTTAACCAACTTGCTCTTTATGGTGGTTCTTCATTCGAGTTGACTCAAACCCAAACACAAAAGTAAAAGGAAGAAAATCTACACAATATACTTAACCAACTTGCTCTTTATAATACTACTTCACTCGACTTGACTCAAACTCAAACACAAAAGTAGAAGGAAGAAAATCTCCACAATATACTTAACCAACTTGCTCTTTATGGTTTGTTCTTCACTCGACTTGACTCAAATTCAAACACAAGTAGAAGGAAGAAAATCTCCGCGATATAGTTAACCAACTTGCTCTTTATGGTAGTTCTTCACTCGACTTGACTAAAACTCAAACACAAAAGTAGAAGGAAGAAAATCTCCGTGATATACTTAACCAACTTGCTCTTTATGGTAGTTCTTCACTAGACTTGACTCAAACTCAAACACAAAAGTAGAAGGAACAAAATCTCCGCGATATACTTAACCAACTTGCTCTTTATGGTAGTTCTTCACTCGACTTGACTCAAACTCAAACACAAAAGTAGAAAGAAGAAAATCTCCGCGATATACTTAACCAACTTGCTCTTTATGGTAGTTCTTCACTCGAGCACAATGTTAACACTTGATAATACAATGTCTAATAACAGCAACATCAAAAGAAAGTTGCAAAGAATGGGAAGAAGTAAGTTCAAAGTAGATCAATCTTGTTGATGAAAACTTGTAAATGTACATTTTGCCAGATACCAGAAAGGACTATTTCTATCCTACACACAAAAAAAACAAAGGAGTTTCTCAACTTACCTTCCTGCTGTTCTTTGCAAATACCATTTTGGTTTTGCTTATTGATATAAAGTTGTTGTAATGAATTTAAGATGACCATTGATCAGGCAGGGTGAGAAAATAGCTTGTCATCGCTTTTCTGAATCTTTTCTTGTATTGTATCGGAGAAACAATAGTTGGTAATGCATTCTTTGGTCCACCAAGTATGCCGGATGCCTTAACCCATGTCTCCAAGTGCTTGTCCCAAGTATATTGTCTCATGAAATCAATGATCCCTAAGACTAGCTCCTTGCGCTCTTCGTCCACACCAACTAGCAAAGAGTAATCCATCACATCAACCGACTGCCAAGAAGAGAAACTTCATTAGCCATAAGAAGAAAAAGAGGCGACTCAACTCTATGAAGCTAATAAACATTTTACTTCAGCACTAATGTAAACCAACTAAGAGAACATTTTCAATCAGTTTAGCACCTTTCAATCCAGCAAACGTTTTGCCATATCGTAGTGTACCAACCCAAAGTATTCGCTGATAAAGTTCTCACAGAACCAAAGGAGACTAGTGTGCCCTCCCCATCATCACATTTCTTACATAGTACTTAGAGGTTATTATGCCAGTAGGAGATATAGGGAAAATTTTGTAATGATGGCTTAAGATGAATTTAATGGAGAAACTTGATCAATGAAGAATAGTAGTTGTTTGGGACTTACGCACAATAGTAGTTGCTTTAATATAATAAAAGAAATCTTGAGATTCAGAGCAGTTACCGCTAAAAAGGATGTATCATTCCAAATAGCTCTCTCCAGACTTCTTTTTGCTTTGCTTCCAAGAAATATAGGTTTTGTACGCAATATTTCTAAAAGATTCAAGTCCAACAACACACTGTTTGCCCCAGTTTTGTCTGCATTGTAACGGGACCTTAGAGAACCCTTAAGATCATAGACCTTAGATATTGTTCTTCCAAAAAAGAGATTCTCCATCACAATCAAGTCCATTTTCGTTTCCCTGCCTCCTGTCAAATGTTTGACCGAAACCTAGTATATGCAGCAAAAATTAAAATAAGATTCTGCACCAAGTTTAACATTATCAAAATGAAAGGAGAAGTATCTCTATTCACCACCACACAATGCTGCATAGCACAGGCACAAAGAGAGAAAGAGAGAGAGGGAGTCCAACCTGATATATTCCGAGAACTTTAGCAAGGCAAGTTGGACTTCTTGAGCTAACAGAATCTGTTAGATATTTGAAGTAGTTGGGTCCAAATTCTTCAAAAGATTCTAACTCAGTTTTTTGAACTTGTTTTATTATGAATCTTTCATCCAATGACTTAGCGAAATAAGCATTGCTCTTTCCACCTTGAGCGCTCCATCTCTTACAACGGCTTAAAGACCGTATAAAGTCCAGTTCATCAGGAAAGTATCTCTTCCTGAGAGCATCAAACTGCTTAGCAAAGTAACAAGTGACAGAAAACTTCACCTTTCCGCCAGCATTTGAAGATTCGTCCTCAAAAGAGATCCTTAGGTGAGGGGAGGTCTTGGAATCTGCAAAGATGGAACTAATTGTACTGGAAGCATCTTCAGAACCATGGCTTCCATGATGGATATAATCCATGTCTAGAGAGCCAAAAGACTGCCATCTTGAAACATTAGAGGCCACTCCATTCTCCTTCCTGATGCCATTCGTGTTCCAACCCCTTTCAGAGACATTTGGCTTATCAGTCACCCGTTCTTTATACTCTTTGGAAGTAAGAGCATACGATATTATGCTAGTAGGTTCATTGTCATAAACAGCTATTACAATTTCATTGAAGCCATTGTGTGGAATCATTAATCTGGGTCCATCATGTATAAGAGATGCATAAGAAATAAACGAGGGTGATGAATTCATTAGGAGGTTAAACTTCTGAGCCTCATTGGGTGACATTAGAGAAAACGTTCTCTGAACACTGATAACAGGGTGTCTGATCATATTTCTATAGTCTCCAGAAGCATGAAAAGATCTAATTGCTGATAAATGCAGTGAAGAAGGCGGCAATCCCTTCCTGATTCTTTCTTGAAGTCTCAGTGCAGAGTCGAAGGAGTTAACTCGTGCTGGTGATTTTACCCTTGCAATAGGAGGATAATCAAGTTGACTCAGCTGTCTGAAAGGAGCAGCTTCAGATCCATTTCGTTGTAATTTCAGATTTAACAGAGCTTTTTTGGGAGATCGGTCAGTACCAGTCCAAGCAGAATCTATCTGATCAGAAAGAACAGAACCAGCTGAAGGAGCTCGTTCCAAGGGTGTTCCATTAACTGCATTTTCTCCTTCCATATGCATGTCCTGCGTTTTCTCGAACTCACATGAGGTCAACATGGACTCTTCAAGCTCACAAGGTGACCCATGAGTCTCCTCCTCTTCAGACTGAAAAGGTTTCTGAGGATATTCATCTAAGTTTGAGAATTCAGGTTCGGTCTCTTCATAGACATGCTCGAGAGGGTCATTTTTCAGAAACACATTATTTCTCCAATCCATCAGCTCACTACAGGATCCAGTATACTCTGAACCAGAGGTCTCTTGGAAGAGCGAGTCCACAGATAAAAGACGACGATCCCAAACATGTGAAGCAATCACAAGGGAATGCCTCAAACGATTTAGTTCAAGAATGTCAACCACTGCCTGCCCTTGTTCTGAAGTTTCTGCATTAGCAGTTTGAAACAAGTCCTGTTGTAGAAACAAACAGAAGCAGCAAATATAAGGAAGAAGAGCACATTTATTCCTACACACTTGAATACATATAATTTTCCATGAAAAGGAACATGCAGAAGTATTATACATCAATCTACAATTGGTGCTTACATGGTAATCGCTCTTTTCTTTCATAAGTAAGTCTTTTAACTCCATGATGCAGTCATCAAGCTCAGGTTTATCAGATAAATCATGTTCTAAAGAGGATCTTTTCTCTTCAATCCTGCGACAAGCACTGGATATCTCTGCATACAAGGCCTTGGCTTTGCACAATAGCTACAGGAAGCATAATATAGTATTAATAAGAGCTATTGGAAGCTAAAACTATACATGAAAAAGACGACCAGAAAAATCCCAAACATGCAGCATCATTGCACCTCATCTGTTTCTTTCCATAACCACTCCTGCTCTCTGTAGCAACTGAACATAAGAGTTGATGGGGGTAGACAAACTGACAGAATATCAATAGGAGAATAGCGGAAGAATGCAATCATACTTCCACACCTGTAAAAGCAAATGGGGAAATTTTATTCTCTAAATAGCAGATGCAAATCCAAAAATTGAATGATCGGAGTGATTGCACATTACTGGCAGACAACAAACTACATTCTTAAGGTATAGTACGATGTACGCACCCATAAAACCGGAGGCAGTCCCGTTGGAGAGAATGACCACAGCCAGCAACACGGTCGGCAGTTGCATTGTTTGAAAAACTAAGATCCAAGAACTTCCCAAATGAGAGTCCCCAAGCAGCATCTGACATTACTACTCTGGGAGTTGCTGGTGGGACTCCTTCTATATGGGTACACTTGAGGCATCGATGCCACATCCATATCTTGTTGTCCCACTCACCAGGCAGCTTCACTGAGGGTAACCGTCTAATATGTATAGTAAGATTCCCTTGCTGGTGTGTATAACAAATGACATGGTCCTCAGCTGGCTCCTTGCATGATTGACAGGAAGGTATCTGGAACATGAAGTGCCATACATAAATAGCTCGAAAGTACTAAAATTGGACATAACAAGATGACTTCTGTAAACTTTTACCTGACCAAAAAGATCATCCAGAAGAAATCGCCCGAGTGGCTTGTCAAAAGATCCATAAAACTTTATGCGAAGAAGCCGAGAACGTTCACATACATTTCCATTCAGAATACATCGACTTGAAAATGATACTAGTATGCTTTGACGACTGTCAGCAGCTGAATATGATTCATTAGAGGGTTCAAATTCATCTGATATCTCAAGCTTTGACAGATCTGGCGATTCACTTGGTTGAAACTCCCCTTGACCTAAAGTTACTCGTGATCCTTCAATGGTATCATCCAGGGTGGTTAGATCTTTAAAAGGAGGGTAATGATGCTTCACCAACGATACTGGTAACCCAACGTCCGCATTGCAGCTGGCAGATCCTACATGGTTATGTGGGCCATTACCAACTCTATGGTGTCTTGCCGAGGAAGCAGTATGAGAAATCACTGAAATAGCATTATCCACAGATGTCATCTCTGGAATGGCAACAGAAACTTTAGGTAGACTAGCACCCTCATCAGCAAGGAATGATGTCTCAAGGGTCAGATGATATGCCGCAAAGACGGCATACTGGAAGACATTCTTCACCTTCTTGAGCTCTTCACAACACAGACCCCTCAGCAAGACCTACAAAATGTCAAATGAAAGGATAACTAACATCGGTTTACAAATTCAACCTCTTGATATTTAAACTAAGATATAACTGCAGCAATATCGGTTTACAAATTCAACCTCTTGATATTTAAACTAAGATATAACTGCAGCAATATCTTTTTCGAGTAGATATGATGTAGGTCTGTTTTGTACAGAAGTACTCACAGACCAAACAGAAAGATAGGAAGATGATTTGCTCTAGTGAATCACGTGGATTGCATTGCTAGCTTACACTGGACAAACATGAGTATACAAAAACCGATCAATTTCACTCTATTGTTTTCTTTGGCTTATACTGTTTTCTCTTTTCCCTCCCATTGCTTCCGGGGAAAAAGTTGTCTTCCCTTTGAGAAAACACTTACTTTCCATGATATAGCTTCGCACAGTATGTCAAGGTTTGCCATGAATAGTAAGACCACTAATCCTTTTCAATTACATTATTAAGATGCCCCAAATGACACTACATGAATAAGCATTTCGTGAATGTTTGTTATTATAGCTCTTGGGAACATGAAACCGCTGAATTAACACTAAGATGTCCAGGGCATAAAAGTTTGTCAGTGAATTCAAATCATTTATAAATGGCAAGCATAACTATAATCATAGGAGTATTATATATTATGGATTCAAAAGTGTGGAAAGAAGTGGACACGTCACGCTTAGAGACTGCTCTAAAGCACTTCCAAAAAAATTACATGACAAGCAGGTGAAATTTGAAATTTATCCATTCATGGGAAGAGAAGACCAGCAGAACAACCAGTCCGCCCTTTGTTCTGTTTCTAAGCCATCTTTCAGTTTCTTAGTAAGAGTGGGCGAGGGTATTCTGCATAAATAGTAGACATAGGCGATAAATAAGAGAACATCAAAGAGCTAAGCCATAGAGAGTTTCACAAATTTAGCACAAGGTACTTTTGAATCCAATGTACTTATGAAATATGCATGATATAAGTCTTAATTAGAGCTCAAACATATAATAGTTTTAGCAGAAGAAAAAGTAATTTTTGAAGTCTGAGGCAGAGAAAATTACCGTGCAACCTAAACGCCTGGGACAACCATCAAAAAACATCAAAGTCTTTGATGGCTTCTTGTTGAACTGGTTTGGAGGTTCATGCTCTTCAGAAACTTTTTCTAAATGAAAGAGCTCACAATATCCCAATCTAGCCATGGCTATGTTATCGATGGACGGGGTTATAAGAGCACCAGTGCACCTGGCTATCCGCTCCAGCAGTGGCCGCTTAACATTTAACACCAAAGAGATCTCTTTTTCCAGTAAATACTCCTGAGCATGAGAAGATACACTTTTCTCTACAAGTAGCACATTAGGATGGTGGGCCTCAATTTTTGAAACAATCATCTTCAGATGCTCCCTTTCCTGTTAGAATAATAGAACTCATAAACTTGTCCCTAATTACTCTTATCTCAAATTCTCGAATCATAGAAAGATAGACAATCTACCAAATACCTGTTGCAATAATGTGTTAAAAGATGCCAACTGATTGGGAACTTTTTGGTACTCAAGTGCTCCTCCTAACAGAAGCAATCTAGCATTTTTGCAGTGTGAATTCATTCGCTTGTGTTTGATATTCTTCGTACAGACTACTCCTTTAACAAGGGTGCTGCATTGAAACAAAACTGAATGATGAGACATGACTAGCCAAGCCTAAGACGCAAATGTTTAACGAAAAGACTAGTTACCTCTCCCTTGGACTTCCAGAAGCTACACATTTCACCTTTACATAATAACCAGGATCCATGCTGCCTCCTTCACTAGTATCTGGCTTCACAAAATTCGCAGCTTGCCATGCTAGTGATGTAACTATGTCAATCCAGTCATCCGAACCGCTTTCTTTCCCCGACTGTACTCCTTCACTTTGCAATAACTGTAAGACAAGAGCCCTGAAATGACCCTGTACAACAGTTTCCATAGGTTCCTTGTGATCCACATGCTCTTTATCCATGGTGGTAAGGTTTGCACTTGAAGAAAATATTGCAGCCGATTCTCCAATTTCATCGTCCTCATCATCATATGTGAAGAAATTATTTTCATCCTCATTATCTTCATCAAGTGGAGGAGGAAACCAAATGAGATCACTATTTCTAAGTTCGAACGGCTTTTGCTGCTTCTCTAGCTGGTTGTGATATACAGACAAATTTTCAACACTGGCATCAGCAGTCGCTGGATCCTTCGTCCCTTTCTCAAGCCTTCTTAAAACATATGAGGCTTCTTGATCAAAGGGACCATTATTCTGAGACCTTGGGATCTCAAGTAGATCTTGCTGTACAGAATGCCCAGCTCTATTGGAAGTAAAACGAATCCTAGAGGGGCTGTCCGATGGACTTGATCCAGCTGACCTTAAACTGTACAATTCATGCCTAGTACTAACACTACTCGAATCTATATCCGAAGTATCATGAAAATAGCTACTTGACGGACTAAAAAATTGCCTTGTTGAATCCCCTCCTTCGTCTTCATCACTCCTGAAATTATTAGCAAAGGAGTAACAAATTTTATTACCAACAAGACTAACAGTTTCTGTGTCCCAAAAGCAGCTTACAACAATATACCAAGTGTAATCCACAAGTGGGGTCTGGGGAGGGTAGAGGGTATACAGACCTTACCCCTACCTCGTAGAGATAGAGAGGTTGTTTCTGATAGACCATCGGCTCAAATAAAGCTTCCAAGCAGTTTGAAAAAATGGAATAGAAAAATGAGAGCAATAACAACAACGAAACAATGTGAGAATGGAGAGCAGTAAACAACACGTAGAGGAAAGAACAATAATGACACTAAAATAATGTGATAATCAAAGAACACAAAAAACAGCTGATAACCAAAACCGAAGAACAAGAAACTACAAGAATAGTTTTATTGGACTCCGCACTCAACTGAAACAAATGTGAGCACTTTCAATTCACATATAGGTAAATGAGCAAAAGGATTATAAGTTGAATATCCTAGAAGGGAGCATAGATATGACACATCATCTCATATTTGCATCATCTGCTACTTCAAGATAAAATATCTCTGGGTACTAATCCAAAACAAATCTTGAGAAAACATAAAAGTTCCAATCTCTAGTACAAAAAATGTCAGAGGCTTCAAAAAACTAAATCAACAATAAGATAATTAAATGATTATGCAGGATATATGTTCTTCATCTAATACTAACAGATTTCAAAAGCACGTCACATTGATAACAAAGTTAATATGAAAACTACAATATGATACCCTTGCTCAGTACCTGCTTGGCGAGTGACGTAGAGATATCGGAGACGGATGACCTGAAAAGGTTGTAAAACTACTCTTAACTGGTGTATGTGAAGAATAACCATCAAATCTGTCACTATTGAAATTTGGTGATGTTGATTCTGCGCTTTCTCTAGGACACTCAAAAGGACAAGTTTTGTCTCTATACTTCCCAACACCATTATTCCAAGTCCTTAACTCGGAACAAAACTTGCAAGACTTTATACCAACCACTTCCCCTTTTAATCCAGATGCAACAACATCAAAACATCCATTACTGCGAGTACAACAATCACCACAGAAAACTCCATTGCAAATTTGGCAATTGTACTTGTTGCAAGAATCAGTAAACCTCATCTTGCATTCCCAACAGATTTTTACACTGTCAACATCCATGTTTAATCCACTCGTTCCCCACGATATCCAAGATTTAACTTTCTCAATCAAATAAAAAACTGAACTTTCAAATACTCCCATAGACTGGAAGTAATGAGTAAACCCCACCAAGAATGACAACACAATTCTGCCTCAATTTATCAAAGTTCATAACTTTTTCTCCTAATCTGTATCTAAACACAATGGAAACTATCAAACCCCACAACAAAAAATGGGGGGTTTCTTTTTTTTTTTCCTGCAATTTACATTAAGTATATATCTTTTTTCTTCAAAGAATGTATGTGAAAAAAATTCCCCCAAAAATCACTATATATTGGAAAGGGGGAAAACAGATTACAGTAATTTAGAGTGAGACCAATTATGGTATGTACACCAATGACATGACCTGGAAGTATAAAATCTTGAAAACAAATAAGGAGTGAAATTAAAGTGCTTTTGACCAATATATAGATATTGAAACCTAAACACATAAGCTCAACCAATCCCAGAATCTTCAACAATAGTTCCCAAGATCCAATTTTTCATTACAAGAAACACAAAATCCAGAGCTAGGTACCCATATAAACTAGTTATACTCAATAAAATCCCAAAAAACAAGAACCCCACCAACAGAAAAGTGTCAAGAAACACAAAATCCAGAGGTTGGTACCCAAATAAACTAGTTAAACTAACCAAAAACCCCAAAAAAAAAAAAACAAGCAGAAAAGTGTCAAAACAAAAGAATACAGATCAAGAAAACACAAAAAGGGATTAAAGTTCCAATCTTTTGATGAATTGTAAATGGTTTTAAAGAACAAAGAGTACAAAAATGAAAAGGAGAAAAAGGAAGAGTATAGAATAGAAATTTTTCCCTTTTCTAGTGGCTCTAATCTCCATGTACATTATAACCATAATCTGCTGCTTCTGCTTCTTCAACAAGAACAATATTTTATCTCTCTTTCCCATTTTCCCTAGCATGGCTTTTGCTTTCAATTTCATTTTTCACTTCTCAAACTAACATTAAAATAATAATAATCCATTAAAATACACTTTTTTTTTTTTTTTGTATTTGTGTATATCAACATGCAACTTATAGCTAAATAGAAATCCACATGCATATATACAAAATACAACTCTCTTTTTCTATGTAGCTTTTGCTTTCTATCACTATCCACTTTATCTTTCTTTAAGGTTTATGTTCAAGAAAATGACACCCTTTTTTGAACTTGTTGTATATTATTTTTTTATTTATTTGGTTTGGTTAGAATTATTTAATTCTTTTATTAAACTGTTTTGTATTCTTTTCTCACTCATTGGTTAGAATTGGAATATATTATATAATATATAATGCTAAACTTGTGCTCTTTTTGGATCTTTCTTGTTTTTTTATTTTTCACATGGAGTTTGATATTCACCAAAGATTAATTTTTTAAAATTTGTGTTGGGTAATTTTATATTTGGATATAAATCTTTCTAATAAAAATAATTTTATAGTGGTAAGATTTGATCAGAACGTCGTTAAAAGCTTAAGTTGTTAGAAAAAACATATTCTCTTATATAGGTTTGATCTTTTTTATTGATGATTGAGAACGTAATAGATGAAATAAGACTCGATGCACACTCTCACATACAAGTCTTATTCTTTTTTCACCCAACAAGGTTTATTGTAGAGTCATAAGTATTCTTTCATCTTTAATCAGAGAATCTGAATACGTCCCCCTAGGCATTATTCGTCTCTATTGGGGAGTATTCTTTTTAATGGATCAATCATAAGACCTTTTGTTGCTTCGATATATGTTGAAATACGTAAACCATCTAAAAAGTTAAGTTATTTTAGTTTCTCATATGTTAACACAACCTATGGCATAAAGACATTCGAGTTGCATCTGAAGCTTTGTGTTTCATCTTTCCTACTATTAAAATTTTTCATATTCGACCCACCGCACATCAAGAACTTTATCTTCTTATCTATGATGCGATTACATTAAAAGTCGATTAAATTTGAATTTGTATAAGAAAATCTCACATTAAAAGATAAAGTGTATCAAAAAAAATTCTAACCTAAAACATCTCATTAAATTTAACTACATACTCAATAACATAATATGGAATTAAGTATTCTTTCTTTCTATATTCGTTTCTCACTCATTGGAATTAATCATTAAAATTATAATATATAACACAAATTTATTTTTTAAAGTTGATATATTCTCGTTATAAAAGTAACTAATATATATCTCTATTGTTATATAAATGACTCACATATATCATTATTTTCTAACAAAAGTGAAAAAATTAATTTTAATTTTTTTAATTATTTTTTAAAAAAGATATAATCTATATGGGATATATTTGATCCTCCTCACACACATTCTTTTTTTTTTTAACAATTAGTTTAAATTTATTATTCTGGTGGTCAAATTTATTTATGTTTTATTATTTTTTTATAAAATTTATTATAGATGATTCAATTTTTTTGTACAAATACAAAAATTAAATTATAATATAGCGGAACAAATAGTTTTAAATTATAATATAGCTACAAAAAAAGTTAGTTTTAATTTTTTTTCTTTACACTAAAAAATGAAAGAAAAAAAAATAAGAAACGCAATTAATGATAATCAACAAACTCAGAAAATATTTTATGTATGAAAAAAATTAAAATATATCTTGAGTTTTGATAGAAGGATCATATTATGCCCTTACATAATTATTTTTAAAATTAAAAGTCAAAAATATCAATTTAAAACTATTTTTTTCACTTTCGTTAGATAAATAATATATTGGTGAGCTCTTTTTGTATCGATAACAATATATATGAATCATTTATATATCGATAAAAGTACATATGGGTTACTTTTCATAATAAAAATATATCAGCTCTAAATAACATAGTTATATGTTTTTTTCGTTTATAATATTAAATCTTTTCTTCCAATGAATCTTATTTAAATATTATTGAATTCCTTGAGCTGCTATTGGTCAGAAACAAAGAATGGAATTAAGTATTATGTCTGCTATGTCAGCTGCATTAAGCAAGTCGTAAGGAATCATTTATTAAGCGCGGAATGAAATAGATAAGAATATTTTTTTCGAATTTTTTTATATAAAATAATCAATTTTATTACTATAATTTAAAAATTAAAGTAAAATAATTTCAAAATTAACTAATATTTTAAATTAAATTAAATAATATTAAATTTTCAAATTTTTATCTTATGTATGGAACGATTTCTTAGATTTTGACCCTTTTTCTTCAAATATTACGTTGGAATTTTGTCATTGTGTCACTTTTCTTGCATGTTGTACGAATAATTTTTTATATAGTTTTAATTCTTTAAATAAACAAATTTTAATGGAGTAAAAATATCGTATTGAATCGCTTTAAGTTGCATGATTAAGTAATTTATCGTATCATATTTAAATAAGAATATTTATACATACAAAGTTACAAACATGTGTCATGTAGATATTGAAATCGAAATTTGATTTTGATTTAATTTTTAAATAATAGAAAGATTTGCATTTGGTTTTTCATATAATTAATGCCTTTTGCTTTCTTTACATATAGTCAAACTTGTTATAATAATAATATTCCATTATAACATATAGTAGCAATTATTTTAGGGTAGAAACCTAGCTTAAAAATAAAACACCATTTTTGTCATTTTATCTAAATTAATAAAGTATATACACATTGACATAATTTTTTTCCAAAATTTTCCTCTTTTCACGTCTTTTCCTATTTCTTGACATTTCATGAAAACACATATAACCAAACAAAAAGAGAAAAAGAATGTAAAAAGTATTTGTCAACTTCCCTAATCGTAATAGTAGTTGACAGTTCGATATATTATGTTTTCGCTATACGTAAAATATAGAAAATAAATAAATCATAAGCGATATTTTCTACTCTGTATTATTTGTTAAAAGCTATTTTTACCATTTGGATATGTGATTTTCTGATCACATAACAATAATTTATTAGTTACATCAAGATTTTTCTCGTTAGAAGTAACTCTAATAATAGTAGATCATTAGAATGTTGTGTCCAAACAGTTTATTTCCGCTTTTCAAGGCTGGTATAGAATATCGAAATCGAATTGAGTCAAAAAATTTAGTAATTTGGTATTTGATAATTCGGTATTTAAGAGTAAATTTTAGAATTATATATGATATTCGGGTTTGAATTTGATATGAGACATTAGTATCATTTGGTATTTGATATTCTTTCTCGAATACCAAATTATTTTATTTAATAAAGGTCATATATCAACATATTCATTACTCCTAATTAGTACAAGTCGAAAGAGAAAATTAAAGAATAAGTGTGATCAATTCAAATACACATGTATTTTAGTTGTATCAATTTGTTTTTCTTGTTGTCTTCTTACTTGTTGATATTCTATTGTATAGTGCCTCCAGATAAAAAAGATAGAAATAATTGGAGAAATAATATTAACTTTGTAATACAATCAGCTATATATATCGTATTATTGAATATCGTACCGTACCAAATTGAAATTTATTTTACCGTCCGAATTACCAACCAAAATTTTTAAAAATTTGATATTGATCCTAGCTATTTTTAACTACCAATTATCAAACTATTAAACTTAAAATTTGAAAAATCCGAATCAAATACCGAACACCCACACATACTACTCTTTTTTCACTTATTGGAAATGTCTAGAAATGAAGGAAATATAGCTGCTTCCATTTTGAGGAAAAAAGGAATAATCTCCCATCTCCATCTAACTTTAATAAATAATTCTCATTGTTTTAATATATGTGAACTATATTTGATTGTACCAAAAGAAAAAAAGACTTTAAAATTCATTTTAATGTCATAATATTATAATATTCTTATGATTATAAAAAAATAAATTGGATTAGAGAAAATGGAACCAAAAGTGAGGTAGTACATAATAATTCTACCCATTGAATTAGAATTCCATGTAAATTACCAAACAAGAAAATCATGAATAATATAACATATGATCCATATTGTCTAGAAAACCCAAAAAAAGATTTGTTGCACTTAATTTAATTTTTAATCCATTTAACTTTTTATTTTTATTTTGTAATTTCTTAATGTTAACTTTTTATTTGATATATTTAAGATAATATACGATTGAAAATATTTTAATATATTATATTATTTTTAAATTTAAAATCATAAAATATATTTTTAAAAAAATCTTCATTTTTATAAATTTTATATCAAATCAACATCAGATAAATAAATTGAAACAAATATCGGTAAACCTAGGGCTTAGGTTTGTTAAGAAAACAACATCCATGTGTCAATTTTCAAGTTATATTTTGCTTTTTGCCTAATTGCCTCATGTATTTGTTTGTCTTTTTCCTAATTTTGCACCCCCTTTTGTAATACTACTCTCTTTTTCTTGTTGGCTTTTTTCTTTAATTATTAATAATTCATAAAAATTTCCTCATTTTTTTCCAATGTTTTTATAACACAATTAATTGAAGGATTGAATCCCTTTTGTTTACACTTTTCCTTCTACATGTTTACTTGTATTAACACCTAAGAGATTCTCAAATTTGTCTCCAATATTATTCATGTGATCTTAAAGGGCCCTTTTTAGGGTTAAAGAAATTGTTTTAGGTACTTATTGAGATATGTGATAGGTTGATTGAATTTCTCCGTCATTAACTTGAATTTTAGAGAACGTCTTTTATATATATTGATGATAATAAAGAGAGAATATCTCGCTTACTTTCCGATAGATTTAGAATTCATTTGAATTAGTTGATTGTAAATAGTTGATAAGCTACTGAAGATCATTTGAAGTTCTAAAAATAATTTTATTAGTAAAAAATTAATATATTTGACGAAAAATACACAAGCAAATCATATTTATAAGTTAATTTAATTAGCTTATAAACTTAGTTAAATATTAAATCATGCTACCAAAATACACAAACAAATTATATCTATAAGATAATTTAATCAGTTTATAAAATTAGTCAAATACCTTCTTATGAATGGATATAAATTTAAATTAATCTGAATTAATGAATTTAATTAAACTTTTTAGGGTTTTAGCCTTTTTAGGTGCAACCCTACAAAAGTCTCCCTCAAATAATAATAATAAGAAGAAGAAAAGGTGACACATCATTTCTTCATCATTTTGTGTCATTTACATGTAAGGAAATTAAAATTTAAGGATAAGAGAGAAGACTTGTATAACCCATTTTAAAACAATTAAATTAATTGTTTCCAAATTCCAATTAATCATTATCATTCATGAGTCATCACCTAGGTTGAATATATTGTCATTTTATAGTTTGAAGGCAATTTATAGCTTCTTATTTTTCATAGGATAATTCATGATAAATATATATATTTGCACTGATTCACATCAAATTATGTTAATTCATTGTAATTAATTTTATACATAATAAATGCTTATGTATAATACATGTTACACATTTTTCAATTGTTTTTTAGGGGTCAAATACAGTGATGGAGCCAGAATTTTCGATAAGAGGGGTCAAAATTCATAAAAATAGACACACAGAATAGCCGAAGGCGGTTCGACATCTATTATATATACATAAAAATATTATTTTAACTATGTATAAATAATGTAATTTTCCGTCGAAGGGAGTTCACTTGTACCAAGGTGGCTCTGCCCCCTGGTCAAACAATTGGAGCTATATTGTTACTATACTCAATAGTTGGAGTAATTTCTAACATTTTTTTCCTTGAACATTTCATTTTGATTACTTTACTTTGCATTTTTTGTGCTATTTTGACCATATAAAAAAAATAGTACTTAACCTATTTCCTACAAAACATTTAACTTGCCCTTCATACTAAAATAAACAGTCCAAAAAAATTATTATTATTTTAGAAAAATTAGATATAATTAAGTGCATTTTATTTTTCATTTTGATCTTAGTAATAATTATTCTTAGAAATAATAAAAATTAATTACTTATCATGAAAATTTGAGTGAAGGACATATACACAAATTTCAATATTATAATTGCAAAGTTTATTTTTTAAAAAATTAATAAAGAGAGATAAAAGAAAGAATATTAGCTGAAAAGATAAAAGAGAGAATATTTTGTTAAAAGAGATTTTAATAATTTAAATTATTATAATATAATAACAAAATATATAAATAAAAATTAAAAAATATGACAAGTAAAATAATTCGATAGAGTAATATTTAATTTCCATTTCATATCTAATCACATTTAATATTATAATGAGATGACTTTTTGGGAATTGTGGTCATTAAATTCTTGGATCCATAGGCTGGCCACTAAAAATTAATTCCAACATTTAAAACACACATTTATATTTATATTTATATGGGATTGAGTAAGGATGTTAAAATTAGCTTATAAAATTGTGATCGATTTTATTTATTTATATTTGAGGGGTTAATATATATTTTATTAATAGAGTTCATTTTGATTTGTTTAATTTAGTTTTTTGTAAAATTAGGCTAATAAATAATTTAGATTGACTCTTGAAAAAAATTATCTAAATACTTTTAAGAATGTTTGTTTGATATAAGGGGGGGAAATTTATTAAATAGTTAGAAAAATTGCAAGAAAATAAACTTTAAGTTTAAATTTAATAAAAATTGAATGAATTGATTTACGATCTGATTCTTAGCTTATTCTTATTTGTCTATTTTAACGCAAATAACATTTAAGCGGGTCAATGACCCGCACCCCACCCCACCAAAAAAAAAATAATCCAATAATACTACTCCATTCGAATTCTTCTACTTAACATTGAATTGATGATTAAATGAATATTATTTAACAATTCATTTCATTAAATTATTTTTATTGATGTTTTGAATTTAAATCTAACTACTAGTAATAATCTAATTAGTTTGAGAAATGTTACTTAATATTAATGGAAAAGAGTTTGAAAATAGTTTAACTTTGACTGAAATTGTTGTCACGATACCAAACTTTTTCGAGGACTTCTTACCTCCTCCACTATTTAACATTTAATAATATATTTTAAAGGTATATATGTGCCCACGTGGACACATTACAATTTATAATGATACAATATTTATGGTGTCCACGTGACACATATATTTCTTTAAAATACAATATTAAATAGTGCAGTCAAAGTTTGATATTGTTATAATAATTTTAATCAAAGTTCGAATATATTTTAAATATTTTTCTCTAATATTAAAGGTAAAATTTTAAAAAAGAATTCATTGCAATTTGCTAAAATAAGATGGTAAAAAATAATAATTTTATTTTTAGTATATTTAATTAACCAAGTATATTAACAAGTAAGAAGGAGTCAAGGAAGTACTAATTTATCTTTTTTTATAGTTATATATGTGAGCACTTTCAACAAACATCATTAGTTTTGACCCTAAAATGGTGTTATTGTTTGTGATACCTTTTTTCTAGGGAAAGTTCACATTGCTCCAAGAAATATTCCACATAAGTTTTATTAATTAATTTTATTACAAAAGTACAGATGAAAAAATAAAATATATAGAAGAATTCAAACTTATTTTTAGTTATCTTTTTAGTCCATTTTAAAAAGAATGTATTTTTTTAGTAAGATTTTATTTTGACTTTTCACGTTATATACTTAAAATTACAAAATTAATAAACATAATAGATTTTATTTATTTTTAATTCAAATTTGAAGATTAATATTTATTTATTTTTTAAATATTTTTTGTAAAGTTAAAATCGAACAAATAAATTAAACTTAAGAAAATATCCAATAAAGTGAACATTCTATGACCAATGAAAGTGTGAGAATATTATATTATATGGTTTTCCCAAATTGTGTAGCCATCATCTTACTTTAAAATCGAACAAATAAATTAAACCTAAGAAAATATCCAATAAAGTGAACATTCTATGACCAATGAAAGTGTGAGAATATTATATTATATGGTTTTCCCAAATTGTGTAGCCATCATCTTACTTTTTGAAAATATTAGCATTAGTTGTACATGGTGGGTATCTTAAATAAACAAAAGAAAATTTTTTCTTTAATCTTATAAAAAAAAAACATTTCTTTAATCTTATAATCCAAAATGATACCTTCTTGGAAAGTAATAGGGTTAGAATTAAACTATCATTTGATTTTGGGAAATTGATGAAAGATAAAAGAAATATTTTGAATTAGAATTTTGAGAATATAATGGAAAAAAATCTAATGAGGATATTGTTTTCTCGTGTAATAATTGTACACTATGCAAATTTAATTAATCGATGTCTCAAAGTAGATCGAATTACAATTATTATTTTTATGTAAAATAATCATTTAGTAAATGGCATTTTTTTTTAAAAAAAGATTCTTGTTATTTATCAATTTTTTGTCCAAAACTCTTTAAAACAAATCGAAAATCTCATGAGAAAAAATATTTTTTTTCCATTTCTATTTACTTTTTTACTTTCTACATCTTGAGACCAAAAGGTCATACTCTTTAATCCCAATAAAGTGTAATTAAATTTTATGAGATAATGAATAAGAATAAGATTGAAATACATTTTTTTTACTCAATTTATGAAATTATTGTTGTATTTCAATTTGTACCTAGTTAGATGATTTTAATCTTGGAAATTTGCTTAAAAACATCTAATCTATATTGTCTACTTAATTATCAAGCTAAAGACTTTCACTCTTGAATTATTCTATGAGAACTTAGGAAACTATTTTCCCCTTTTCATTTGTTGCACTAAAACATTATAGAAAATCATATTATTTTTTTTCGAATTAGTTACCTCATTCGTTTCAAAATTACTTGTTTTGTTTATTTTTTTTTCGAGAGTCAAACTATATAGTTTTTATCAATATTTTAGAATATATATTTTCATCAGATTGAATTGAAAGAATTACAACTTATAATAAAAACACTTTTCATATAGTTTTTAAATATTTAAATTGTAATTTTAAAATATTAAAATATCTAATCTTATAAGCTCTGAAAATTAGTTAAATTAATATACAAAAAGTTAAATATGACAAACTAATGTGAGAGGGGAAAATAGTAAATTTCTCAATTGTTGAATAAAAGTTGTGGTATTGTCATGAAAAATAGAAAGAAAAGACAAAAAAAAAAAAAAAAAAGATTAAAAAAAAGGATTGATGGAGATTAAAGTTTGGACTTTTATTGAATAATTTCTTTTGTCTATTTGAGGGGCAGATTAAATAGTGGACAAGTCATATAAAATGAAAATAGTTTTTCTCTTTTTCAAAAATGCACTCAATTATTTGAAAAAAGAGTAAATAAAAGCATCTCAAATCAATAATGTCATATTGCTTAATGGAGTATTGAAATTTTTACTTTAAATTTCTTCTATTCTATTATTTTTAAATGGTGCATTATTTAGGAAGAGAAATAGATATCGCAAAATAAATTATTAAAAGGTAGTTGTTACGAAAAATTACCTTTTATCATCACTAATTATCTTTGTTATCACAATCAGCACAATTATTGTCAATCATCATTATTATCGTCAATCAGCAATCACCTTTGGCATCACAATAACCATTAGTAACCATCATTGTTTATACTGTCAACAATTATCATATCTACCACATCTGTCGTTATATCTCCTGTTGCCACCATAACCATCATCGTCACCATAGCCACGTCCTCTAACACTTCTATGATCAATTTCTACTACTAATCATCTCCACAATTAAAATTATCACCGCCATCAACTATCACTAATACGTTGTCAATCACCACACATTTTCCCATAACCTTTGTTGTCGTCACCACCACATCCACCATTGGTATCTGCCACTACCTTTGTTGTGACTGCTAATTCTACTACAACCACCTCCACTATCACTTAGCATCGCCACCAATTACGTCCACCAACACATCGTCGATTATCGTACACTTTGTAGTCACTATCATCGACACCGCCAACTACGTACTAACACCAACCAACTTCGTCATTACAACCATCACTGCTTCTACTAATTAACTGTCACTATCGCACCAGTAACTATAACACCAACCATCTCTACCATCACAACTATCACACATTCATTACTAGCTAGTCACTAACACCAATCATTACCACCACCACTATAAACCATTTTTACCATCACTAGAGAACATAATACTTTAAATTTTATCAAGTAATAATTTTATATTTTTTAATATGTAATTATTTTTATATGAATCGTATATTTCTAATGTTTTTCTAAAAAAACTTGCTATCTTCGGATATCGAAACACAAATAATCTTTAATTATTCAGTATTTAGATCTAAAAATAATATTATAATAATTTTAATATGAAATCCAATTTTAACGTCTTAATTCGAATGAAAACAACAAATCATTTCCTTTTCTTTTTACCCTTTAATTAACAACAAATAAGGCCTTAGTTTGGGTGTCTATCAATATTTCTCTCTAAAACTTTTTAGGTATGAAACTAGAATAATTTGGAAGAATACCTAAACCTCTAAAATTAGGCACAAATAATTAATTTCACATCTTAATTAATCAATGTATAGTATTATTACATTTTATACTAATGCAACTTGGTCAATGTAAATGAGGTGCACTGACTTGAAATTGTCACTTTGACCATAAACTTGGACAAGGAAAGTGGTAATGTTTTTTTAAAAAGAGTTTTTTTATTTATTTTAAAAAAAGTATAGATTATAATCATGATTTTGTCTGCCAGTGTATTGGAGGGTTTGCTATTGATGTTTATATTGTATATTTAAATTGATCGTAAAAATATTGTGAGAGATGATTAAATGAGATATAAATTATTTATGATTTAAAATAAAACGAAGATGGAAGATTAAAGTAGAAGATTAGCCGATGGTCATTTGCAAGCGCTTGAGAGGGTCATATTAATTCGACCTAAATGTTCATTACAAATTAAAAGGTAGTTCATTTTTGGGTTATTTTTGCAAAGATTTGAAATGATAATTTTGGACCATTTATGTAATAAGTTTACTTAAATTAACAATAGCTAGACTAGTTCATTTAGACGTAATTAATTTGTTTTAAAGAAATAACATAATTAGTTATATTTTATTATCACACACACACACACACATATATATATATATATATATATATATATATATATATATATATATATATATATATATATATATATATTGAGGAAGATATATACACCTAAATACATACTATATACTTTAGCTACAAGATACACTAAAACAGGATGAGACGCGAGCAACAGAGCAAGACTTATTATGTTCGCAGATACATGTGAATCACACTAGATACATCTATCTAGTGTGATTCACATGTATATCATTTACCAGATATATAGGAAAATGGTGAGCGGCGAACGAGATCAAAGAAAGGCGCGAGAGATTTGTTAAGTGTCTCAGGTATATGTGAATCCATTTGAAAACATGTAGTCACTTTATCTATTCAAATTACAACTAATTTTGACTATATATATATATATATATATATATATTCCAAAATACATGTATTTGGATATATTTGGATATATCAAAATCTAATAAAATTATAATATTACAAATTAAAATTGTATCTAAGTAATTAGTTACAAAACTATAATAAAATTTATGTAATTAAGTTTCCCATCCCCCCACCCCACCCTAACATATTGATTGTCATTTCTTGAGAGAATTTGTGTGTTTGGTACAATAACTGACCAAATTATGAGTAGTACTTCTTTTAGAGTGTACAATCAATTTAGCTGCATTAGCCGTCGGCCCAATATTATATATGTATACATATCACATTTTTTAAAAATTTAAAACGAATTTAAGATTTAAAATTTTATAAGAAAAAGATATTATTTTTAATTGAAAAGTGTTCAGAGGCTATTTTTGTTATTGATATATTGATCGAATCAGTGAGAAAGTAAAAATAGTAATATTTTCATATGAAATAAAATAAGAAAATGTTTCTTATTATTTTAGTGAGAAACTATTTTTCATCATGTATTTTGTTTTATTGAGCTGGTTTAGTGAGAAACGAGCGAGAAAATTATATTTTATAACATAAAGTTTTCACTCATTCATGATAGAAAAACCTTTCAAATAATCTCAATATTTTTTTTGAAAATATTGTTAATGAGTAAATATACTCCTCTTTCTATTTAATTGACATGTTCGATCGTATGGAAGCAACCTTTGATAAAGTGCAAAGTAAAGTTGCGTACAATTGTCCTTTACGATTGAACCCTTTCCTAAATCTTGTGCATAGCGCAAATTTTAGTGCACCAAAATCACTTTGAAATGTTAGTATGTTTAATATTCTTTTTTTAAAAAAAAAAATTAATGACAAGAGAATTGAATGATTAATATATTTTTATTTATTTATTTTTATCTTTGATTAACACATTAATTTCTTCTAATAATGATATAAAAAAAATTTAAAAAAATGATTTCTCAATTTTAATTTTTTACCTTCTTTTTTTAATACTAATATAACGTGTTTAAGATCATGAAACTATAATAATATTTTCATACATTATATATAATTTTATTTTAAAATCATAAAATTAAAATTTTTTATTCTTTTTTATAAATGATTTTTCCAAGAAAATTATAACTAAGAAATGAAATATAGAGTATAGTTTTTGTTTTTTTGACTAATATGAGGAGTAAATAGAAACGAACGGCTACAACCTAACATTAGAATTGATTACTTTTAGACTTCTCAAAATGGCCGCCACTTCATATCATTCAATGTGCAATTTTTAATGACAATTTCAAAGTTGTCCAACTAATTATTTCATTAATTAATTAATTATGAGTATAATTAAGTTTAGCACAACAAATTTAATTATTATTGATCCCAATATTATTAATACACCATATTTAGTATTAAACTTATACACTTTAGCCAATGACTTTTTATTTTTTAAGACAAATTATATTGAGATTAGTTATTTTGATATTATCTTTTAATGACCGTTTGATTTGATATATTATAAATCACACGCATAACATAATTTCTAAAAAAAAGTTTGATTATGGTATTTTTGTCATTTTATTATTTTTATCATGAGATAACTAATCATGACACTGTTATACAATCCTCTTTCAGGTATTGTTGCTGATACTAATTACTAATTCTGGTATAACTTATTTTTGAATTAGCATTCAAATTCAAAGAGATTAAATTTTTTCTCAAAGCTATCTATGTTTGTTCATTATAATAAACAACCCCTTAGAGTGTGTTTGGCATGGACAAGAATATCCTTTAAAAAATATTGTCTGATTTCTCATGGTTGATTTGTAACAACATATCCAATGTAACTTCACAGGCAGGGGCTGAGCCACCTTATGGTCAGGGCGGTTGGATTAGTGAAAAAAAATACTATCTATATATGGTTGAAATAACTTTTTATATATATATATATATAGTATGTGTTTACCCCCCTTCGATTAGTTCGTGTGCTTATATCTTCCGAGTTTGAAACCCCATTAGTGAAAGTTCTAGTTCCGCCACTATTAAATCACAAGTGCCGTCTTGAGAAGATAAATTGTACCCAAACCTTATCCCTATTTCATTAAGAAATATCTAATGAAGTTGTTTCGAAAAGACCCTCAATAAATACCAAAAAATAAGTTGATTATTTTCCAAAAATATTTTTCATAAAAAAATATTTTTTCTTCGTACCAAACACTATCTTTGATACTTTGAGGTGTTATAAATAAGTCTAAAAGAGAGGGCATTGAAATCTTTTCCTCTTTGGCTGCACAAGTTAGCCCCATGATGTATACATTTTCCTCCTCTTGAAAATAATATAAACTTCAACACATCCTAAACTTTTCTTTTCCCATTAAAAAAAAAAAAAATACAAGAAAAACAATATTGAAGATTACAAAAAGAGCAAAGGGATCAAAATGTATAAATTTGATCTTAAAGGTTTGATTTTTCTTCTTGTTTTACTAATTACATCAATAAATATTGTTTCAAGCATAAGAGATATTGAAGAGAAGAATTATTTGCTACAAAATCAACTTCCAAGAGGGCCAAGTCCACCTTCTGGTCCATCTCCATGCCATAACAAGCTTGATCCTTTCAATAAAAACAAATTTTCATTTCATCTAGATTATGTTATATGTCCATAATATTTTCTGTCATATCGATCGACGTGAAATTTCACTAAATGAAGTCTGAAGAGGATATATTCATCATACATTCATATTTATTTCTAAACTATATAATTAGGTTATTTCAGGTAGAGTTTGATCGCTTATATTATATGATCATTCAACTAATGTAAATAATGTAATAAAGTCATTTTTCTTTCTTTCTTATTTTGTAACTGAAAAATCACTCGATTAATGAAAATAGAATAGCAAAGTTATTCTTTTTTATTTTGTATAAAAAAAAAAAAGTCAAATTACTATTGCTATATCAAACAACTCACTCCTTAGGTTCATGTGCACTACTATTTCAAAATAGTTTTTCATTTTTAACATATTGAGAATCTTTTTTCCTCCATATTTTGTTTTTAGTATTAATTACTTTTGAAAATATTTTTTAAAACGTAATACTAAACATTAACTAATAAAAATAATATAATTATGACAATTATTATTTTCTTTATAAATATGTCAAATTCAAATGTAACTAAATAAAAGTAAAGAGAGGAAGTATATTCTTTATCGAAAGTGTATTTCAGGTAACAATTAATTCAGTAATATAGCACGCAAGGTTTGAAGTCAAAAATTAAATTTTAAAAATTCAACAATAGCATAGACATAGACTATAGGACTATTTAATATTTTAAATATCCCAATCATTATCATAGAAAATTTTATTTCCACCAAACATAGAGTGAGAACAACTATTAACTCAAATAACACACTAATATATGATTTGTGGAATAATGGTAAGGCTGTTTTATTTTTAACTAAAATTTCTTAGTTCAAATTTTAGATATGGAGAAAACTTTATTGAAAGTGTCACCCTCGAAATATTAATGAGAGATTCAAATTTAATTAGAGCATAATAATATCGAACAACACCTCACCAAATTTAATTAGCATTCCTTCTCATTATTTTTCAAGCATCCTAACTTTTTTCATGTAATTAAAATAAGTTTGTAGAACCAAAATCAGAATTTAAAGTTTATGAATTTCTTTCTATAAATTCAGAGTTCCAACCAAAACTCAAAAAATTGGCCGAACTCATAAGGAACACACATATTTCCATATTGATTAAATGATTGAATACCTTTTTTATTCAATTGATTTTAAATATTGTGTCACGTTATAAAATTGTTGCTGAAAATATACTCTACGACTTAAGAGTATATTTGATATGACATAGCAATAGTAAAATATTTTTTTTTATTATAACAAGTATAATATATTTAGTGAAATTTCACTACGTAAAATAGAGTGTATATAAATTTATTACTATCTCATGTAAATATAAAGACTGTTTTCGAAAGATCATAGGTTCAAGTGTGTCAAAACGATGAATAGAGTAATGAAAAAAAGCATAGCAGTAAAATTAGAAAAATATCCTATCGACAAAAGGAACCATAACAATAATAAAGTAGTACGATAATCAAAACCTAATAAACCTTTTTTTATTATGAATTAAATTTTATTAAAAAAAACACTATATACATCAATTTCAATAGTTGAAGTTGAATAATCATACAAGCAAAGTAAGTCTTTAATATGTACAAGGTACATTAAAAACAATAGTTAAAACATGGAAATTATTAAGATTGAGGTCTTATTCATTGATCCTCTCTCTTTCAATATCTTATAGGAAGCAATTTTTATCTAATTTTATTTAAATTTTTCATTCATTTTCTACATCAAATTTTTATTAATTAAAATGAACTATCGATAAAAATTGAATTGTAATTTATTAGAAATTGAAACATTTTTATTTATTCATCTAGGTTGCAACACGTTTTCTAGCATATGAGCCAAATTATTGAATTAGTATACTCTTATATGTGACTTAGATTTGGAGTATGATGGTCAAATTAACTAATATTAGCGTTAATTCAGATAAAAGAAATTAACTTTAAAAATAAAATTTACATATTAAAAATCATATAAAATGTATTATAAGCCACAATAATTAGAATACAATTTTTTTTAAAAATATTGTGTTAAAAATAATTCTTTAACCATCCCAATATTAACTTATTTGAATTAATAAGTTAGATTAAATTGACTTATATTTATGTATTTTTGGCTTGTAAACATTTTTTAATTCACTTTACTTCATGCTTAAATATTCATCCGTACACTTTTATTTGTCACTTATTTTTAAAATAGATTTTTATTTTTTATTTTTACTTTCGATATATCAAGAAGAGAATTATTATTTTTTCCATATTTTACTCTTAACATTAAATACTATTTTCTAAATCATTTACTATAAGAGTTGATACTAGACATCAATTAATAGCGATAATGTGGTGAAATACTTGTATCACTAATTAGTGGTAAATGATTTGGAGAATAGTTCAATACATCGTTTATACATTGTTAAAATTATTTGTTTATCTATTCATATTTTAAACTTCCTTATTGAAAAGTTTGATTCTAATAACTATTTCTCAATGAACTCTTCGATAAGAAATGAGTGAAAGAATCATAATCTGTAACACAAACACAAATTTATCTATGATTCACCATGGAAAAAACTTTTGTTTCTAATATTAGTATTTATTCATTTGATATGGAAAAAAAATAGCTTGTCATTTATCAAAATAAATTACAATAAAACAATTAAAATAAAATAATCAAAACCTAAGTTACTCTCTTATCCATATTTTGTACAAGTCTACGCATTTGAAATCTCCAAAACAAAAAATAAGTAAATCCAAATCCAATTAACACAAATAACCATATATTATCTTCTTTATCTTCATTTTCCTCTATTTCAACTATACTAAATTCTTCTCTATTTCCATTTCCCATTATACCCTCCATTAAATGTCCATATAACACATATACCCTCTTCCTATTTCCCACTACAACCGCCGTAGCAAACCCTTCTTCATCAAGGGTAGTTTCGTCAAACACCACTCCGTCGTCCCAATTATTCTCACTTTTTATATAATAAAGTTTATATTGACTCACTACCAAAACGACGCCGTCACTTCTAACGGAGATTCCATCACCCGCCGTTAACTCTCTGTTTAAATTAACAGTCTTCGCCGTTCCGTCGTTAACGTTGACTTTATACATTTTGCCGGAATTTGATTGGACGGCGAGTAAGTATCCATCGGAGACGAAAACGATGCCGTTTAATCCGCATTTGTTATAGTCTACGGTGAGGTCCACGGGATGAGATTTGAAGATCTCCGATCTAGAGAAAATCGAACCTTCGCCGTCGATGTTTACTTTCCAGATGAAGTCTCCGTCGGAGTTTGTGACGTAAGCGTTCCCGGAGGAATCAACGGCGACGTCGTTGGCGGCAGCGGGGTGGATTATCTCTGTTACGGTTGCGATCGGATTTTGGTCGTTTTTGTCTAGGAGCGGGGTGAGGAAGATGCGGCGGCGGGATTTGAGATCGTAGGCGGCGAGTGCGTTGAAAGGGGAAGGATGAGTGGCGGTCGGGATGCGGTGAATGCAAGCAAGGAGGCGATTGTTGTGGCGGTCGATAGCGAGGCCGAGAAATGAGGAATTTTCCGGTAAATCTGTATCGGAGATTAGGGTTTCAGCTACGCCAGATTCAGAAATTGAGAGGAGTTTCTGGTGACGAGTACCGCCGATGATGAAGTTGTGAGATTTAGGATCCCAAGTGAATGACTCCGGGTAGAGAGACGGTGATCGGAAAGTGATGACGTGGCCGGTTTTAGCGGCGGTGGCGATGATGAAACTGATGGAGATTAAAAGGGCAAAAAATGATTTCATTGTAAAGTTTTGGAATTTCTGGTAAGTTTTTTTTTTTTTTTTTCGGACGGAACATAATTTATAAAAAAAAAGTTTTTATTTTATTTTTTTCATTCAAACTAAAAAAAAACTTGGCCAGCAATCCAATGAATATTATTTGAAAAAAATATAAAATATGGTTATCGAATATCATATTCTAAAATATCAAAATCGAAATTAAATATATCGACCTATAATACTGTATATGAGTGTATAATATTTGATACACTGTTAATTTAATATCAAAATCGAAATTAAATATATCGACCTATAATACTGTATATGAGTGTATAATATTTGATACACTGTTAATTTAATGGCCATCTAATATCTTATGGTTGTTTACTCTTAAATTGATAACTAAAATTACTAATTGATTTTTTGATAACAGTTTTAATATTTTTTTATAAGTTATTGAGTAGCCGGTTCTTTAACGCTTTGAAGTTTTTTTATCGAATAACTCAATTGAAAATTAATAAATTATATCTATATCATTTGGTATCTAAAGTGCCTTGACTTAGGTTTAGTTTCATATTTTTATTTTTCGTTGTCTCAAACTTTCAGTTATTCTATAATTTGTCAGTATTTGCTTTTGAACAAGATGTAATCTGTCATGTTTCGACGTAATATTCAATGATTCCTTTTTGTGTCAATTCTTAAAGGTTAAACCGATAATTGAACTAATAACGATCAATAGCCATTAAGTCGATAACCGATAAGTCAATATCTTTGTTCTCTAACAATTTACTTACAACTCAATAACTAATAAGTCAAAGTAATAAACTTCAAGAATCAAACCGATCAATATGCAAGCCTAATTTAGCGACTAAGTTTATTTTTAAAAAAATATTTATGTAATGATAGTCAATATACAATATCAAATTATCAAGATATATAAATTTGAATAAAACGTGATGGTTATAAAAAAAAAAAAGCATAGTGTATACTAAATTACTAATACAAGAAAACACATGAAATTAGCAACAAAAAATTATTGGTAATTCCTAGTTAGTTCGTCGCTAAAAGACTCTTTAACTGATAGAATTTTCTCAAAATTCATCGCTAAATAAAATTAACGTAAAATTTTTATTATTTAGCTTTAAAAAAATTTATCAATCACTAATTTCTTCGTATTATATAATACTCGAATGTAGAGTCAATTAACTTAAAGAGTCATACCAATAATAGGCTGTCCAAACTACTCTTTATAAAAAGTGGTGAATGATTCCCTAATATTCATTCATCTTCTTATATTATGCTATAAAGAATATTAAAGAATAATGTATAAATTTGCAATAATTTCAAATTTTTTGAGTAGATATGACGAAAAATGAACCCCACATGCACCATATTATTTTCACTAATTTGACTTGTAACAAATTAAAATCCAATAATAGTAAGTCACAGTTTCTTGCCTAATTCAACTAATCTAAATACGTTAGAATTTTAATAGCTTAATTGGTTGATTCTTAAATTGTTACATTATAAACTTAGTCTTTAATCTGCCGTAACTATACGCTAATATACTTAGTAGCTAATACTCATAGAGTTTTTGATAATCTATCGCTAATTCATCTCTCTTAAATAGAAAAAAATTGTCCGTCACTAATTCTTTTTAATTACTTCAAATATTATATATATAGTTGTCTCAATTTTTCTCACTAAATTATTACAAAATATAAGACCAAAGTAATAATAGAAAAAAAAAAAAAAGAGAATACAATTATTGGAAGCAACACATGCAACATAGTTTTTTTAAGAGTGTTGATAATCAATCATGCTATAACATCAATTGTATTAATTCATCATTCAATAATTAAGTGTTTAAAGAACATAAATATTAAATTTAAAAATATAGAACATAAATAAAATATGTAAAAAAGAATAAAATGGTGGGACACCAAAATGCACCGACCACATGCATTTTGATTGACTTGAAGATTAAGCCTTCACCATACAGCTCATAATCACACTACTATACAAAATATAAATAAATTTTTAAGTAATAAATATTTATTATATTTAATATAAAAAAAAATATGTCATGTTATGTTGAGTTATATTAGTCGTATACAAAATTATTATATCGTTGATACATATAACTTTTCAATTTATGTATATGGCTATAAACTATGATTCAAATTATTCAGATATCGAAAATTAAATTTCTTAGTTTTTATCATATATCTTTTTTCTTTTTTTGCGATTTCCATACACTTATAAGTAACGTAAACAAACCACTCTTCATTTCTTATAAATAAAGCTTTTCATTTGATTTTAGTGATTTTATTTTTTCCACCTAAAGTCACTATACCTAACATACCATATATTTCTTCATTACACACATTCTTTTAAACAAGAAAAATTAGAAACAAAGTTTCCACTCAAATTTCTCAATTATGTCAAAACTCCCAATTATTTTTCTCATATTTATGGTTTATTCAACACAAATAATCAATGGATTATTGAATAATCCAAGAAAACTTGATGAAGCTAATATTGTGAACAAATGTGGTAGTTGTCCTTGTAACAATCCATGTAATACACCCTCACCACCACCACCACCACCACCCGTTCCGTCACCACCACCACCAAAGAAACCACCATCAAGTGGATATTGTCCTCCTCCTCCTCCTCCTTCCGAGGGCGGTGCTGGTGGTGGTGGTGATGGTGGTTATAGTCCAAATCCACCAAGTGATTCACAATACATTTATATGAATGGTCCACCAGGAAATTTGTACCCCGTTGATCAATATTTTAATGGTGCCAAAAATTGTTTTTCTAGTGGATATTCACTTTTGATTAGTGGATTTTTCTTGGGAATTATTGCTTTGATATGAATATTGATCAAATTTTATGAAGCTATAGCTGTTGATTTCATCAAAAACAAGAAATTTAGTGGCTAAGAGTATTTTTAATCTTCTTAGGTTAGTGTTAATTAGCAATATTATCTTATCTTATCGTAATAATATCCATGTGTATCTTAGTTTCAATAACATTTTAATTTTTTTCCATACTTTGTATTTTTATTTTTATTTTTGTAAAATTTATTGTTGTCAGTATTTTTTTTTCTTTTCATATCTGATCTAATCATATACTGTTTCTCTTCCTCTCAAATTTTCTTTTGGCGTTAATTTCATTTCAGTTGGAAACGTATTCTTAATCAGAGGTCTCAGGTTCGAGTTTTGGATATGGAGAAAATCTTATTAAGAATATCACCTCTTAATTTACTTTGCAGTGTGTGATTCAAATTTAATTGGGGCTTCAGTACGAATTTCGAAGACCGTGTGAGAAAAAAAAAATAGACAAAAAGAACTACATCAATATAGTCTCAATTAAAAATTATATGCAAAAACTTATAAAAAAAGAGTTCTTATTTAAATTTCATGAAAAGATGTCATGTAAGTTAAAACAAAATACGTAAGAAAGAGTTACTACTCCATTATTTTAATATTGAAAAGATGTCACGTAAATTAAAATGAAGCGTAAAGGAATGTCAGCAGTAGAAAGTTGGTGGGGGAATGAGATCAACCTTGGTAAATCTACCATATTGGGGGATCCACTATTTTACTTTATTAAATCGCATAATAATAAAAATTATATTAATTAATTTGGTGTATACATTGGATGCGGATAAATTTTCCCTCATAGAACTTCTTTTTTTGAAGGGAGATAACATAAAATGTTGTTCCAAGTGAGTTTTAAATAGTTTTAAAATAAATTTTTGAATAATTTAAGTCTTTTAGATTTTCACAATTTTCTTTTTGTCTTAATGTGAATGGAAAGTCTTAATTAAGAGTGAAGTGTTCCTAACAAAGACGATTCTATATTTTGGAAGATTTAAACCTAAAATTTTAACTAAAAATAAAAGAGTACTTACGAATCTATTACGATTCTTGTTGATGCTACAACTTGGTTAGGTACTGGTTAGGTTAGGAGTGTGGAAAATGTCAAAGTTGTTTGGCTACTTCTTTTCATACTATTGGCTCACCACATGTGACAATAGGATAAAAAATTTGAGAGTCGTGGAGAATCGAATTCTCATCAATAAATTAAAAGTGAAAATCTAAATAGTCAATTAATTAGATTACTAAGATTTTTCTATTTTATATGTCATTTTGTTACTTCATTAATTTTTTGTCCAACTCATATGTACATGTAACAATAGGACATTTCAAACAAAAATGATTGTATCTGATATGTATATGTAATGTAACGATATTCATTATACCAAAAAAAATAATCCTTTTGTCACAATAACATATTCAGTTAAAATCTAATCGAACAAAATGTAAGAATTCAGAAATTCGAATTCTTTTATTCATCTTATAAAGATAGAAACATAAATTTTGAACATAGACAAAGCAAACAAATAAGTTGCAGTTTTCGAAAGCAAGCTAAGCAAGATCCAAAAAATTAGTTAGACAAAAGTTGTGCAAATTGAGTAGTACCTTTGAATTTTCATCTTGACATTAGTGCAAATTATGAGCTTGGAGTAAATCATAAGTTAGATAAAAACCTCAATTTTCACAAAAATTATGAGAATCGTCGTTTAATAAACCCTCTGTTCACTTTTATTTGTCATATTTGGATTAACATGCTCATTAAGAAAATAATGATTGTCATGATTATTTTACCACACTATCGATCTTTTAATTGGTGTTTGATATTACTACTATATCTTGAAAAAATGATTTGAGAAATAAGTAATTAATGCTAACGATAAAATATATTATCTTTTTTTGATATATTAAATGACAAATAAAAATAAAAATATTTTAAAATAGCGGACAAATAAAAATGAATTGAGCAAAATGGAGTAACTAGAAATATGACATAATTTAATGATTAAGTAGTTAAAACACTGGTTTGATTTTCACTTTTAAGTAAATTAATAACTTTTTAGTTAGCCATTTGAGAGAATAAACGAGTACCAAGAAGAAAATCTATTTCAAGAAACACACCAAAGATTAAATATTTTCTAACTATATATTCTTTTGAATAGGGTTCCCTCCTTTCATTTTTACCGTTCAGTATAGATTTGGCACATTTTTTAAAAAATAATTAGCGAAATGATAATTTTACTATATCACCATTTGAATTAATAAATTTAATATTTTTAAAAAATATATTGAGCAATGACTATAATTACTAATAAGGATATATTAGAAACTAATTAAGAGACAAATTAGAAAATGGGAAAATTACGCAGCAAAGCAAACTTATACTATTTAATTACTCATCATAGCTATAGTTTGCTATAATTACCAGTCGCGACTAACATTATACATCAATTACGTGGGCTGACTTCGTGTTTGTATAATTAGTCGCGTTTGTATATGTATAATTCGCCAGAATATACAAATATATATGTATAATATACAATTTTTTAACCTATATACATATACAATTCACCTCTCTCCCACTCTCTGCCCTCTCTCGCTCGCCTCTCTCCTCCCTCTCTCAATCTCGCTCGCCTCTCTCCTCCCTCTCCCAATCTCGCTCGCCTCTCTCCTCCCTCTCCCAATCTCGCTTGCCATTTATACAAATGCATATGTATAATATACAGTTATATACATATACAATTCACCACTCTCCCCTCTCTCGATCGCCTCTCTCCTCCCACTCTCGATCTCGCTCGCCTCTCTCCTCCATCTCCCAGGCTTGCTCACCTCTCTCCTCCATCTCCCAATCTCTCTTGCCATATATACAAATACATATGTATAATATACAATTATCTAACCAATATATATATACAATTCACTTTTCTCCCACTCTAAACCCCCTCTCTCTCTCCTCTCTCTCCTCTCTATCCCAGTCTCGCTCGCCTCTCTCCTCTCTATCCCAGTCTCGCTCGCCTCTCTCCTCCATATAACACGTAGCTACAAACTGTGATTATCAAACTATATCTATAGAGAGTAATTAATTATTTTTATGTGGCTATATGTGAAAGTTTCCTTAATAAAATCTTGATTTTCTAAATCACTCAACTAAAAATGGACATTTATTTTTACTATAGTCATAGACAAGTATAAGCACGAATTAAAGGGGATAATAGTTAATGTAATAATAAGACTAGGATAGGCATTATAATTTTTTCTAATAAAATTCCTATACAAATTTTTTGAAAGAAATATATGGGCTTAGCAAGTATATATCACATCATAAAGCTAAATTACAATTTTATCTATTATAATTTTTTTTAATTAAACAAAAATTCACTCAATATTTTAAAAATCTTCTTAGTGGGGATCAGGCTAAGATGTAATTTATTAGTGACCATTCTTGAGATTTAGACTCTCTAATTAATCAGTGTTAGTGGGATATATAGCACAATCTATCAAATTAAATTTCATACTTAACAAAGTTAGGCACTGAGTTGAAAAAAAAATATGGAAATTTATACATGTGACATTTATTAAAATCCCTACTAATAACATATTGCATAAAACACTCTTTCGTTCAATAAATTTTATTCCAGTTGCAAAAGTCTAATTATTTTTAAAATATGTCTAAAGTAACGTTAATGAGATTAGAACATAATATAAATATATAATATATATAACACAAAATTATTATATTTCTATTATATGAAAAACAACATAATTTTGTAAAATTGTCTACTAAAATTCTTTATTAAATTAGCACAAGATGTACTGCATGACACGATAATAAATTAAATCGTGCATGTTATCTTTTATCAAACAAAAATAAAAATTAAAAGAATTATGTAGCAGATAAAATTACAAAAGGTACAATATTTAAGGATGTTCATTATTTTTTTATTTTTTTTATGTATACTTATATTCTTCACATGTTTGATAAAGATGATTTATTCAAGATTAAATAAAATGCAATTCTCTTCCTGCTTTTATTTATTATATTTATATATGATAGAAAAATTAATTCCCATAATTTTGTTATCCTTATATTAAAAATGTGTATTCATAAACCTCAATCAAATTATAAAATGAATATACTTTAATTTAATTAGCATGGATATATCTAAATTTTATTGTAAAAATCAAATTTATAACTAAACAAAACATAATTATACATAAATGAAATAACACTAATCTTTGATCCCCCACCAATTATAATATGTATGATATGTAGCGATAATATTTTTTACTAGCTAGTTTTTCGTAGCTAATTAATATCTATATAAAGACTACATGTTCTTTAACATTTTCTCACCATTTTATTTTCACAACTTATTGCTATTTTGAATAGAAGAAAATATGGGTTTGAAAGGCAAGTTGATCGCTTCACTGGAGGTGAGGGGTGGAGGACACTCGATTTTTGATATCTATCACACTAATACTCATCATGTATCAAATATAAGCCCCAGTATTGTCAACAATTTTGAGATTCATGAAGGTGAAACTATAAAAGTTGATTCGATTGTTAGCTGGAACTATAACGAAGGTAACATATATTTTTCATATATACATATATATATGATTTACTTGCATCAATTTTCTATATCTCAAATATTTTGGAGAAAAAAATTCATGAAAAATTACTTTATGTCATATCAAATTAATATAATCGTAATTATAATTTTCCTTACTAATTTCCATGTTCTCTACAATGTAACTCTATTCAGGAAAGGTTATTCAATATTTATGGGCATTAAATATTTTTTGGGAAAAAAAGTGAAAAAATGAGAAGAAATAAGATATTAATATTAATTGTATAAATCGTTCACGAACATCTCTTGTATTTTCTTATTTTAATAAAAACAGATGGCCAGAAAAAGATTGTGAAGCAAGTAATTGAAGCCGTCGATCCTGATGAAAAATTAATCAAATGGAAAGTGATTGAAGGCGATATATTAGAGTTTTATAATTTCTTTATTATTGTAACATCTTGTGAACATGTGTGGGCTACATGGACTTTTGAGTATGAAAAAAGAAACGAAGACACCCCAGAGCCCCTCAATTTCGTAGGTCTTATTCTTGACGTTACGAAGCATATAGACGATCACCTTCTTAAGCAATAGAAGATATATCTATGTTGTGTTATATGTGTGCTTACAGACATATGCATTTTTAGGTGCGTTTCTATTTATATGATGAATAATTTACAGTATCAGCTAATGTTAGCTAGCGTGTGAAATAAATAATATTGTGTTTAAAGAATATATTTTATGTATCTCAATCTCCTATTATCATTTTCAGTGACCAAAATATGTAATATATATTATGTATATTTTGGTATAATAAGTCAATCCCCGGTTCTTTATTTTAAAGCAATAAATTATGTTTTTGAGATCTTGTATTAGTTAACAGTACAATTTGGGATTTGTTAATATTGATTTGAGTTGAAAATCGAGGGGTTGAAAATGTACCATGCTATGATTTTTGTATTGAAAAAGTTTTCTTAGTTATTTCTTTATACATTCAATTGCAATTTCGGTTGTTAAGTCGAGATATGAGTATAGAGGGGCGCCAATCTCTCTGTGATGTGATGGATTCTGCCATGTGAAATGGTGAACTATTTGTCAGGACTAGGCTAAACCATGATACTGTGTTACTACGCTTCGCCTTTCCCTTCACAAAACGATCTTTAAGAAAACGATCGTTAAAAAAATTGAGTAAGATTATGTGAGAGATTTTGGGCCTTCATCCCTTTAATCTCTTTTCGTTCTTTTGTTTCCCTTTTGAAAATTTGACAAAATAAAACTTGCCCTTTACACTCAATATTCATAATTTTATGACACATAAATTAAAACAGAACTAAAGAAATCTACAAGTCTTCCGCATAAATTACTTAACATACAAAAACACATCACCTATAAGACATTGCACTTGCATACTTTTCTTCATAGCCTCTAGCCTCCTTTTTTCAATCTTGACACAAATACCCTCAAAAGTTCACGTAGTCCCCGCCCCACCTCCACCCCCACCCCTACTCCTACCCCTACCCCTACCTCACACTACTTCCTCACTAACTTTTTTTCTCCTCCCCATTCTTTCTTCTTCCTACATCAAAAAAAAATGTTCACTAAACATCTTCCGCTCTTACTTCTATTCTTATCACTATTTCTCAACTTCATAGCATCGACCTTCGGACAAGTGTGTCCATATCCATGTTACCCTCCTCCAACCGGCCCCGTAAACAACCCTCCGGCGGTTATAACCCCACCATATCCACCACAAGGGTCTAATTATAACAATTATCCACCACCAACAAGTGGTGGCGGTGGTGGTGCTGGTGGTTATAGTAATTTCCCAAATTACCCTCCACCTAATAATGGCTATGTAAATGGTTTAGTGCCACCACCTCCTGATCCAATATTGCCTTGGTGGCCATATCGTTATAGAAATCCTCAAAATCAATTTTCTTCATCAAATTCAATTCAAGAATCAAGAAACATCATGATCACTATTATTGTTCCAATGATTTCATTGTATTTCACTTTGCTTTTACATTAAGTTAGTTTCTTGTTGTAAATTTTCTTATTTCTTCTTTTTGTTTCATAATTGTGGTGGTTAGATCATTTTGCGTATATCGTAATTTTTTTTATTTTGTATCAACTATCTTTCATCGGTACATATGTATTAATAATATTGTTAATATTTTTTTTTGGTGTTAAATTCTCGTGGTATGTCAATTCAATGAATACATGATCATCAGGGACGGAATTGGCTTTAAATATTAGTCGGTTGAATTAAGTAATTTTTGTTAAATTATGTATTTATAAAAAAATTATTGCATAAATCTTATATTTATGCAATAATTAATATCTTTACTGAATTTGTTGAAATTATGTATTTATAAAAAAAAATTACTTATATATAAATATAAGATATATTAGGTGCTAGTTTTTGAGGGTTTATTAATTATTGCATAAATCTTATATTTATATTGAGGAATTTATTAAATCTATAAAAGAAAATCTCAATGCACTATTAGTATGTATCGATCAATATATTTTCATTAATGTTAATTAGCTTTCGTTTGATCATAAATTAAATGCTGATAAAAATTTTAAAATATAATTTTTAAAATTTAAAAGTTATATATGAACATACATTTCACTTGATTTTTTTCTTAAAATTTATGAGTTGAAGTACTAAAAACTCTAAAAAAAAGAAAAAGATTTGAACCAATTTTTTTAATTTTTAAATATCTGAATATCAAAATTCTAAAATCTAAGTAACTTAATTGATCAAATAAAAATTTGGAAATTTTAATTTAAAAGGAGTATTCTATTTATGGAAAGAGGAGTTTTATTTTCTTTATTTTGCATAAAAAGGGGCACAATAATGTGTGATAGAAGTAGAGTAAAAAGATATGGATGATAATAGTGTCTTGGCTTTTACATCTTGTAATTTGGATGTTTCTATATTTCTCTTTCTTTGATCCAAAATTTTCTTTAAAAACAAAATATGATAATTTCATCATCTCATTTGTATATATCACATAAAAATATGTTTTGAGTTGTTGGACACACAATTGAACACTTCTAGTGATAAGATTCAAAGAGGCCTCTACAACTATTTAATTGGACCTCTTCATTTTACAACTTGGTCTTTTGTTTTTATTAGGCGGAGAGAATAAACGTAATAAAATTAGCTCATACAAATATAATTTATTTAAGATTTTGATAAGTTAATAATATGCTTACACATGATTTAACTCATTTTATTTAGTTTGTATTAAAATTTAGAATATTTTGAGCTTATTATATAGTACAAATTGATTAAAGAATCTTGTTCAAAAAGTTAAAAGAAAATTGTATTATGAATATATAGTCATAATAATTAAAGAATTATAAACTTAAGCAAATTATAAGAAAAAAATAAAGAAATTTTAACTTATTAAAAATTGGACGGATTAAACTATGAATCATTATTTAGCTATTCTGATTTAGTTCATCTATGTAAGGGGGAAATAGAGTAGTGTTTTACACACAAAAAAAAATTAAATAAGAAGCTTTTCAATATTCAGTAAGAATTTGTTTTCCACCATATATTTTTTCAGTGAGCCAAAAATAAATAAAAAAATCATATTTTATAACATAATTTTTTTATTGATTCGCGATTGAAACAAAAAAAACTCTATTTCTTCTCTTTTGTGGTCCTTAGAAGAGAGTAATATAACTTAAAATTGAGGATTTTGCCATTTTCCCCTATTTGACCTTTAAGCACTCTTAATATTTAAGTAACAATTAAGGGTCAATATCAATTAGTTTATGGCATCAATTGGTTAAATGATCTTTTATGATATAGACTTTTTAGCCCCTTAGAATAAACTAATACTTCTAATTTAGAATCAATATGACTATATAATTTATTAAGACAAATGACTATGGTTGAGAGAGACCAAAAACCTACCCAATACTAGTCTAATTTTGACATAATATTTTATTTATTATATATCAAATAAATTTGCTAATATTGTAATACTATTTTAGTGATTAATTTGTAGTTCTATTTCTTTGATTTATGTTTTATAATAATAATCATTAATCTGTATGGATATCCAATTTTGATGGATATCCGATTTTGATGTTGATATTTCACTTGTACTTATTTTTGAATTTCTTTTTTTTCTCATGTGTTTCTATTTTGGGAGAATTTCTGATATAAAGTCAATTTGACAATGTTAAAAGTTTTATATGACTGACGTTCGAACACATATGACTGAACTTTAATCAATTTTATTGAAAGTTTATACACATATATAGTTAAGGTTGAGAAAATTGGTTGAATTTGGGTAAAAACTGAAAGTCAAGAAGTAAGGGTCAATTGAAATTTTGCTCAGAGTAAGATGTAATCGATTTTTCCGCATATTGGATTAACAAGAAAATTATAAAGTTTAAGTATTAGAAATAAATAGAGACAAAAATTTTATACTCGTTCAGATCATAAATGTGGTGACTAGTCTAGTCTTTTTAGGTTATACGAATTTCTTTTTAGAACTTCTTGAAGATCTTGTGAGTATATAGTTATTGGTTCTTGACTCCATCCGATTTTCAATCAGATTGACAATTTGACACAACCTCTACTTATATATATTATATACATGTTTTTTATTTTACAAATAATAATGATTCTTTTTTTATAAAAAAATCGAATTTTGAATTTCTTCAACAAATTGAAGCCAAATTTTTTACTCATATTTTTCAAGGACAAATCTTAAAACTCAGCAGAAAATGGGACAAAAATGCAAATGATCCCATTTGTATCTCTTTATCCTATAGCTTCAAAAGGCCCAAAGGCCCAAGTCAACTTTTATTTTCTAGCCACAATTTTGCACGTCGACAAAGCAATTGGACCATTATGAAACATAACATCAACGTAAAATAAATATTTAGGATAAGTAGGGTTGTGCATCGGTCGGTTTGGTTAGGTTTTATGTATAATCGGTTCGGTTTATTGCTTTTCGGTTTTCAAATATGCTAACCCAATAAGAAATCAATATAGATTTTTTTTATCAGCTTTTGGTTGTAATCGGTCCGGTTTTCGACTTACCCAATAAGAAAATGTCCGCAAAATATTATATGACTTCTCACTTCTCTAATGCTTTAATATAGTGAAACAAGAAAGATAATGATTATTGCATCAATAAGAGAAAATATAGTGCAAAAGGGAAATAATTTATTCGCTCCGAGTGTTAGCAATTTCCATCATTACTTGATTTAATGAAGTAGAATGTACTATAAATTTATACACATGACATGCAATAACCAAAAGCTACAACCTACTATTACAAACTAAAACTAAAATCAAATAGTCCAACGAGACTAAAACTAAAATCAAATAGATAGAATTGCGAACATAGTGTTAAGTGGGTAGAGTACTAATAATTTGATATAGTTACAATGTTTAGTTATATATTAAATTATTAATATCTAATATTTAGGAAGGGTAAAGTTGTAAATTATTACCCAATAATTTAATAGTAAAATCGATATCGAACCAATAACCCATTTACTTTTTTTTATAAATCCCTTAAAAACTCAATTGCCCAATAATTCAATAACAATAACTCAATAAATTTTTTTTCGATTCGATTTCTGCACACACCTAAGATAAGACGCAAATATCTTGTTCTTATTAAGGAAATTTAAATTCATTGTAGTGTATTTGTATTGATCCAGCATAATAATTTTAGAGTTGTCCCATTCAAGAAATAGCAATTTACTAACATCGTATAATCAATCAACTTTGGATTAGTTGAAAAGTTCAAAGTTCATCATTAGAACACATTATTCAATATGAAATTACTCTCTTTATATAATAAATAAATTAGAGACTCGAAATATTTTTCTTTGTCTCAACTATTCTAACCAGTAACCTCACTACAAACTACAATATTTTTCCACACTTCTCATAATTCTCAAAAAAATTTCACAATGAAAGGAACACCATTATTTGTAGGCGTAAAATTCTTTCATAAATTAAATAGCTAAGCAATGAGATAATAATATTTGAAGTGAGAACGTTGGGCTGGTGGGTAATTAGTGGGTAAATCATTGTATTGGTAATTACATATGTTACGTCAAGAAATAACTACTTTTCTTTTTCTAAAAATTTGGATCATTTCTTAATATTATTTCAATTTTATCGGATGTCCTCGAAGGGATAACGACTACCTTCAATTACCAAGACAAACACATGAAAGTAATTTATTTTTTTCAAACATCGTTGTCATGAAAAAGGAAGTACATTTACGCTGAAATAAGAAAGAAAATTGGAGAGGTTCAATTAAAGGAAATGTTATCAACATAGGTTGTGGTGCACTAATGGAAATATTTCACTCTTAAACAGATGTCTTGAGTTCAAGTCTTGAGTATGACAAAAATCCAATTGGGAACGCCACCCCTAAATGGACCTAACAAAACACAATCCGAATTTAGTTAAATCTCCAATTTAAGCTCCGGACACGAGACAAAAAGAAGTTGTAAAGGGATGATAGAGCTTTAAGAACATGTCGATTTCCAAAACTTTCATATATATTTAGCTTTTAGAATGTGCTGTCCATTATGCTTTGGTTTTTAAAAGCACTTCCTCTATTTTATTTCTCACACACACGATGTTTAGTATAAAAAGCGCTACTAATAAAAATAATATATTGAGGGGAACTCAAATTTGAAATCTCTGATAAAATTAACTATATATTGAAATTAATTAAATAGTATTCATTAAATTAGAATTTTAAAATATTATTTAATAAGGTCAATTAGTAAAATATAGTTTTAATTTAAAAAGATTAAAAAATATCACGTCAATAAGAATTAAATAATATAAACGATCGATAAGGTAGGGGCATATCTTTATCAAAGTCTTGAATGGTCCCATAGCATGTTTGTGGTTCACCCTACAATGTAACATGACACTCATTTCCTCTCACTTTCACACATGCATGTCACTTACTACTACATCTATTAAATTTAATTTTGTCAAAAATTATTCAAAAACATTTCTAGTTTTTTTTTTTTTTGGAATTCCCACTATGTATTTGGAGCTCGCGTTAATTGGAGTCCTAAGTAAATTTGAGTCGTGTATTGTATCGCATCGTCTATTAAGGAGTGACGCTTTCAATAAGATTTTCTTTATATTCAAGTTTCGAACCTGACACCTCTGATTAAGAATAAAACAATCTCAGCACTGCACCACAATTCATGTTAGTCTTGTAGCTTATTTCGGTTGAACATTTGAATATAACATAAATTATCCTTGTTATATACTTTTAATTTATTTTCTTTTTGAAAAACTTCTACATATGCGATTTACATAGATTAGTTAATCGATATTTAATATATGTCACCTTGTTAGTGATATACATTTATTTCACTAAGTAGTGAATCCTCGAACCTATTTCAATTGATATTTATATATATAAATATCGGATGAATGTATATATAACTTAAGTGATTAATTTATTTACGTAATTAATCCGTGAAAATACGTGCAAAATTAACGGGATTGGTTTCTTGAAGGGATGTTTGGAGAATAAAGCCATGCACACGAGGACACAACCATATGTTTATTTTTAATTGGAACAATATCATTATTCAATATTCATTTACTTTTAATGTGTTTTTACTTCCTCTTATTTTTATAAAATAATAAAAATTGACAATGTGCATTAGATTATTATGAAAGATGAAAGAAATAGGATATTGTTATTAATAATGGGAGAAAGAAAATATTATAAAATAAGTGAGATCATATTGAGCATATATATTTTAAATTTTAAATTAAATTACAATAATGAATTTCTCAAACTCTTTTTAAGTATATGATCTTTACTCATGTTAGATAGCCTATTATGTGTTTTCAAATAAATTATTTCGAAATTAATAATAATAGAATTGTAATATCAAGTCGATATACTTTATTGATAGACGTTTGATTTCTTAGACTGAAAATTAAATATACAAAATTAATAAAAACACTTGTTTAATTTGATCTAAAGTAATTAAATAAATTGAAATACGCTTAATTAATGAATCTCGAATTTTTATTTCACCTTCCATGGGAAAATAACATCACATGCAATTATGATATAGTAACTAAGTTGAAATTTAAAAACTTAACCGAATATAAAATATATTAATCTCGTATATAATTTTGAGAGTACATTTTCTTATTTCACGAACCAAACAATGATATATATAATAAATTGATGGGTCCATTCATGTCCACAATCTAGCATATTCTCATAATATTGACCTGGCTTTCCCCACAACTTGCAATAATACCATACACATACCATGCATTGTTTGGCTTCAATTACTTTCTTGTTTCCCACATGTCCATGGCATGGCAGCCACATGAAAATGGACCCCCCACCCCCACCCCATGAGTGACAATGCATAGTGTAGTTGGTTGCGGAGGCGGATTCAGAATTGGGAATGTCGATTGAACGTCGTTACTAATATGATCAACATATTTTGTTTTCTTCAATAATATAGACATATCAATTATTTACTTACTATAAATTTGGGATCAAACTCTCTTAAATGTTAGAATCAAAATAAACAGGTGTATATCCTAAGCGAACTCAGGATTTGAAGACGATGGTAAACCATCAAAGACTAATGCATCTTAGCTAAAGCATGTCACCTAATTAATTGTATTGATAATATTATTAACATATAAATACGAATAAAATGAATTTTCTATGCAAAGTTTTCATCGGAGAGTGATGGTTTTAAATTTTACTTCACACCACAAAATCGCAAATTCAAAATTAGCTAGCCCCTTTTTGAAAAGGGGTGAAAGGGATTTGATCTCGGACCTTCACATCATACCACAACTATGGAAAGCGTTTAAACGAGTGCACCCACTCAATTTTAGTGTTTTAAGATGCCTAATGAAATATATGTTCTATTTAAGCACACGTGTACGCGTAACATTTTTCAAAGTTAACGGGTGTACGTGCACCCTTAAATAGAACATGGGTCCGCCTCTAGGTGTTATATATGCGTAAACTAGCAAAATAAATCTCGAAAGACTGAATAATTAAGAACACAAATAAAAAATATATCAAAAGACACAAAAATTAAAATCTTGCGGAAAAGACGAAGCATTGAATCCAAGTGACACTACACCAAAAAGAGACATTTAGTGTAGATAAATTTTCCTGTTAACGATAATATTATTTATTACCATATAAATATTTAACGATGATTAAGTTAAAATCATTGCATCCAAATCACTAAAATTCTCAATACTAATTATATTAAGTATTGATTATAAATACTCATTTTATATTATTAGTCGATAAATAAAAGTGATAAAATCTTTTATTTGGTTGTGAGCCCCCTCAAATGTACCCACACGTGCATCCTAATCAACCAGTGGAACCTCACTATTATTGGAGATGTCAATACGAAGATAATTTTTAACCACATAAATATTTAAAGTTTAATTTATACTATAGTTATGAAATAAAAATAAAAAATTGAGTTACTATTTTTGTCTAGTACAGACTATTTACGAAAACAAAGCATAATGGGGGAAGGGACCCTAAGGTGTCAGAATGACAAGAGATAGCAATGCTAGTCCAAAACAACCAAATCCAGCAATTTCCTTACTAACATATTATGAAGACGATTAGTATAATAAGTCGTTATAGCCTAGCAATATATGTCTCAAATGAACATGTACACACAATTAATACTTACGCGTTTGAATCTCACTATCAATAATTTCTCGAGAATCTTTTTTATCTGTCTATTCAAATTAAAGTAATTTATGAAATATTTGACTAAAACTCTTTTTTAACATCATTTTCACAACTATAAAACAATATACTATGCAGTATAATGACTTGCATTAATGATTCAATTCAAATAAATAAAAGGGGAGTTAAATAAAGAAGAAATAAAATATATACAAAAAATTGCAAAATCAACCATTGCTCAACAATAAAAAGTCAAAAACTCAAAATCAATCTCAATTGTACATAAAAATTGTTTTCGACTTTCTTCTTTTTTACAAATTATGGAGACAAATTTAACTAGACAATTATCATCAATTTTGCCTCCTTGTCCCCTTCATATTAGACTAATCCCAATTTGTTTTTCCTCCAATTTTGACTAATTGGATAAAATGTTTTCTTAATTTCTTCAAATAAAGACAAAATATCCTTAATTAAATCAAGGGTCTCAAACTAATTTAAGTCAAACATGTTGTCTAAGCTCCAAATGCTTGGGACTTGGGAGTACTCTTCATTGATAAGATAGTTTCTATCTAATTCCATATTGACATGAACTCTTCTACTCAAAATCCCTCTTGTTTCGAAATATCCGATTCATCGTGTAGTTGATTCTGTGTACGAACTCAATGAATAAGGAGATCGATGCTAGCTTGATCATGTTTATCGCGTTTAGTTCACTATGCCTTGAATCGATCAATCAAGAAACTGACACGCTAGCTTGATCTTGAGTTATAATCCAAGAATAATATAGTAGACTAATGTGATTGGTAATGCTATCAACATTCCAAAAATAACCCTGAAATTCCAAAAGAATGAAATATTCTATTAATTAAAAATTTAAAATATTGAATTAAAATTAAAAAAATTAAATTAATTAGAAGAAAATTAACTTACGCAGTACTAAGAATAGCTGGATGAACATTGTACTCCTTAGCAAAAACAAATGGAACAATCCCTTGTGGCAATGCAGCCTAATTAATTAACAAATGACATTTCAAAGAATTTTAAACAATTATATAAAACTAGAATGAAAAAAAAAGGGAAAACATAATTAATTTCTTCAAATTCATAATAAAGTGTGATATCTCTTTTTATTAATATCTGATGTATGAATCATTACTTAATTTATTTAAAGGAAGGTCCATCACGATAGCTTGTTATCCAGGCCTTTTGGGCGTAACACTATTGCCTTGGCCTAAACACATTTCTAGTTTCAAAAATATAAGAGTAGAGTCATCATTCGGAATTCGTTTAACTCAGATTTTGTATTTGTATTCAAAATGTTATTTAACGTATATAAATCTAGAACACGAGTATAGTTGAAAAAAACGTTAAAATTTACAAAATTTATAAATTTAAATTATAACACTATTATTACCTGAACAATCGCAATATGAAGGAGTGTACCACGTAAGCCAACGATGATAGAAGCGGCAGCCATAACTGCTGGGCCAGTTAGAAATCTTACTGCCATTGCAAAAGTAGCCACAGTGTTCCCACATGCTATTATCTTTGGTTGAAGGGCCATAAACAAACCTACCACACAACATGTCCGAATTCGATCAAGTTTAAATTCATATAGAAAAATTTAAAATCGTCATAAAAATATTCCTTACGGAATACATAACCATACCCATAGCTTAAATTTCCAACATTTAGTAAATAAATAAAAAAAATACTTAGTCACAATTGCTGATGGTAATTTCAACGTCTACTTAATATTATTTGATCGACTTAATCATTACGATATAAAAATATACTTTTTTTTTAAATTCTTACTTTGAAAAAGAAAATTATGAAATGAGAATCGAACCTTCACCAATCAGGTTACACCAATTAATTGTCAAGTTTGACTACTCACCTAAACTAAACATAGCCATTCCAAGGCCAGCATCAGAGAGAATAGAGATTGATTTCTCCATTATTTTAGGCATATGCACATGCCACCTACAAAAACACGACAAAAACAAAACTTAATTAATTTCAAAAATCTTAAAAAAATTTCTTCTAATTAATTTAAAATGTTTCAAGATAAGTGAAAATTAATATGTTCATTAGCTTTACCTATAAGAGATTAGAGACCAAATCAAACCAATGAGACTTGAATACGTGTTTGGATTTCGGATAAGCTTACGCCAAACCATGATTAGAATCAAACGAGTCATAACACTTGCCGGAGGCATATGTTTTCCGGTACCGGAATCTTGAACTCCGGTAGCTCCGGTGTGTAATCCGGTGAGACCTTCTTTTTCTTCTTTCTTTTCGTCTTTATTCTTTCCATCACCAGTACTACCACCAAAGCTGAATTCTTCGCCACCAAAATCTTGAGAAACGACTTCAAAAATATATATAATAAAAAATCAAATAATATAAAAAGGTTGCGATAAGTTGACCAGTCAATAAAATATCGTAATAAATAAATAAATAATACCTTTATTATCCCCAATTTGAGGGTGATCAGATACCAACATTCTAATTTCTTTAGTCCCATCAGACCTACAATACTGTTCGTTGGCACTAAAATCCGTGCCACCGAACACATGGAGGCCTGCGGCCTCCGATACTGGTGAAGCACTAGAACTCCACACAAACATGTGTAGCTCTTTAGCATCATGACTTGTTTTACCATTATGTTGTTGTTGGTGCTGGTGCTGATGTTGTACTTGTTGATTTTTCGTGTTTATAGAAACTATGGAAGCAATTTCCGGATTTGGGGCCGGATAATTAGATTGTGCAGGGTAAAACCCGAATTTAGGGGAGCCCTGAGCACAATTTTCTTCGAAATTAGACGGTCTAGGAGTTGAATCAACCGGACCAAAATTCGATAACCTTCCTGGAAACCCCATCATCGCGTAGAAATCACTGTGATTGAAATTCGACCCTCGTGGGGTAGGATTTCTAGACGAATTCAAGCTATAAATTTCAGCTCCAGTAAGATTAGACGGTCTAGGGGTCATAGCAAATGACCTTCTAGACACATTCGACTTACGTACCGTAACATGAAGTTTCCCATCTTGCCCTAATTCAGCATCAGTTTCAAGAAAATCTTGTCCATCTAACGAAACAACATCAGATTCCACTTTAAATGAAACAATTTCCCCTGCTGTTTCTGGGAATTGTTCCATAATCAACATCTTAGCACCTCGAAATTCGAATAAAAATAACAACAATGTATACCATATTATACATTGTAACACCACAACTTGTACCATTAAACTACCTGAATAATCACCATACATCGCTATCAATAATGGAATTCCCATAACAAGGGTATTTGGTAAAGTTGAAAGCGAAAAAATCGTTATACTCCATTCAAGACTTCCATTTTTGGTCACGTTAGACCAAATGCATAACACTATTAACATGATTAATTTTTGTAACGTATCAGCTGCGATGAATCGAAAATTCATTTCGTAAGGGTTGTTCATAGAAATGAAGTGAAATGACAATAATGGGACCGCGAAAATAGCTACAAATCTATTGATTCCTGAGCATTGATCCGGTGAGAAGATTTTCCACCACCGGACCGAGCCATAGGCTAAGATCATGGCCACATATAGAGGAACAACCGCGGTCAAGACAACGTAAAGATCATGCAAACTTATCATTGTTTGTGATTTGGGAAAAAATAGGGAAGAAATTTGTTGTTTTTAGTTTGTTTTTTTGGCAAGAAAGATGAAGTAGAAAAGAGTGAAGTTAACATAAGGATGTATATGTAAGAAGACTTATATATATAGTCAAAAGAGTGAGTGGGAATCTCGTCTATCTCGTGAAACGATAATCACTCCTTCATTTTTGATCAAAAATTTCAAATTTAAATATTAGATATAAAATCATATTTGTTATGGAGTAGTGTAAAACTTCACTTTAGTAACCTCCAAGACATCAATTGAAAAATCATGAATTTTTTTTAAAAAAAATCCATATTATATATTTAAAACAGCAAGATTTTAGGTTATTTTGATATATTTAACATGTCTTTAATTTAATAGTGTAAAAATTTTAAAAAATTCTTACCTTTTAAAATTAAATCAAAATATAACAAATAAGTTAATTTTTTAAAAATATTTTTTATTTATTTTACAATTTTTATATCTAAACCGTCCTCTGGGGGTGATTGAACTTGAAATTTGGGACAAAGTAGGGGCCAAGGGATATGTGGACAAAGAAAAAGAAGAATTAAGCTTAGCTTATATACACATGTTATAGCATATAACATGTCTTGCTTTTTCTGTTTTCATATTATTAATAATTCAACTTTTATAAAGTTATCTATAACAATAATAATAATAATAATTATTATTATTATTATTATCTTTTAGACAAATAAATAATACATTAAACAAAAAAAAACATATTATCAGTATATGACATTACAAGAAAATTGTGAATTACATAAAGATTTTTCTGGAAATTAGTATGAAAATTTAGAGGAAAATAAGTTTCCTTAGAATTTTCTTACGAATCTCCAGGAAAATTCTCATATAATTCACATTTTTATATTGCAATAGTAAATATTAATACTCAATTTCAATGTGTTTAGTCATTTATGGGATGAGATAAAAATGTTTCTACATACTATAATCTTTTTCAAAAGTATAAAATGTAATATTATATTCTTTGAAAAATTAAATTTAATTAAAAAGTTTGAGAAATTCTTTCTCGAACTTTGGAACTTGTCCTTTTTTAGAAATATAGAATAAATAGGTTTGGCATGGGAATGAGAGTGGCAGGTATTAGATTGGCATGGGTTGTCTGTTGACATAATTTTATAAGATCATATATTTTAGGTATATATAAAAAATATTTTATCAAATAAATATTCATATATATGATATTATTATTCTTCGATTTAATTTATATGATATATTTGATTATTTGAAATATACGATGAATTTAACACTATAACAAAAATAACTTTTAGCGGCATTAAATATTAACGCTAATAAAGAGTGTTAATGTCTTTACCGGCATTAGTTAAATGTCATTCGAATCAATATCGCTAAAAGCTTTAGGGACATATACAAAGAGTAACAATTACCACTAAAAATTACATATTTAACGATAATTAAGAATTAAATGCTGCTAATTATTATTTTTGTTATAGTATAAATTTCTATTTGTACATCTCCTTAATCAAGTCGTCTATATTTATGATTATATTTACTTGAAGCTTCTTTAATGAAAACATGATTATGTCAAAATACCTTTCTTATTATCTCGAAATATCTTAATCATTGATATTTAAATATAATTTCTTAAAATAAACTTAAAAAAAGAGTATATCATCCTTCTTATACGACATAATTAAATTTCTGCATTTGTTAAATTTAAATACCAAATTCCTTATTCTAGATTTACTTTTTGGATAATCAAATACAAATCTTCTCCAACTTATTTGTCAAGACACTTTGACAACTCATACTATGTCCTTTAACTACACATAAAATTTGAGATTTTAGCTTTTTAAAAAAAATATAATGAGTATCGTTTATTTAGGTAGAGTTTACGAATAAAGTCTTATATTAATCATTAAAACAAAATAAAAATAATAATACATAAAGTGTTATTGTTATTTTTACTTATGTTAGTTTCTTGAGAAATATAGATTTAGTCCAAAATAGATTTGCGGAGTATTCGAGATCTTGATCTCTTTATGAAATTTCTGAGATGCCTTTTAAGGGAATTTAGTACCCTTTATATAGGCGAATCTTTATTTGAGTTAAACACAATTTGTAGAGTCTCAACTCGAATTGAACGCATCTAGTAGAGTCTCACAAAATTTCAATGTCTACAATATTTTCTATGAGGTTAAACATTATATATAAGTAAGTAAATAGTAGATAGAGTCTAAAATTGTTAGAAAAAAGTAATTTTTAAATTTCTATATTCTATAATTGACATCACTTTTAGTAACAATAAAAAAAATTATACTACTAATCTAAAAAGAGATATACTCGTAAATCAATCAACAATATTATCACATTATATTAAAAAGTATATTTTAATTTATATTAATCTACCATAGGAAAGTTAACTTGTCATCTTCTTTCTTTTACTTTTCTCCTTTTTTGTCCATTTTAGGTCAAAGTTTGGTAATAATTATAATAATAAGTGCTGTAAAGTGAAATAAGGGGTCCTCAAGCTGCAAATTATTAAATAATAAAGTAGACTCTGAAAATGATATTTGCCAATAAATTCAATAATTGTTCAAAAATTGAAAGGGCAATCAAAAATTAGAAATTTGTTAGGGTATTTGTTTGGATTATTTATTTTAACAATATTTCACGTGCAATAATTTTGGTGAATTTAGGCTTTTCCGTGACTTTGTTTTTTGCTTTTTGGTCCACAATATTAGTAGCAATCACACTCTTGTGTTAATTTAATTTGCTTTTATTATATTTTTCCCATATATGTTACTTTGAAAATTTAGTGTGTCCACATTTAGAAAGATTTTTTAAGTTATCAATATGAATCGTGATGATCAATCAAGTTGTAGTAGAGTGATACGATAAATATTTTTTTATTTTTAATTAGAGATATTAAGTTTGAATCTTCCTGCAGGTTGAAAATCCAAAAAGAATTATAAATCTGTGGTGAATGATTAAAATCTATCTTTATTATGAATTACCAAATAAAAAAAAATCTCCAATATAAATATCGAACATTAATAGAAATTTAAAAAAAATCATGTTAATTTATCATACAATATGATAGTTATTTTTTCTTCTAAAACGGAAAAATATTAGAAATAATTTAAGTACCTCGTGAAGAAAGATAGATAATAATAACAATAGGTTCTCAACTCTTAAGTATGTTAAATTATTGAACTGTTTATATAAATTCTTGCTGATCATATTTTCAAAAGACGATTGTAATTTTAAATTTATTAGTAAACTAAAAATGTCACATTCACATGTAAATGAACATTTCTCTCATCACATAATTGATGTGTGCCCTCAAATTAGCCCTCGACAAAAGTTCCACTTATCTTTTTCTCTTATTGACTTGTTTTTATTAAAAAGAAAAAAGAAATAAAAAAAACAAATGTTCTTATCCAAATAAGAGGGGTTTCCATTTATTTATTAATATTTATGATAAAAATAAATTAAATCATTTTGTTTAGGGAATATTTCTACGTAAGCTAAATAAATATTAATTTCATTAAGATTAGCTCTATTATGGTTTCTAGTTAAATATATAAAATATATATGAATTATTTTGTATTAAAAAAAAATATATATATATATATATATATATATATATATATATATATATATATATATATATCTATATATATATATATATCTACTGATTATTATTTTAATGAGCGGCTATACGTATATTTTTTCCACCTACCAGATCCACCCCTAATTTTTCAAGCGGACATAATTTATTAATTTAATAAATGTTAGTTATGTATATATTAAACCACCATATTATAAGTAATAAATCTAATAAGATAATTGTAATGCAATTTATTTATTGTTTGTTGGTTTGTCCTCTAATAATATTGAATTAGGTCTTGACACGTGAAGGATAATATTCAATTGAACCCCTAAATTCAGTGATTAATTAACCCAAATTCAGCAATAATGTTGGCAAATTAACATTAATACACATGCATTTCTGCACCTAAATCAATAAAAAAATTAAAAATTCATCCATTGAAACTCTATGATTGAGTAACATTACCATATAGAAAAATGTAACACTTTCTTGCTTCTAAATATCTTCATCACATGGTAATATTTTTCATAACTATTTTTTTAGAAAATAATTAGTGACATATTTATTTATTTATTATTATTTGAAAAGTTAGCATATTTTTTTAAAATAAATAAATTTGTTTGTTTATATGTTAATTGACTAAGTGAGGACTAGCCCTTCCAAATTTTATTAATTAATGGAAGTAAAAAACTAATAAGTGAGTTGGGGGGTTAGTTAGCTTATACAACATTGAAGAATAATATCTCATATGGGGATTTCAATTCGATTTTATTGTTAACATAATCTCTAAAATAAAAGGGAAACTTATATAAATATACTATAATAAAAAAATATTTATCATTTATAACAATAATATTTTTTTCACTTGATCAGTTTTAATTCATTTATAATACAAGTTTAATATATATTACAAAGAACAATTTATTATTCACATATAATACAAGTTTTAATGATGAATAATACATTTATCACACATTTTAATACATTTATAATACAATGTGTCAAATTTTTATCAAACAAACATAATATATTTTAAAAAACAATTATAATTTACATATATTGCATACATAATTCTCTTTTAATTCATATTGCAGATTTTACATAATATTGCTATAAATGGTAATAAATAAAAAAGTATCGCTAAAATCAGTAATTATTTATTAAAATGTATCAATTTATGTAATTTTTCCTAAATAATAAAATCCTTTCACCAATGCACCATATGATTGATTTTAAAGATGTAGTATTCAATCTATTATTAATTCAAACATTGTGATATACTCCTAAAACTCTTCTATGCTCATGAGTTGGTATAATTGTTGACCTATTTCAATTCTTGACGTTGTATGAATTAGATATTGTTATCAATAATTAGCAAAGTTATGGTCTTTATATTGGATTTACATTCACATTTTGGATGGTTATACTACTGTTTATGATTGGTTCGCTCGATAAGAGTTTGTTAGATATCAATTATAATACTCGTGAATTTTTAAGATATTGAAAATCTTAACTAGGGAAATATAACCAGTATCAATTCATGCGATCGACGTCAACTTAATTATTTGAGAATGATCATGTTACTATAGTATATTTTTTTGAACAAAAATAGTTGTTAAATGTGTGAACAAAGTGAAATCAATCTTATTGATAACATGTCCAAAGGTCATTTTTGATTCATAGAATTGTCTAGTCATGTCCAAACATTAATAGGTTTTAGTTGTCTTACAAAAAAATAAAGTAGGTCCCTTGTCTACTTCAAAGCCCTTTCAATGAGGGTAACAACTTTTTGGTGTTCATTTTTGAATGAGAAATTTACAACAAATTGACCAACTACTACTTTGAAATTAGACATAATTAATAATTGATTGGTACTATAGTTTTACGTCTCAATTTCATGTTCAAATATTTATTTTCGATGGATGTGTCGATAAGTTAGATTAACTTCATCGTCGTGGTGGACTTAGGGGCTCAAATTTTATTTATTAAATTAAATTTTGAATTTCTCTTTGCATATTTTATTTTATTTTATGAATTATTTAATAAAGAAGTTAAATTCTTTCCTTTTCTTTTCACTTCAATTCTTTCAAAAATTTTTACAAGTAATACAATAATAATACCAACATACTTGAAGTTTTCGATAGATCGTTAGCTTAAATATAGCATTTTAAATAAAGAAAATAAAGAAATGAAAGCAAAAACTTTAATAATTATTGCAGAAGATAAAATTTTTGTGGGGTCCATCCTCATGTACCAAACTTTGAATTGTTTTCTGCCAATTTCAAAGTTTGGCAGAGTTGTTAAAGAAAAAAAAGATTGTTTTTCTTCAATGTCAAAGTTTGGCAAAGTTGGTAAAGAAAAAATTGTTTTCTGCCAATTTCAAAGTTTGGTAGAGTAGGTAAGTTATAAAGAAGAAAAAATTGTTTTTCTTCTGTAGCACATTTGGAGGGTAGTGTATTTGTTTTCTATAAAAGGGATGGCAATTCTTCATTCTAAATACACCAAAAGAAAATTACAAAAGGAGAGAAAAGAAGAGTGAGGCATCACAAAAGAAAATAATCTGTGAGGAAAAATAGAGAGTGTGAGCGATATTATAGTGAGGTGGAAAAATCAAAAGAGGGTTATTTCTTTTGAGTGTGTAGTGATCTTTGGAGTTTTGCTCAGATCTACAAGTGTAAAATCCTTACTATAGTGATATCCGTTGCTCCTCTCGGGTCGTGGTTTTTTCCCTTATTTAGGAGGGTTTCCACGTAAAATCTTGGTGTCATTATTTCTCTTTTATTCTCGTTGATTAACCGTATTGTTGTGTTCCGCATTTATTGCCTTTATTAGCGCAAATATTATTTCTGTTACAGATTTATTCCCAACAATTGGTATCAGAGCACAGGTTCTGCTCATTTACAGAAATATTTTTGCAGCTTATTGTACTATACTCAGTGAAAAAAAAATGTCTGGAGTAAAGTACGAGGTAGAAAAATTCAACGGTGATAGCGGTTTCTCAATGTGGCAGAGAAGGATGAGAGACTTGCTCATCCAACAGGGTTTGCACAAGGCACTAGGCGGCAAATCCAAAAAGCCCGAATCCATGAAACTTGATGATTGGGAAGAAATGGATGAAAAGGCTGCCAGTGCAATCAGATTGCACTTAACAGATGATGTAGTTAATAACATCATCGATGAAGAAAGTGCATGTGGCATTTGGACAAAGTTAGAAAATCTATACATGTCCAAAACGCTGACAAATAAATTGTACCTAAAGAAGCAGTTATATGCGCTACATATGGGTGAAGGTACAAATTTTTTGTCTCATTTAAATGTACTTAATGGACTAATCACGCAGCTAGCAAACCTCGGAGTAAAGATCGAGGATGAAGATAAAGCCATAGTGCTCCTAAACTCGTTGCCATCTTCCTACGATACTTTAGCAACAACCATTTTACATGGTAAGGACTCTATTGAGTTGAAGGATGTCACATCAGCCCTTTTGCTTAATGAAAAAAATGAGAAAAAGGCCTGAAAATCACGGACAGGCTCTCATCACGGAAAGTAAAGGCAGAAGTTACCAAAGGAGCTCAAGTAACTATGGTAGATCCGGAGTTCGTGGAAAGTCCAAAGTCCGATCAAAATCAAAGGCCAGAAATTGCTACAATTGCGATCAACCAGGATACTTCAAAAGAGATTGTCCAAATCTAAAAAGGGCAAAGGGGAAAGCAGCGGCCAGAAGAAATGACAACACAGCTGCCATGGTGCAAAATAATGACAATGTTGTTCTCTTCATAAATGAGGAAGAAGAATGCTTGCACTTGGCAGGTGTAGAGTCGGAATGGGTGGTCGACACAGCAGCATCTTACCATGCCACACCGGTAAGAGATTTTTTTTGCAGATATGTAGCCGGTGATTTTGGCAATGTGAAAATGGGTAACACAAGTTACTCAAAGATTGCGGGGATCGGAGACATTTGCTTAAAAACAAATGTTGGATACACATTAGTGTTGAAAGATGTGCGCCACGTACCTGATTTGCGGATGAACTTAATCTCGGGAGTTGCCTTGGACCGAGATGGATATGAGAACTACTTTGCAAATCAAAAATGGAGACTCACCAAAGGGGCATTGGTGATTGCAAAAGGAGTTGCTCGTGGCACGTTGTACAGGACAAATGCAGAAATATGCCAAGGTGAATTAAATGCGGCTCAGGAAGAAAATTCTGCAGATTTATGGCATAAAAGAATGGGTCATATGAGCGAGAAAGGATTGCAAATTCTTTCCAAAAAATCACTCATCTCTTTTGCCAAAGGTACAACGATAAAACCTTGTAACTACTGTTTATTTGGTAAACAACATAGAGTTTCATTTCAGACATCATATGAAAGAAAGTCGAATATACTTGATTTGGTATATTCTGATGTTTGTGGTCCAATGGAGATAGAATCTATAGGAGGTAATAAATACTTTGTTACCTTTATTGATGACGCTTCTCGAAAATTGTGGGTTTATATCTTGAGAACCAAAGATCAGGTGTTTCAAGTATTTCAAAAGTTTCATGCTCTGATAGAAAGAGAGACAGGTCGAAAGCTAAAACGTCTCCGAACCGACAATGGAGGTGAGTACACTTCAAGGGAATTTGAAGAGTACTGTTCGAACCATGGAATCAGACATGAAAATACAGTTCCTGGAACCCCACAACACAATGGTGTAGCTGAAAGAATGAATCGCACCATTGTTGAGAAGGTGAGAAGTATGCTCAGAATGGCTAAATTACCTAAGACATTCTGGGGTGAAGCAGTTCGGACAGCGTGTTATCTTATCAATCGTAGTCCATCAGTTCCGTTGGAGTTTGACATTTCGGAGAGAGTTTGGACCAACAAAGAGATGTCTTACTCGCACCTAAAGGTGTTCGGTTGCAAAGCTTTTGCACATGTACCGAAGGAGCAGAGAACCAAGCTAGATGATAAATCAGTTCCCTGCATATTCATCAGATATGGAGATGACGAGTTCGGGTACAGACTATGGGATCTTGTAAAAAAGAAGGTCATTAGAAGCAGAGACGTAATCTTTCGAGAAAGTGAAGTTAGAACTGCTGATGATCTATCCGAGAAGGCCAAGAAAAAGAATGGTATAGTCCCTAATCTTGTTACCATTCCTTCTTCTTCTAACCATCCCATAAGTGCAGAAAGTACGATTGATGAAGTTGCTGAGCATGAAGAGCAACCTGATGAGATTGTTGAGCAGGGGGAGCAACTCGGTGATAATACCGAGCAAATGGAGTACCCAGAAGAAGAAGAACAATCTCAAGCTCTGAGGAGATCAGAAAGACAAATGGTAGAGTCATCCAAATACCCTACCTCAGAGTATGTCCTCATCAATGATGAAGGGGAGCCAGAAAATATTAAGGAGGTGTTGTCTCATCCAGAAAAGAGCCAATGGATGAAAGCCATGCACGAAGAGATGGGATCTCTACAGAAAAATGGCACATACCAGCTAGTTGAACTTCCAAAAGGCAAAAGACCGCTTAAGTGCAAGTGGGTCTTTAAACTCAAGAAAGATGGAAATGGCAAGTTGGTCAGGTACAAAGCTCGATTGGTTGTAAAAGGCTTCGAACAAAAGAAAGGTATTGATTTTGATGAAATTTTTTCACCTGTTGTCAAAATGACTTCTATTCGAACTATTTTGAGCATAGCAGCTAGTCTAGATCTTGAAGTGGAGCAATTGGACGTGAAAACTGCATTTCTTCACGGAGATTTGGAAGAAGAGATTTATATGGAGCAACCAGAGGGATTTGAAGTATCTGGAAAGAAACACATGGTGTGCAAATTGAATAAGAGTCTTTATGGGTTGAAACAGGCCCCAAGGCAATGGTACAAAAAGTTTGACTCTTTCATGAAAAGTCAAACGTACACAAAGACCTATTCTGATCCATGTGTATACTTGAAAAGATTTTCTGACAACAATTTTATTATTTTGTTGTTGTATGTGGATGACATGTTAATTGTAGGACAAGACAAAGAGCTGATTGCAAAGTTGAAGAAAGATTTGTCCAAGTCATTTGACATGAAAGACTTGGGCCCAGCACAACAAATTCTAGGGATGAAGATTGTTCGAGAACGAACAAAAAGAAAGTTGTGGCTATCTCAAGAGAAGTACATTGAACGTGTACTAGAACGCTTCAACATGAAGAGTGCTAAACCTGTTAGCACGCCTCTTGCGAGTCATCTGAAATTGAGCAAACAGATGTGTCCTACAACAAAAGAAGAGAAAGAGGGAATGACTAAAGTTCCTTATTCTTCAGCAGTGGGGAGTTTGATGTATGCAATGGTGTGTACAAGACCTGATATTGCTTATGCAGTTGGTGTTGTTAGCAGATTCCTTGAAAATCCTGGAAAAGAACACTGGGAGGCAGTTAAGTGGATACTCAGGTACCTAAGAGGTACCACAAAAGATTGCTTGTGTTTTGAAGGATCTGATCCAATCTTGAAGGGCTATACTGATGCTGATATGGCAGGTGACCTCGATAATAAAAAATCCACTACTGGATATTTGTTTACATTTTCAGGGGGAGCTATATCATGGCAGTCAAAGTTGCAGAAGTGTGTCGCACTCTCTACAACTGAGGCAGAATACATTGCAGCTACTGAAGCTGGCAAAGAGATGGTATGGCTGAAACGATTTCTTCAAGAACTTGGATTGTATCAGAAGGAGTATGTCGACTATTGTGACAGTCAGAGTGCAATAGACTTGAGCAAGAACACCATGTATCATGCAAGGACGAAGCATATCGACGTGAGATATCACTGGATTCGTGAAAAGATAGAGGACGGATCTATGCAGGTCATGAAGATCCCTACTAGTGAAAACCCTTCAGATATGCTGACCAAGGTGGTATCAAAAGACAAGTTCGAGCTATGCAAAGAACTTGTCGGCATGCACTCAAGCTAGAAACCTAGAGCTACCTCCTTCAGGTGAATGGGTCTGGAGGGGGAGATTGTGGGGTCCATCCCCATGTACCAAACTTTGAATTGTTTTCTGCCAATTTCAAAGTTTGGCAGAGTTGGTAAAGAAAAAAAAGATTGTTTTTCTTCAATGTCAAAGTTTGGCAAAGTTGGTAAAGAAAAAATTGTTTTCTGCCAAATTTCAAAGTTTGGTAGAGTAGGTAAGCTATGAAGAAGAAAAAATTGTTTTTCTTCTGTAGCACATTTGGAGGGTAGTGTATTTGTTTTCTATAAAAGGGAGGACGATTCTTTATTCTAAATACACCAAAAGAAAATTACAAAAGGAGAGAAAAGAAGAGTGAGGCATCACAAAAGAAAATAATCTGTGAGAAAAAATAGAGAGTGTGAGCGATATTATAGTGAGGTGAAAAAATCAAAAGAGGGTTATTTCTTTTGAGTGTGTAGTGATCTTTGGAGTTTTGCTCAGATTTACAAGTGTAAAATCCTTACTATATTGATATTCGTTGCTCCTCTCGGGTCGTGGTTTTTTCCCTTATTTAGGAGGGTTTCCACGTAAAATCTTGGTGTCATTATTTCTCTTTTATTCTCGTTGATTAACCGTATTGTTGTGTTCCGCATTTATTGCCTTTATTACCGCAAATATTATTTCTGTTACGGATATATTCCCAACAATTTTGACATATATAATAATGAGGAACTTTCACATATAGTCACTCAAAAATAACTTAAGTATGTTCTATAACTTTAGTTTGCTAATTACGATTCGTAGCTACATGTTAGAGGAAGGAGATAGATGAGCGAGATTGGAAGAGGGAGGAGAGAGGCGAGTGAGAGATGATAAAGAGTGGAGAGAGGCGAATTGTATATATATGTCTGTCCAAAATGTATATGTATATCTGTCAAATAATTGTATATATAAAACTGGTATAAATATGTAATTGTATATCTGGCAAGTGAGATTGGAAGAAATACGAGAGAGGCGAGCGAGATTGGAAGAGGGATAAGAGAGGCGAGCTTGAGAAACAGAGAGTGGAGAGAGGCGGACTATCTATGTATATGTGTCAGATAATTGTATATATGTAACTGTATATGTATGTATTTGTATATCTAGCGAGCGAGATTGTGAGAGGAAGAAAAGAGGAGAGAGGCGACGTAATTACAAGTAAAATTAAGTTATAAGCCGTAATTAATTTAAACTATAGTTATGTTAGCTAATTAATTGTTATATGTTTGCTTATCCCCATAATTTCCCCAATAATATATTATAGTTTTAAACTGGGGCTAGGGGAAAGGGATTACAAGGTAAGAATCAAATCATCACAACAAGATGAGAGTTCAGGTAATCAACTGATTAAGCCACTAAAATTTCCCCATGAAAACGATAACTATCTTATTGGCCTTTGTACTTTTGTCATTCTTTCTGAATATAGAAAATAATTAATACTAAGTATTTAGAAAAAGATCAAAAATATTACTCAACTACACAAAATCAAACAAAAATATCATTAATTAATAATTTGATCTAAAATATCTCTACCTTGAATAGTTTAGTATAAAAATTTACCTTTTTCTCAAAGGTTTGCCTTAATTTTATTTTCTCAATATTAATTCTTGATATAGTAGTTTTGTCCCAACCAAAAAAAAAAGTAAAAGGAAAAAGCTATTCAGCTAAGTGTAGTTTTAACTAGAGCTCAATGGTATATATTATTTGGATTAAACTTAATTATCAAATCAAATCAGATCGATTGAATTGATTTGTTAATTTGATTTTGGATTAATAATTTTCTTTCTTTGTTTTTTTTTATTCAATTTGGAATTTAGAAAAATAAAAATGGAAAAACATAAAAAATGAATTATATTCAACTTGCAAATATAACTTTATTATGTATGGGTAACCGAATAAAGAAATAAAATAAATCAAATAAAAAAATAAATCAAACCAAATTTATTTTAATCCCGATTAAATTACACTCTTCACCCCAAAAATCAAAAAATCTAAACCAAATAGTAAAAAATCAAATTTTCACACCCCGTTTTAACACCTCAAAAAGAAGAGAAATATTGAATACTGTAATCTGCCGTGTCGTCTCCCGTTCGCCGGAGCTGAAAATCCGGTAAGCTTTCTACTCTCAATTCTCACTTCTTCAATAATTTCTCTCAACTATGAATATTGAGACATTGCTAATTTCATTGCACAAATTGCTACAAAACAAAATATGAAGCTTGAATTCATCGGAAGAAGAATCAATGCATTTTTCAGATTACGTTATGTTACTAATCAATACCTTTTGTAATTAGAGCATCTATTTTTTGTGTGTGAATTTTTACTCTATTTGGCTGATTCATGTAGTTTTCTGTGTTATCCATTGAAGTTTTTTCCAATTTTGATGTGTGTTTGTGGAGAACTGGCTCTCTTTGGTATGATTTTTAGTTTGTGGTTTTATTAGGAAAAAATGAAATGGGAAGTTATGCACACAACCTGTTTGATGAAATGTCTTATTCGAGTTGGATCACTCTATAATGCTACCAATAATTGTACTAATCCAATCGCATATGTCTTTCTCCTATCAAAAGGAAAGAAATAGCGGAAATGTATGTCTGAGCTCCTAATTCTAGCTTTATAGTCTTATAAATGTCGGAATTTGCACCGATTTGTATCTATTTAGTAATCACCCCGCTAGTTTCTTTAATCCCACTCGGTCTATCTTATAGTTTGATCTATCCCGAAAATTGTTGACCTACGAATGTGGTTACGATCCTTCTAGTTTTTTTATAACCATGGTGTCCGGACTAGCTATCACACACCTCGATTGATTCGATGAGAAACCTATCACCTCCCACTAGCAACAAGGTAACTTTGTCTACCAAGGCTAGGACAGATGGGAAGAAATCACCTAGTGTTTTTGTCTTTGCTGGAATATAAACTTGAGACCTCATGGTTCTCAACCCACTTTGTTGACTACTAGGCGATAGTCCTTGAGTGCGAACCTTCTTGGCGGATTTGGTTATGGCCCTTGTGGAAAAGCTTGTTCTTTAATCAGACTCATACACTTTTGTCACGTTATTTGTTGTGTTGAGTCTTCATGGTTTGGTAGGTCGAATTCGATAAAATTTCTTTTGGACTCCTGATGAGATCAAATTTTCCCAATCCCAATGAAGGTGGGAAGTGGGCAGGTCATGTTCAGTCTAACATTCATGTAGATACTACCTTTTTTTTTGTTGAAGGTATTTCCGTGGTCAGCGGATCAAATACAAAATGTGGCGGCTGTATGAAGGATGGAACGACATTTTGAAGATCCAAAAGTTCCGTAGAATTGTGTCCTATACTGGATTCTACTGCTTCGTTACAGTTATAACATATGCGTACACCAATAACACGTGAGTGCTTATGAGTTTTTATTACTTATTTCTAACCACACTAAGAAGTTTAACTGGTAGTTTTTTGTTTTCCGGAGAATTGCTAAAATAGATTTAACATTTGATCATTATAATCGATACAGCTGGTTATAATCATCTTTTGCAAATCTGCTTTAATGACACACTGAGATTTATACCTTGGCTTCAAAGCATCTTTATACAAACCTCTGGTGCTTACGCAGCTGTAGTTAGAGATATGTTGTTTCTAATCACAATGTTGGTTTGAGTATTACAGTACTAGAGCGGGGTACTCGAGAGCTGACCAATTCTATGCTTCTTATCCAGCTGGAACAGAGCTCCTTACTGACACAGCTAAGGTCTGTCCAATTGCATGATTATGGATAAGTTCCGATTATCATGGAATTCCCTTTCTTTCCGGTTACTGATTTTTATGGAATTTGACTTTTCTTTTTCATTCTTAGTTATATAAAGCAGCGTTGGGGAATGTTTATGAAGTGGAAGAATGGGGACCAGTCGAATGGTCCGTCCTGGCTAAACATTTTGAACGTCAAGGAAAATCACCATATGCATATCATGCTGTAAGTTGATGATCAGATATTCGCGTTGTTTTATATTTTTCACTATAGTTCGTATGCCTTACATACTTCTCACATAATGTGATAGCAGTGTTCTTTCCTGTCATACATAAAAGCGGAAACTCTTTTCACATGCTAGTTCTAGCAAGTAAATCATTTGTCTAAGAGATATAGAACGAGACGTTGTAATTAGTCATGTCTACAAAGTGTAGGATGTTTGAAATTTGCTTCTCTGTACCTTTTAAGATATGGGAGAGGGCAAGCAGACGGGGCTTATCATCCCAGTTTCTCGAGGGGGGAAACTGTGCTATGTCATTGACTAAATGCATCACATCTCACCATATATTCCATATCGGATTCTGGGAAGTTAAATGATAACACGAGTTCTTAACAATGTTCTAACTTCATGTCTTGCACACGTTTATATACTTATAACTTTTCGTGTGTGTGATGGTTCAGCAATACATGGCACACCTCGCTTCTCATGGACAGCTAGATGGAAGTGGCTAGCGGAAGGCTCAGTAGAAGCAAACCGATGATTTGACTCCTCTCATCTGCATCTTGAGCAGGTTTAAATCTAATTCACGAAGATGATTTGTTGATAGAAATCGAACCAACAGTTATGTGACTTGTTGAATATGTATTAACCTAGCCTAGCCTATCTCATATCGATATGATGAGTTGTTAGGAGTGATTATATTGAATAAATAGATTCGTGAAAATCGAAATTCATGTCTTATCCTCTCCTTTGTTATTCCTGGATTTGGCTCCTCTCCATTTCTCGTGACGTTTTTTAGCCTTCTTGCCATAACATTCTTCTCCTCCATTTCGTTTTTCGTCCATGAGCACACAACAGTGAAATTATTTAAAATTGATTGCTTATTTGTGGTCTGATTGACAGAGTAATGTTCCATTGAGCTTATAATGGTCTCTGTCTTTAATAATTTGGATTGTGGTTGGAGAAAAATTGAAAACACAATTGTTGGATTTTCCGAAGCTTGAAAATAATCGTTATTGGTATCTTAGAAAATTGCATATCTATTGAAAAAAGTGTTTGAAGTGAAAAAGTGTTTAAATGACATGACAGAAAATGTCTAAAATAAACATCGATCAGTTAAGGTGTCTAAGTGAAACTTAATGTCAACTTTAGGAGGTCACCGATGAATCTGAATTTTTTTTAGATTATATTTTAAGCAAAAAACATGTTGGTGAATTACTAAATAATTATGATTATGGTGATCAAGATCTAATGTCGATATGCCAAGTCAACTTGACAATAATTGAATTAACTTATGAAGAAAAATTATAAGATTGAAAAACAAGTCATTTGGACTTAAAATAGTTTTTTTAAAAAAATAGAAACAAGGACAGATATTTGAATTCACATGAAGACAAATACCTAGATTATTTGGGTCAATTTTTTTTAAATATTTTTTTTTTCTTAAAACTGAAATCAAACAAATCAAGACCCAAGTATTCACATAGCCGACCCCAGCTTACTTACGACTAAGCGTGGTTGGTGCAGTTATGCTATCATGATTAAAAAAAAAAAAAAAAACTTACAATATACAAAAGATGGTGGAAATAAATAGCTCAACTGGTTATGATCATTACATCTGAACCACATCATAATATAGTATATGGAAATAACAGAAAGCAAATGGACAATCCCTCTTTGGGCACGAGGACGATGTTCGATATGCGATCAGAATAATCTACTGTCTTAATGAAATCAGTATAAATAGTAACGACAACTGAAGTCGAACAAATAATGTAAGTAATGATGTCAAAGAGAAACAAACTGTTAATAGAGTTTACAATACAACCATCCAAGACTCCATTTCGAGTACATGAGCAATTACATTGTCACTTACCAGAAATTTAGCAATTCCTTATCCCATCCAGAATTAAAATGTTCAAGCATATAAAGCTGTCTTCGACGATTTATTAATCCCGTTTTGATATGGCTTGCAGGGTGTATCCTGAGGGAAATGCAGGTATTACGGTAAAAGCAAATTCTACAGTGTCGCGCACCTTTTATTTTGCAATATATGAGGGGAAAACACAATAATAATACTAACTCACATTCGGAATTTCTGGGCAAACCTTAATACAAACATTTAATAGCCTTAATCATAAAAAAAAATTGTTTACAAGAAGTTACAGTCTAGTCCTATAAAGCGGGGTCTGGGGAAGGTTACAATGTACACAGACCTTACCTCTATATCTAGGTACAAAAGATGTTTCCGATAGACTCTGGGCTCAAGAAAAAAACCAGTCTCGCAGCTAATTAAAGTTGAAAGGATGAATTTGGAGAAAACAGGAAGGAACACTACTAAAGGAAATAAAATGTATCCATGATTTTCTGCCATCTGTCTAGCCTTCATGCCGACCCATAGGGGGGGGGGGGGGAGGGGGACAAAGAGGGGACCTATGTTGCTCGGACTCTTCAAACATATTGACAATTGTGCGTTGGATACTCCAAAAATAGTGTATTTTTGAATCTGACACGCGTGAGACAACATTTTTGGAGAGTCTGAGCAACATAGGATGAGAATATTAGGATATTTAATAAGATTAAAAAAAAAGAACATTTCATATATCAATTTTCCTGCTGAGGTTTGAAGAGCTAATGTTTTTTTTTATCTATTGTTCGTTCAAACAACGGAAAAAATGTGAAGTGATCAGCAAGTATGTTAGATCTAATCCCTATACTTTGGCTGAGTTATATGTTACTATATTTTTACAATATAGGTTTTCCTAAGCACGGCTAATTTTAGATTGGGGCATAGTTGATTGATTGATATTAGTGTTTTTCTTCTTATAGTTCAGAAAACACTTACCTCGCAGTCCCATATGGCCCCAACACATTTGGAAAAACTAATACTAGAACTTCTTAGCATGCAGCGTTCGGTATTCGTTGGTGTACTATGGCCAGCCTCTGTAGGAGCTTCAACTGTATTAGCAATATCCGGTTTCTTGACCTTAGGGGAACTCGGGGGGCTTGGAAGGCATCTCTGAGCCATAGAAGCTACAACATGCCTTTCAAATTCACCATCCTTATCAGCTTCCTCATCTGTGGAAGCACAGACTCGTTCTCTGCAGATAGTAATGAGGCTATTCAGGTAAGAGAAATTAATTACAACTATTTACTATTTAACACAAAAGAGAGAAGGTCAAGGACATTTCACCTGGGCAAAGAAGCATATCGTCTTGGAAAGAGAGTACTTCCACCTCTACCACTTTGCCCCTCGAGATGGTCAAATTGTTGTTTGAAGCAATCAACCCCACTAAAAATGAATTTTTTGCAATTAGCACAGTAAGTTAACATGCAACGTATCGCATGCACCAGAAACAGAAAGGGCTTCAGAGAAAAATGCAGGTGAAATGTAGAAAATAGAGAGAAGTGTTAAGAACTAAATATACACAGGTTTGAGCATGAATGCTCGTCTATGGCCTGTATCCCTTGCAGATATAGCGACTCACTGGATATGTAAGGGGAAAATATCACATCTTAATCACAGTTTGGGTAAGTGATAACTAATCAGTATCCAGTTTTTTAATTACGTGCAATGGCAGAATCGATTTCCTTCAAATATCAGAACTGATAAAATTAGTCTGAGTTTATGACTCAGATGTAGTACAGTTCTTCACAGGTTCCAACACTAGTACTGGTTTGAAGCTCAAAACAGGCAAGAATTCTCAACCTAATCTGACTAATGGCAAGTCTTACTTCTAGAGAAACATCACGGCAGATCTACTCGTCTTATACTTGAAATACACATGGTCCATTTTACGCAATGAATTATTACCCATTCATTCAAAAATCTGAATATTTTCTCTCACAAATCACAATTATTCCACAAGTCCATTCATCTACATATCACAACACAAGGTCAACCTTGTGTTGAATGATATCACAATCTAGAAACACTTGTGACTCTCATTAGCAGCAGATTTCTCCATTCTTATCACCATCAAGTATCCGTTCGAGATATATCAGACTATATGCATCAAGCATCAGGAGGAAAAGGGACAATGTAAGACTAACATGAAGAATAAATTATTTATGAGAACATCAGTGCGAATGATGTAGACAGAAGGAAATGCATCATTGAAGAGGTTTATGACTTCTATTACCATAGGTCTGCCAGTCCTCCTAAAAGGTTCAACTAATACAAAACACGGATCATGAAATTTCTTGTTGATACATGACAACACGAGTATTACAATAAGTTTTCTAGGATGATGTTAGGCGGGGTGGAGACAAATTTCACTAAGACCATGGAAAAATGAGTTAAATCATCAGATGAAAAGGTGTTCAAAGCAGCAAATTTAGAGAGAAGTTTGCATTACCTTGGATACATAAAGTGAGTGTGATCAGTGCCACGAAGATGCTCCTGCAGCATCTGAGGGTGATATTCCAGAATCTGCCCACAGTTGAGGACAATGTACACTATAAGTAGTAGAAAAAGGTGCAAAAAGAAGATCAAGCAAAGATGAAAATGGTTGTTAACGGATATACCTCTCGGTAGATGAGCTCCCTAATATCCTCTTTCCCAAGTTTTCTTCGTTCAAAGTCGAATTCGAATTTTGAGATAGTCTGAGATGATGGTTCCTGTTCCTTGTTGGCCAAACCACGGAAATATGGATGTGCTAGCGCCTGAGTAGATTAATGAATGCTAGTATTAGGAGAAAATATGTTTTATACAAACTAAAGACCAAGGCCTAATGACCGCTGCTACATCCTACCTCTTCAGCAGAAGGGCGATCTTTGGGATCGAATGCAATCAACCGCTCAAGTAATCTTAGAGCTAGTGGATCAACGTGTGGGAATTGCTGTGAGAGAGGGATAGGTGCTTTCTTCTTCATGCTGCTTAAATATCTCCTTGCTTTTTCATTTTTAATCTGCAAATATCAGGAAAATTGCGAACAAGATATATTCAAGATTCATTACTAGATGATACGTTTATCAACTGTAATACATTGATAGAAAGCACAAACCCTTGAAATGGCTTCAGTGGACGGTGTACCAAGCAAATCAGTTATGAGATCCAATTGGTGAACCGCATTTTTCCCCGGAAATAATGGTTTTCCTGTAAGCATTTCTGCAAATATACACCCTAGACTCCAGATATCAACTGCTGGGGTATACTGCAATTAAGTCTCTGGTTTAGATTATGTACAAATTTCTGAAAGATCATTTGCATGATTAAGCTACCACAAGTGAGAAACAATAATAGCTTACATACCATCTCATTAGGCATATGCCAAGTTCAAATTAGAGCACAAAACCAAATGCTCATTGACACAGTATAACTTTATTATGCAGAAGTTTGTCTAATATCTTAGCACTAATACTTTTTTCCACTTATGACAAGGAATGCCATAGAAACCGAGAACTATCCAGAACTCTTCCAAGATTAGGAGAAAAAGTCCTTGAAGGTCCTACTACATGGCATATGCAGAGTGGCAGAGATGACTAAAACACATGAACTAAATGAAAAGAATTAAATGGTTGTTATTTGGAGGTATACAGAGAAGGAGAGAAAAGAGGATCTGTTCTTCATAATCAGAGAGTTAGTCTCACATCTAATGTTATGGACAAACTAGAATTATACGTGATTGTGTACTTGAAGAGGATGATGCTAGAATCGAGATCAAATTGATGAGACAGCACCCAAAGTACCCTTTTCGAGTGCTTTGTCAAAGGGAAGACAGTATCTTTTGAAACATCAAGAGATTACCAACTTTTACAACAGCTGGTACAAATTAAAAGAATAACAGCCCAGACAATGGCTAAAGGACTAGAAGAGATGAATACTCATTCCATAATAATAGCATTTCTCGGGCCTAATAGGTCTCAGCGTTAAGCAATTGCTATCAGACAAGCTTTTTAGCCATTGCATTGAGAAAACCTTTATACAATAAAGATGATTCAGAAGAAAAGAACAACCAAATAAGACAAAAGTAAAAACCAGGTTGTCTTCACATCATTTTTGCATAAAGAGCATAAAATTGAGTATAAAACATCCAAAAATAGAGTAAAAGTAAACTATGGATGGAAGTACTTTGCCCTAAACAGTTGGAGAAAAGGTTTTCTGCAATGGTATGACATCTTGATGCATCAATTCTAACAACTAACTAATCATTAATTACTCAAAATGACTTACATAAATTTTTGACACCAGCAAAATGAAGATTGCAAACAAGAAATGAGGAAGCGAGGGAGCATCACCAGTCATAAGATGAAAGAATATTGTAAAAGCAAAATCCCATGCTAAGTAAGAAGTCTCACAATATGAAATATAAGTTTTTTTTCCAACGTTAACATGAGAACATGCACTTGAACAGTACTAGCAATCATATAAGTAATGTATATAAGCATGCCTATTTACCTGTATACCATCATACTTACTTTGGAAAAAAAGGAACCACAGAGTTCTGGAGCACGGTACCAGCGAGTTGCCACGTAGTCCTTTAGAGAAAAAGGATGAAGAATTTTACTTGGAATTACAGTTGTAACAAATCAACTTAAGAATGGTGTTGGATATCGGTGCACAACACTTCTATGACAGGTGTACTAACTCAACACTTCAGTGTTGGTATTCAGATATTTTGAGTGGCTATTGTAGTAAGGATAGACTAAGAAAACTTTAAAGTAAAGAGATGAAGCATACAGTCCAGAAAACAGCAGATGGGTTATCGCCAAGTGATACCCGAGCAAGCCCAAAATCACAAATTTTCAGCTTGCAATCTGCATTTGCTAGAATGTTCTTTGGCTTCAAATCCCGATGGAACACGTTTGCTGTTAAATCAACAAATGTGGGAATGAGTCATAAGAACATATGTAAAACAGAAGGTTCTTCAATTACCAGAAAACAGAAAGAGAAATCGCAACCTGTATGCATATATTTTAAACCTCGAAGAAGCTGATACATAAAGAATTGATAATGTTCAGCAGTGAGACTGTCATTTGCTTTAATTACATGCTGAAGGTCACATTCCATCAACTCGAAAACAACATAAATATCCTTGAATTCCCTTGGACATGGAGGCAACAGTATATGCTTTATTTCTACAATATCTGGGTGCCGAAGCAATCGAAGGAGCTTTATTTCTCTCAGGATGCGGGTAGCTTCACAGCTGTGCTCAAAAACATCATTGATCTTCTTTATTGCTACCTTCTCTCCAGTATGAGTATCAATTGCTGCTGCAACAACACCATAGCTCCCCTTGCCAACGACCTCTAGGATTTCATATTGATGGGCCTCGCCATATTCAGTGAAGAATTCTTTGAAATCCATTACCTGCAATAACATGAGATACTATTAAGATTCCTCTTTACACAAAGAGACAAGGTCAAAATAAGACGCAGAAGGATATATCAAAATCCCAAATTTTCTGTATCACTGTAGAATTTAAATCTGAAATGAAATGTTTTCCCTCATTTCGTCCCGTTTCTATGGTCTAAATAACAAGCTCTACCTCACACATTGAACAACATATATTTGCCAATGCAAGAAATCTTCCACAGTTCACAATCAGGATATAAAACAGAGAGAAGCAAAGGATATTACAGGGGTCAAAGGGGCATTCAGGATACAGAAAAACTGATCTAACTCTTTGACAGTAACAAAAAAACTGATCGAACTCTTTGACAGTAAATTAGCTTCTGATATGAATGAAACCTTTTAAGGTGATTGTGAAAGGTGAGACTACTGGAATACTATGAAAGTAAACAACAGAAGGTGATTAAGGGAGGTATTCAAACAGAAAATGCTGAAACATTTAAAGTCTAAAAAATGATTGATACTTAAAACATCTTGTGTATCATTTCTTAAGCATTTTATTTCCCTATAATACCTTTATTTTTCTTTTAGTGTTGAGGTCTTAAACATAGGTTAAAAGTTAAATCATTTACCAAATATTGTTTCAAATTCCTTTATAAGGTTGAAATGAAAACTATTCTCAAATATTCAGTTGCAGAAAAAGAAACAAAACTCTCAAATACTCAAAAGCCAATAATAAAGTTACAACATGAGTACTTCACTTGTCACATGAATCCTGTCAACTCAGACTGCTAAATTACCTTGAGTTTCAAGATTTTACTTTGAGTGACAATCTTTTACTTACATATGTTAATTAGGACATTAAGATGTAAATCCTAACATTATAGATCAGTCAGAGTGGTGCTAAAAATAAGGAAATGTTAAGAATTTGACTAAAAACTTTGATAGGAAAATAGTTAAGTAAGAAATTGGCAGGAGATAAATCTTCTTGGCTGAGATCAGTCTTTTCTCCTAAATGACAAGTCAACAAATCCGAGTAGTGAAGAATGTCTATATTTTAAACTTTTGGATAGGATTTTACAAATTAAACAAGAGTAGGGAAAATTTTGCTATTATCACATGAAAGAAATAGTAATGGTTCCAATTGTCTTAACAAAAATGCAGGTCTATTTGCAAGTATAAACAATATAATATCATGAGCCAATGATCTATCGGAAATTGCCTCTATGTCTCCCAAGGTAGAGGATAAAGATTCGAGTACAGATTACCCTCCCCATACCCTACTTGTGGTAATACACTGGGTGTATTGTTTTTGTTGTAAACAATATAATAGCTGAATAAATAAACACGCTAGAATTAAAACATTACAAAGTGCTACATTGATACAACGCAAATCAATTCAAAACATCTCTTCCCCCATCCCACCCTAATGGAAGTTTTAATTAGATAATGACAAAGAAGAAGAGAAGTTACCATTTTTGATACTTAAGACTTATAAATAAGATGGACAACGTTTGATTCACTTTCAGTACCTGCAATGCATCAATAATTAGTTAGTTACTCACTGATTAAAAGGACTGAATGCTCATAACTCAAAATTCCACATTTTATGAAAGATCGAAGATCTCTAACTAACACTTAAAAAGATCTCTAATACCAGATTTAAGTTATGTGATCTACCAGACTTATACATATATATATATATATATATATATATATATACAAACATCAACCCCAGATTATCCTTCTTGTGTTCAACCATGATCCTTTATATTCCATCCATTCAATTACATACCAAATATTTCTTCCCATCCGTCCTAGCTTTGGTAAGAACTATCCCGTGAAATTAGTCAAGGACAACATGGTTATCAACAAAGAAAAAAAAAATCTACATTCCAAATAAATCTCAATATACTCGACTAGAAAAGAAAAATCAGATCTTGAATCAAAGCATACCTCATCATCCAACTACATTAAAGATCTAATATTTAAAACTCAACAAAACTGATAATCAAAAAAGATTAGATCTTGAATCAAAAAAATACCTCAACAATAATAAGTCTCTAAAGAGAGGTAAAAAAAACAGCTCTTAAGAGACAATAATTGCTTCTCCTATCCAAGTTCCCACCTTTAAGGAATTAATAATTAATAATTGACAACTTCCTCTACTACTTGCTTATAACTCCAGAAATAAACAAGGTAAAGCCAACCCCAGTTGAAACCCTCAATATTTTTTTAATTATATATGTATATATACTACCTGTTAATTAATCAATAAAAAATAATAAACGTAAAGTTGAAGAAACAGCCAAAATTGAATATATCAGCTGGGCATACATAAGGGGCGGAGACAAGTAGGACCAGAAAAATTCATACTTCTACCTATATTTTTCTAAAAAATAAAAAAAATCTTAACTGAATAAGCCGTAAACCCAATCCATACACAGAGAGAGGAAGAAAAAAAGTTTTAAAAAATGCATAAAATGGAATTGGAATCCGATGCGATTATTATTATATATAAAATTGAATGCGTAAACAGTGAAAAGCGACAAACCTTGAATGGCGAACCTTATCTTATCTCTATTTTTGTCGAATTTTGTCTACTCTGAGAGAGAGAAAAAAAAAATTGAATCGCATTCAGATCTGAGAGTTAGGTAAAGGTGAAGTGAGACGAAAAGTCTGATAAAGTTGAAAGTTCAAAGAATATTTACGCGTTTTTTTTCAGAGCTGTGACATTGTTGCAGTAGATTCGACTGTTTCTCTTTGATCGATTTTGGATCTCAAATTCGAATCGTATGAAGAAAAAATTGATAGTAACTATGTGATTCGAATTCAGATTAATTAATATTAATGAAAGAGAAATTGTAGATTTAATATGGCCATGGAAATTGGACCAAGATGACGCCATTCTTTTAATTTATGACTCATAATGACTTTGGTAAATCTATTATAATTTCAAATGTATTAATTAGATGTAAACATAATTTTATTTATTTATTTATACATAATTTGATATATTTTTTAAAATATATATATTAATAAAGGAAATATTTAGAATTGCAACAATTACGGGTAATCGTGTTGATAAGACACGTATACTATGGAAGTTTGAAAGGAATAGTGAAAATAAAGGCGAAAAAAAATTACTATTAACAAAAATTAATTTGAATTTATATATGGTGTTTGTTGACCTAAAAATATATGTTATAAAGTTTTTAGATATTTCTATAATAATGTCTGGAGGTTACGGTGTATTTATATCTTATATTAGAATGATTATGAAACATATAATAAAATCAAGGTTCGATTGAGAATAATGGAATATGACTCGAAGCAATATCTAGTTGTGATACAATTGCACAAGGAGATCAACTCTTAGCCTCATATTTATTTCTTGGTGGTAGATGAATGATGTGATATTAAAATAGGATGGATGAAATAGAGACTTGCCTTCGACGTCCTGCATAATGAAAATATATCAGCAAGACTTAAATATAAGTTTATAATTGTTAGATTAGTTATGATGAATGGGACAAAGTGTTACCTAATCAAGAACTTTTCTTTATAAGATAAAAAGTAGAATTAAGAAGTTTGAGATAGATGTGTACATACTAGGAGAAATACGATTAAAAATAAAAATGTTTAGGATATGATGAGATTGACCTTTGTGGTGAAAAATGAGAGAGGTGAGACTGAGATGGTCTAGGCATACGAGGAGGAGATACACATATGCTCAAATAAAGAGTTGTGAGATGTCCTTTATGATGAATCTGAGGAGATATAGAGGTAGACCGAAGAAATATTAGAAAGAAATGATTAAACATGACATTATGCACTTACAACTTACGTGGCTATAAACAAGAGGATATCGAGGTCGGTGATCAATTAAGGAAAAAATTAATAGGTAATTGAGTGTTGTCTTATTTTTGATTGGGATTAGAACTGGTGGTAATATTAACCTTATTCATATAGTTTCTTGTTTTTGTTATTTTTTCATCCATTGTTTATTATATTTAAGTGATCACACTATTTTGTTAATGCTATTGTTTCTTGTTTGTCCGTTCTGCACTATATATTTCTTCCGTCATTGTTCTTTTCATCAATATTTGATATTTTTTACTTGAACTAATGATCTTTCGAAAACAACTTTTCTACCTCTATAAAATAACAAATAAAAATAACACTGCACGTATTTTACTCTCTTCATGTCCACTTTATAGAATTTACCAAATATGTTACTGTTATCGTTAGCTCATCCAACTTGTCTACATTTGACAATTAGGCATTAAAAAATGTGGTCCTAATCTATGAAGATTTATTCAAAAGTAAAGTTATTATCCACTAATTGCTGATGTAACACAAAAAGTATGTTAATGATAGGCCATATCTACATCTAATAATTTAATACTCCACTTGCTATAATATATTTTTCTTTTTAAATTATTTTAGCAGAATAATATCTTCTTATATTTTTTTAATTTTAAAAAAGGTAAACTTTTAGTTCACTTTTTTTTATTAATAAAAATAATTTATAGCTATATAAATAGTTATCATATTATCTATCGGTAAATTTTGATTTTTTTAAAATTTTATTTTCAATTAAAATGTATTAAATAAATTAAGACGTGTCTACTTTTTTTCTAATTGAGCATTAAAGTTTGTGGGGTCCTATAATTCATGTTGACTTGTTTAATGCAAAATTATTATCTCTAATTTTCTGATTATGGCACCAAAAAAATGTGTTGAATTAATTAATCTTAATTAAAACAAAGACAAAAATATAGCTGATGGCTAAGATCCGTCGTTATGTAATTATGTCAGGATCAATTTAGTGTAATCGTATTGTTATTTTATTTTTATTTTTACATTTTAATTGTTGTTTTATAAATTTATTTTTAGCTTTACGAATATTTAGAATAAAATTTTTTATTTACGTATCTAAAAGAAACCCACTTATTGTACTTAAATATATTTTTCATTAAAAAATATTTTCCATATTCACCCAATAAAGTGCTTCATACTTGAACCAGAAGGATAATTTTATTTTAAATTAATAATCACACGATTAATTAAATCCAGTCTGACATGTTCAGTCAAAAAAGTTGAGCTTAATCAACTTAATTTTTTTATTAATTAAATGAATTAGAAAAAACAAGAATAAGCTTTGACCAAATACCAAGTTGAGCTTTTTACCCAAAAATAAAATAAGAACTAAGAAGTAATATAATAAGTAAATAAATAAATCCATTGTGTATTAATACATTTTTAGAAGAGACAATGGTGTATAAAAAAACTGAAGTATCTTTTTATTTCGAGTTTGAACTATCACGTGTTTGTATTTTTATTTGGATTATTATAAATTATTTATCGAAACAATTTTAAATTTGACTAGTTCAAATGTTTGAATACAATTGTAAAAACGGAGCGTAGCAACTTAATTTGCTCATAAAATGTCATCCACATAATTGACTCATTAATTTGAGGTGTATTTGATAAATAGTTGGTGATAATCGAGGTAGGAAAACAATATATCTACTAGTTCAGATAGAAAACTCGCAAAAAGTGACGATTCATATATGTTTTGACAACTATTTTTATTTTGGTTAAATTTTCATTATCAATGTGTAATACCATTTTTAAACAAAAAAAAGTCTACACCATGCACACCATCAGATACTAGTTAAGTTTTTTTTGTTTTTTTTTTACAGATAGGTAATGATAATTCAGATAAAAAACGCGACTACTTGATAGTTCAAGCAAAAAACTTGTAAACAAAATAATACTTCATGTGTTTTTAATCATGTCTCTTTTTTTATAAATATTTATTCGTGATCTAACTTTTTATGAAAACACAAAGAAAATAAGTGTGTTCATTTTTAATTATAAATCTCTTGTTTAATCTTTAATTATAAAATTGCCTTTGTTAGAAAATGCGAATCTAAATAAAATCATCACACACCACTGAACAATATTTAATTTAGAAAAAAAAAATTAGTTTAAAAATTCCCCCTTTGCTAAACTTGATTGAAATATCTCAAATCATTTCGTATTATATACTTCTTAGCTATTTCAGTCGTTTGGTATGAGGTATTAGTATAATAATTTCAAGTTAAAATATAGGATTATTTTATACTATATTCGGTTGGAGATATTAGGAAGTTTGAGATAATTTATCCATCATATATATATTGATGATGGGATAAGTTATCCTTTATATATGGTGTAACAACTTATCCCGAGATAATTTGTTCTAACCTAACGACCCTTAAATGTTGAAAATATAAAAGCAAAAATGGAAAGATGATCCACAAATGAAATATGAACAGGGCAATATGTAAAGAAACCATATTATAAGTAATCCAAGTTCAAACAAAACAATAACTGACCTTTTACATATGAAGAAAAGGTCCAGATTCTGATATAACCAAAATATGCTAACTGATATTCCAATTGAGAAATGAAACATATCTAAGAGAGAGCTTCATATACACTTTAGCTGCTACTCACTAGCCCGACTAATTTGGATTCGCGTTTCCACCAATAATTTCTTCATATACACACTAACTTAACTATAGACCTGCAAAGCTCAGATACATTTTGGTTAGAGTTAGTTGAATTCCTTGAATAGACATGGAACTCGAGTATCAGATTAGACGAGCCAATATCAATCAATTAACTACACGTCAGTCCCAAACAAAGTGGAGAAATGAAGTCAATACTAACTTCCTTTTCACATATAAGTACTTCATTGCTGGATTACTCAGTCGTAACCTCAACTATATAGAGAAAACTTTGAAGAAAATAGAGCTGCGACCAATTAGTAAGCAATGTTATAGCTTCTTTCAAATTAGTATGTCAGTCAAGCTATTAGTTCAAATTACTATATTGTACCTCTATTTTACGGGGCCAAGTTTGAAAACATAAGAGAAAATACAAGCAATTTTTTTTTTTGATGAAGTAAGTTGTTTCATTACCGGCATCAAGAAGATGCAAAGAGTACAAATACAAGCAATTATTAACTAACGTTTGAGCTTCTGGGGTTAAAATTATACCTTTTGTCGTCATAAGAGAGAGAATGAAGGAACTGCAATGCTCACTTTACTTTGCGTTCCTACGCCTTCCTACACCTCGATGAGTTTGTTTCTTTGTTAGCTTCTTGGATGATCCTAAATCCTTCAAAAGTGTAGTATCTGGATCAGCCCCATCCTCCTTGCCGTTGAGAGACCTCCCACGACGCTTAGCTTTTGGCTGCTTCAATTGTACCTCATGTTGAGGATCAGTCAAATTCAATGCCTCCTCACTTATTGTCAATGCCAATGGTTCTTCCATCTGTACTGAATGTTGATCTGCTGAGACACATAATGGTTTAGAGATGCTTAAAGGCTCTTCCATAAGTATTAACTGTTGATCCGCTGAGTCACACAATGCCAATTGTTTCTGTTTAGAGGTAATTACTGATTTAGGTTCAACCGGGCTTTTGCTCCAGCGCTTCAGCTGTCTTTGTGCACGATCTGATGAGCTCTCCATAGTTAACTGTAATTTTTTTCTGTTTCTACCTGACCTAGGTTGTTCATTTGGAGTTGCTGTTCCTTTCGCTAGCGCCCTAGTCATTGGCCTATTTGTTTGCTGCCAGCCATGATTCTGCTTCTTAGTCTTCAACAGATCCTCAGCAACAGCCTCCTCTTCACAAGGTCTGTCAGAAATCTGAGGGATAACATGGTCTTCTTTTGGTAAATCCAAACCTACTGACACAGAGGTATGTGCTTTATTTTCTGTGTCATCCTCCACCACCACAAGCTTAAAACCTGGAGGTGCTTCAGGACTTAAAAGTAGAGGCAGGTCATCTCCAGGTTGTTCATTTTCCAGAATTTCTTGTGGATAAAAGTTACTAACATCAGCTGTTTCCTCAACTGTGCTGGGACTAAGCTGCGATAGCTGCAACTCCGAATTACTACCTATAGCACTCTCAGCAGCAATGGAGGATTGCAGTAATCCTCCAGTAGCATCAAGTTGTTCTTTCCCTTTCTGTTTATGTACTGTACTCCTTAGAACTCTTCCACAACCAACTTTATTTCCAGTAACAGAATTTTGCTGGTCATTTAATTGCCCATCTTCTTTATCTGTGCTCGGCGCATTGTGACGCTCATTTTGTTGCCCACGATTTTCATCAACAGAGACGTCATTTTGTTGTTCATCCAAAACCTTCTGTTCTCCAACAACTTCCACATCATCATGCTGCACCTGCTTTTCCTCCTCCTTTTCCTTCCGCCCCGACTGCTTTTTTTTAATAACCAAATTCCTCCTTTTCTTCCTCTTTCTTTTTTTCTTTGGAACCACGCTTTCGCAGTCACCAGGAAGCAAAAACCGTCCTCCAATCATACGGATTTCTCCCTTTTCAGTCATACTCTGCAGATGATGTTTCAACATGGTCGTATGAGCATATGGCAAACTGGCATGTTCTTTCATGATAAACTCAGATATTGAGTCTTCACTGGAACCCCCTTTTTCCTTCAATTCATTCAAGGCCTTTTCAATCATCTATAACAAAAGAAAACATTCGCTAAGACCATAAGCTCACTTCAGCTATATGGAAACTTGAAAAAATCCAAATAACAAGATTTCAAAACTATTCACTGTTACTCCTAAAGGTATGACGGAAAAAAGAGAAATAGCTAATCAAGTCTCCGAGGTCTGAAATTCATATTGCTACTTCGATTAATCAAGCTCTTATTAAGAAAAGAACTTCCAAAAGCAAATCTTTTTCGCCTAATATCTTGAGAATGTATTAACTTTATAATAACAAAAGCAATTTAATGTTTCCCTTGATACATATAAAACCAATATCATAAAATTGACAAAATCGACAAGAATCTGACAAACACATATGAACAAAAAGTCGAACAAATATTTCATTTTTCAAAAAAATATGTATTACTCATAATTTAATTCAAAAGGCCCCATCACATAATCACAGAAGAAATTCCCTGATCTTTAAACTCATATACACACACATATATAGGTAGGTTAACTTCCCAAGCAGCCAACACGAAAACTATAATCCAAGAATCCATTTTTTCCCAGAAATCCCAATAAATAAAACTTCCTTCATACTTTGATATGCTACTAAATAGCTTAGGCCATATTCTCAACAGCCCCCTCCATTCTTTTTCAAAAAAAAAAATATTACATTTGTACAAATCACTTGCAACATTTAAAGATACAAAGTTTACATGAAGAGATGAGTAACCAAACAACAAAAACATACCCAATAAAATCACACAAGTGGAGTCTAAGAAGCGCAGAGTGTACTCATGCCTTACCACTACTTCGTGGAGGTAGAGAGACGGGTTTCCGACATAAGACCACATAATAAACTAAAATCAAGTATCAACCCGCATGCCTTACCACTACCTCATGGAGGTAGAGAGACAGGTTTCCGACATCAGACCACATGATAAACTACAATCAAGTATCAACCCGCATGCCTTACCACTACCTCGTGGAGGTAGAGAGACGGGTTTCCGACATCAGACCACATGATAAACTACAATCAAGTATCAACCCGCATGACTTACCACTACCTCGTGGAGGTAGAGAGATGATTTCCGACAACATACCACATGATAAACTACAATCAAGTATCAACCTGCATGCATTACCACTACCTCGTGGAGGTAGAGAGACGGTTTCGATAACATACCACATGATAAACTACAATCAAGTATCACCCCACATGCCTTACCACTACCTCTACCTCGTGGAGGTAGAGAGACAGTTTCTGACAACATACCACATGATAAAGTACAATCACGTATCAACTTGCATGCCTTACCACTACCTCTTGGAGGTAGAGAGACGGTTTCCGCCAACATACCACATGACAAACTACAATCAAGTATCAACCCACATGCCTTACCACTACCTCGTGGAGGTAGAGAGACGTTTTCCGACAACATACCACATGACAAACTACAATCAAGTATCAACCCACATGCCTTACCACTACCTCATGGAGGTAGAGAGACGGTCTCCGACAACATACCACATGATACACTACAATCAAGTATCAACCCACATGCCTTACCACTACCTGATGGAGGTAGAGAGACCGTTTCCGACAAGATACCACATGATAAACTACAATCAAGAATCAATTAGGTTACCACTACCTCATGGAGGTAGAGAGACGGTTTCGACAACAGACCACATAATAAACTACAATCAAGTATCAACCCGCATGCCTTACCACTACCTCGTGGAGGTAGAGAGACGGTTTCCGGCAACAGACCCACATTATAAACTACAATCAAGTATCAACCCTAATTATTTTATTCTTTCGAAAAACAATTAATTGGTGAAATAAAATTTCATACAATTCAATTATAATACCGCTATAAAACATGTGGCGCACTGAATGACACTGTTTCTCCCTTAATCAATGGTCTCGAAACCCTAAGTGGGGCCTACTAATGCAAATTCAAACCCAAATTACTCCAAACTCCAATGCAGGTACCAGACAAATGATGGAAAACCAAAAAACAAATAAATTCAATTACAATGAAAGATAAAAACTTTATACGAAGAGATGAGTTACCCAAGCATAGGGAGGATGATCAGGAGTAGTAAGAGTCGAGAAAATCTGGGAAATGCGTTGTTGAAGAACTACTCTTTGCGTCTCTGATAATCGAGCATTTGGTTCACTATTAGCCAAATTGAAGACTGCTTCTCTCAACTTCTTCATTGACATCTGCTCCTCCTCCTTCTGCTTCATCTTCTCCTTCTGCTGCTTCACATTAGGGTTTTGGCCACCATTTTTATGTGTTGATGGATTCATAACTGCTGGTTTTCCCTGTTTGGAGAAGTTTTCAGAAATTCTGTTTACAGAGTTTATTCAGAAAATTAGGATTTTTTTCCCAAAATTGTTTTTTTATTTAATTATTGGGTTTAGATGTGTCTAGTGCTTAAAAAGGAATAATTTCAATCATTCCAATAAATACTAAATAAAATATGGTAAAAATGTGTACCAAAATGGATTATTTGTTTATATTCGTAAATTGTGAAATTTATTAACGTCGATAATATTAAAGGAAAAAAAATATGTTTTTAATTATTCTAATTTTTTTTTTGTTGTTGCAATTTTTAGGCCTAATGTGTTGACATATGTGTAATTGGGTAAAAGAGTATGATTTTTAATTTAATACACCAAAAGTGTATGTTTTTATAAAAGATATATGTACTAAAATGGATTATTTGTCACTATCATGTAATTCCAATAGGTATGTTCCTAAAATTATGTATCGACTAATGTGTGTGTTTTCCTTTTTAGGAAAATCCAAAATTATTTTTTATTTTCGCGCTCAAATAAATCAATCAAATCATAAACTGAGTCAAATTGAGTGAAAAAAATTGAGTAGTAATTTAATTTAGTTTGTTATTAAAAAAAATCTGACCATACTTAGGTTGGTTTGGTTTTAACTTTAACAAAATCAATTCGAGATCAAACCAACAAGACATTAAATATGTAATTTTAAAAATTTATTTTATACATGAAAGTATTTACTTTGATATAATTTCTAAATACTTCTTATACTGTTTCATTGGTTTTATCTCAAAATATTATATTATTTCAAATTCGAAACTTAAAATTTTAAATGACCCAATAAATATTAGTCCATAAATGTTAGTAACGATAATAAAGCTCAAATCAAACAAATTGATACTAATGCTAACAAGAAAAAAATCAACATTAATATTGAATGAGTGAATGACAACTAAATACATAACCTAATTTTAGTTGTTTTCTAAAAAATTTAGTCCTGTAGTTTATACTTAGTAGATTAATTTCAGTATTTTCATCATGACTTATTAATTTGCAATATTATTTTATACTATTTCATTATTATCTTTTTGTTAAATAATGTTGTGTCATCACTCATCTCATATTATGTATTATTTTCTTATAAAACACCTTAGATACCTTTATTTTGGTAGAGGACTAAAGAGATAATTGAAGTAAAAGCTAATTTTATGTTTGTATGAATACTTTGCCAAAAAAAACTGAAGTTGAAACGTTCGAGTTTTATTAGTTTAATTTGAACTACGTATTTTAAAATCGAACATAAATGACTTGATTTAATATTCGAAAAATCCGAACCGATTCGACCATATGAAAGAAGAAATCCTTGAGATACTTGCCAGCCATTCTCAGGTGACAGAGCAAATTTGTCAACGAAAAGTGTCCTAGAGTCTGCCCACACAAGCACTTTTACAGCAAATGGTGCACAAACTAATACAAGACACTCTCAATAACATATCTAAGACAAACTGCAGCATTCAACATTATTCACAAGAAAACTCAGTCCATATGTTAAGATGGTCGTCCGCAAGAATACTACGCGTTCAGCACAAGACTGAAGAACAATCATATTCTGCAAACAATGTTTCACACTGGCATCACAATAAAACGCAACGCTAATTGCCATCGTTCTACAGCACATAGCTATAGCAGATAACTATCACTACTTTTCTAAACCAATAAACATTACAATGAATTAGACCATTGAATAACAAGACTGATCCAAGATTGCAGAACACTTCTTGTTTCAATAAATGGAAAATCTTTGCAGGCAATGGCAAGTGGTTTCGTCAAATTTGGCAGGAATTATAGCAACCTACTCAAGAAGCTTATTGCAAGTGCTCACCCCAACAGCAGCAGCAAGATGCCAACCAGCATGCAAGAAAGGTGTTTCAGGAAAGACATCATCAGCTATGAAAAGAGCACCCCCTAGCAACGATGACATTTTGTGCACATTGTGACTCATCCTTAGATCCGGATCTTGAAGTGCTCTTTTGGCAAATGCAACCTAAATGGAAAAAAAGAGTGAAACAGTACATTAAATCATATTCTTTACGGACGAGGGAAGAGATACATAGAAGAGATTAAAATGGTAGTGTAATTCAGTTCATTCGAGCATTCAGAAGCAGATATCTACCTCCATCATTCCGGTGTGCACAGCAGAAACCATCAAAGGTTGGATTGGTAGGAGGACTGCAGATGCTGCCATCAGCAATTTTGGATTCTCATTTCTAAGTGCCCTTGATAGACACTGCAAAAAAAAGTCAGCAATTAAGTTAGCTTCTTTTCTAAAGCTATAAAATTTTATAGAACCACCTGTTGAAAAGCACCCACAGATCTACCCCTTTCCCCATCTGTAGACTTTCTGGATATGGATGACAGTTTGTACGTTCTTTACTAATCCACCAGGTACTTGTTACCTCCACTAGATACTAGAAACTTATCCACTAAGGACTTATATGAGAAGAAATCACCAAACTGTTTTGCTTATGTTTGATAAATAAAAGGAAGGCGAAGAGGGACAGTTAAAATTGATCCACACTTATTATAAGGTAGACCCTAACCAGTACCAATAGGTTATAATTCTTGGCCACCCTTTTTCTTATGGGAGACGGAAGGAGAGTAATTTTGGGGACATACTGTTTGTAGGGAAATCTTATTGAAAGATGAAGTTCAGAGAGTGTAGAGAACATCTTGCCAAAGAGACTCTACAATACAACATAATGGAGGGAGGGACACAAGGTGGAGTCTTTTTGGGACTTGATATCTAGAAGAGAATTTCAAGATTGGGAAGAGTCTGTGTTTCAAAGATTGATAACTGAGTCCAAACTTTGGTTAGGAAGGACCATATTTTCCTTTGTAACGTAGTATGGATATCAAAGGTGCCGAGGAAGGTGTGTTTTTTACTTGGTTAACTGCTAGAGGGGTGACTTTGACAGCGGAATATCTAAGAAAACGGAAGGTTGTCTATAGCAATTGGTGTTACATGTCTAAGGAGACGAGTGAGGACATAGATCACCTTCTTCAACATTGAGGGCTAACCACGAGGTTATGGTGGGATATGTTTTTGGCACTCCATAGGCAATGCCAAAAACAGTGAAAGAGCTGATGTAGAGTGGGACAAGGAGGAAGACGAAGGGCTTGGAACGTGGTTCCACTTGCGTAAATGTGAATTGTTTGGATAGAGAGAAATAGGAGAGCTTTTGAAGGAGTGGAGTCAAGTTTCTCTCCTTTGGGAATAGTCTCTGTTTCTATTGGTGCACACAAATAGGAGTTTGTAGAAAATGACACCTTTTTGTAGATGCTTTACCTTTTGGTATACCCCTTTTACCAATTTGGCCATATTTATGAATGAAAATATATTTACCTGTTTAAAAAAATACTTTTTTATGACGACGGTGTCTAGGCCAACTTGCTTGCATTTAAACACGTATTTCTCCAGGAATATAATAAAGAAGAAGTAAGAATAAGCATTAGGGTAATGCTTACTTCTAATATTTTCTTTTAGGTACTTGAGACTTAAAAATGTAGAAGAACACACCTTTTTGGGAGAAGTACTGTCTGATTCAAAGTTCATGCTGAAAAAAATTTCTTAAAACACAATTCTCAAGGTAGTGTACTAATGCTCCGGTATAGCTCTATTTAACTAGCATCCAAATAGAAGTATTTCTAGGAACTTGAGCACTCTAAGACGAATCATCACCACTTTCAAATGTAGAGTAGATACTTCTCACACAATTTAGCAAAAAGGAGACCAAGAAAACTATTTCAGCAATCAGCACAACCCACCAGCCATTTCAACGTCAATGTCACACCCATTTTCCAATTCTTTGCAGTTTTTTCTTTTTGATGTTGATGGATGAGGTAGTTATCAATAATATAATTTTCAGCAAGCATTTCTGGTGTGATTAAACATCCAAGCAAAATTGTATCTTAGAATATCTGGCAAATAAAAGATCCTGAAAAGATATAAAATGAACAGCTGAAGACTTACCACTGTTGCTGTTGCTATCATTGAGTAGTCAGCCCATCTCATATAGCGTCTAATTTTTCCTCTCGAAGCATGGTACAAACTGGAGACAATTCCAACTCCAATCAATGAATTGGCATAAAGTTTGCAATGAAGATTTTTCCTGCAGCAACAAAAGAAATTAAAAATTATGAGCTTAATCAAACATGGTCATCATAAAGCAGCTCTAGGAAAATATATTTCTGACCTCGGAGCCTGAAGTCCAAGAGCAATAAAAGGAAGAGAAGTGATCACATTCGCAATAGTTTCAGCAACGGTTCGATCACCTAAAAGAAAACAATTAAAAGATTAGAAACATGGTAGAGGCAGTATTATACTGCTAGATGTTCATAAAGTGATTGTTCTTTGTATGTTTACCATGGCAACTGCAACGGATGGGTCTGAGGCAACCAGGCCTTTGCTGCCAAACTCTCCTGGTGAACAAGATAACATGATGAGTCAAATTCTTGTCAACCCTAATCCTAACTTTGGGTCAGAATTGACAATTCAATCATCTGTGTTGCTTATAGAAGATAGAAAAGCACCTCCAGACAAACGATCAGAGGTCAACCAAGATAACCTCATTTTCACTTACTGCACTATTAGGTGGTGTCTTGTTCCAACAGGAAAACTTGCATGGCTCCGTTTATGTAAGCCCCCATGTTGTTTTATCTCTTCCAATGCAAATGGTGAATGAGGAACCACTTGCACTCCATGCACACCCTCCAAGGCTGTCTTAGGCTTCACTGAACTCTCCATCTGCAATTTGGCAATCAGTCAATTGAATATGACTGATTGCCAGCATTAACACGCAGATACCGATATTGACCAGTTATGGTTGCAATCCAACCACTTCTTTGATTTTCTGTAACAAGGAAAGGAATCATTTGTAACTTCATGTTTTCGAGTGATGAAATGTACATACAATAGATTTTTAAGCAAATGTAATCCACCATGGCTCAGAAATATATCCAAGGGTTTCATCAAACCACACAATCACTGCTTCACGCAGCTGTTATTTACAAAATCATCGAGTAATTTGCGTTTTATGCTCTAAATATATGCACCCTCTTTGGTTTGCACCGTGTCTTCTCCATTTCCAAAATTTACCCCCTAACTTGTTCATTTCTTTGGGAAACTCATATCGTGAGGGGGAAATTAGGAGCTTAACCATTAATTGTCAAAAAAAATTAGGTGCTCGACTGTTTCCATGTTTATGACCTGTACAACTGATATAGATTGTGTTATCTTATAGGGCAATTGGTTGTCTCTGCACTGTGGAGTAGGTACCCGAAAATAATGAAACTATATGATATCAATATTTTAGAAGTTTGATTTACTGAGTATTATGTCTTCCGTTATCGAACCACATCCAATGTTCAAAAAGCTTGATTTTTGAATAATCTGGGATCTGGATTAAACTTCAGCAGTTAAACTAATATCATTTTAGCTATTTTCCGTCTCAATAGGATCCATTACACATAGCAACGCAATAAATAGCAGTAGAATCTCATCATGTCAACGATGTACCTAAAGTCCAGATATGACAATAGGAACTCAGCTATTGATCAAAGATCAAAATTTTCCAAAGTCACTACTAGAAATAACTTCATAAAGATTAAATAATGTACTACTGAAAAACTCATTTACGAGCCTTTCAAGGTGATCCAATCCCTTGTATATGTCATGGTTTTATAATGTCCATACAAAGATTACTTTTTTCAAACAATTATAGTGTCTGGACCAACTTGCATGCGCGAGTTCCTACTATCTGTCACCAACAAAGGTACCCGGTAACTCTGTCCACCAACGCACTTACATAAATGGGAAAAGATAAACTTTTTTTTTTCTTTTTACTTACAATTCAAGCTTTATCCCATAAACTTCAACATTACAATTAACTCACATATCTTTACTGATTTAAAAATAAGAACTAAAGTTATCAGATCAATTTCCTTTAAACCTAAACCCTTATTCTTCAAAACATCAAAAAAAAAAAAAACAGTTCGGCATATACATACACACACCCCACCCCTAAACTATATCCCCAAATTCCAAGCAAAACCCATTTCATTTCTGATCAAATCCCTCAAATCAGAGCATAAAGCTTCATCAATGGATCCTTAAAAATTCATCCATGCAATACCCAATACATTAAACTTGCTCAAATTAGATATAAAAAAAAAACAATTAGGATCATAAAGGGGTAATTGAAGCATGAAACTCAAAAAAAAAAAAATTAATTATAAAAACATTATTATTAGTTACATGGGTCAATTTTAAATTCGAAAAAAATGGAATCTTGAAATTGAAATGAGCAAAATAGTGAAATAGAAAGAACCTGTGAGATCGGTATGTGGCAATGCGGTAAAGAAGGAGATTTTTTGTGAGCAAAGAGATGTAGGAAAAAAGGGGTATTTATTTTAGGGAGAAAAAAAATGGCATAAATTATAAGATTATGCGAATTTAAGAATCTTTTTTTCGCAACTTTGCGCATATTCGGGTCTGCCTTTGGGCATATAGGCTACTCAAGGTCCAATAGTCACATCACGTATTTCAGAGTTTTCTATCATATATTAATATAGAAATATTTTGATATATCTATTTTGTTATCGAATAAGAAAGGCGAGCGAAATGAGAAGTAAGGCGAGCCTAATTTATTACGTACCTCAAATACATGTGAATCATTCTAGTTATATGAGTGTGATTTGCTTGTCTTTGGGATACCAGATAAATAGGAGAGTGGCGAGGGAGGCAGGGAGGATTTGTCGTGTACAGTGGTGGAGCCACAGTGTGTTTAGGGGGTTCATCCGAACCCCCTTCGGCGGAAAATTATATTAGTTTTATATGGTTTAAATAATTTTTTAGGTATATAGAGTAGATGTCGAACCCCCTTCGGCTATTTCGTATATCCATTTTTTTAGATGTTGAACCCTCTTATCGAAAATCCTGGCTCCGCCCCTGGTCGTATATCCCAAATATATGTGTGTTCACTTAAATTCAATGTATCTAGAACAAATTACACATAGTTTTGACCTTATGTATTTCAAGATACATGTATCTGAACATATGTGGACACACCAAATCTTTTTCAAAATCTGATAAAAAGATGCATAATATTGCAAACTAAAGTTTATCTAAATAATCAACCGTTAAACTAATGAGATTTATGTAAGTTCTCCTAAAATATATGGTTACCGATTCATTTAAAAGTGGATTAAATATGAATCGTTATATATTATCGGGAAAATGCACAAGTACCCCCAACTTATGCTCGAAATCTCAAAGACACACTTATACTATACTAAGGTCTTATTACCCCTGAACTTATTTTATAAATAATTTTCTACCCTTTTTCGGCCTACGTAGCACTATCTTGTGGGTCCAGCGCGTGTTGACATTTTTTTTTCAAGCTAGTGTCACGTAGGCCGAAAAGGGGTAGAAAATTATTTATAAAATAAGTTCAGAAAGTAATAAGACCTTAGTATAGTATAAATGTGTCTCTGAGATTTCGAACATAAATTGAGGATACTCATGCATTTTCCCTATATTATCCATCATAACATATAGATAACTCACCCCTTTAAAAAAATTACTCTTTAAGTTATGTTTAAACATACATTTCGTTTGGCAAATGCTAAAGCCTTGTGAGGGAACAAACTTAGAAGAAAATTGACTGCAATATATGATCAAACAATTATTTGAAGAAAAAAAAAAGAGTTAAAAACACCAAAAAAAAAATAAAAAATTATGTCCAATCAATTTCGTTGTGAATATTAAAATTATGGAATAACAGTTAACTTTTAACTTCAATGAATGAATTGATAAACTATTTGCGATTTTTGACTTTTATATTGAACTACTAAAAAATAAGAAATAATTAGCGATAGATAAAAAGAAAATTATAGTTAAGCAACAATAATTTCATGTTAATCCTATTTTGCTATGGATTATAAGACTATTCAATCATCTGAAAGCTATTAAGCGACTGATTAGTTTAAAATTACCAATAAACTTTATAGCTACCTCTATATATTTTAATAATAGTGAATTGTTATACGTCAGTCCTTCTCATTGACCCACCCTCGTCAAGCCACTCACCATCATGACCATGGGCGTCACGTCCACCCCCTTAGGTAGAAAGATGAAAAATTGGGTCACGTTGAAGGATAAAATGACATAAATTTATTGAATTATACAAATGTACGAATCTTTTTTTAGGAACTTTGAGCATATTCGAATGTTCCTATGGGCATAAAGATCTGAATTTGTTATTACTAATTTGGCTTGTCTACATTGGGTTTGGGTAATATTAATTGTACAAAAATCTTCACAAATAAGTATGGTTAATGTTATTTTTATTTTTTTCAATTTGTTTGTCTATTTTCCTTTCGAATTTATTTTAAAACGATCAGCGTCTTTTTCCTTTTTTGACAACTCTTTAATTTCAATTTCCTAAATTAAAAGTCTTCTCTAGCCTTTTAAATTTTGTGTCACGTCAAAATAGGACAAACAGGTTGAAATGACGGAAATAGTAAACGTCATGTGCTTACACCATGTTTTATGTTTATGATGCATTTTTACTTCTATATGTTAGTGTCAAACAATATGTTCTCAGTGAATTCATACTTATGAAATTAAATATCTATTTGTAGATAGTGTACATGTCTGTGAACTTTATGAAACAATTATATAGCATTTATATATAATAACAAATATGAATTTCATGATACGATGTGTGAAATGTTTTGGGAGTTTTTGTTTTGACCTGAGTCCATATATACACGTATTTTGTTCATTTTAGTGCAATAGACTTCACATATTTGTTCTTTTGGGCTACGCTATTATCAGGTTTAAAAGCGCATGTATCATGTGAATTTGTGTTATGCGTTATAAAGCTCTTTACTTTCTTCTTACATTCTGATGTGAGATTCGTCTAATATATCATGTTCACCCTTTTTTAGAAGCTTGTCACTCTAGAAACCTATGAATTATTCTCTCTGTTTGATCAACCTGCACCGGCCCGTCCTCCGTTATACGCATAATATCAATCACAACCCAAACATATTTTGCAACTTAAATAAACATTACACAATCACATTAAGGAAATCAAATATCAACCACGAAATTGAACTCAACAACACCATTATTACAACAATATAACATTATCCACAAAAGAAGATTGATGCATGAAAAGAGACAAAAAGGATTATTGAGCAACAAAGAACTGAATCTGAGTGGATCGTGTATCAGTAAGATTTGATTCTAATTCAATTAGAGCAAGACTTACACAAATAGCACAATTATATGAAGAGATACTATATTTGAGCTGCAAGTAGATAGCATGGCCATAAGCTAAATAATCATTAGTATAAGGAGATGTTACATATAGTAATCTAATTCATAACCTTGATTTGGTGTCTCATTCTTTAATGTTACAAGAACAAAATATAAACTTTCTACAAATGGGCCATTTTTGTCATAATACCACCATTGCATATATGGCCCAATAATTTAGCACTTGGGAAAATCTCTTGTTGCTAACCAATTAAACCCCAAAATTACAATCATAAGAAATGCAGCTTTTAAAACTGTTACGTATCTTACCACTAATTAAGAGTTTTCTATCATATATTGAGAAAGATATACTTAGATACATATTTTTTGCTATCCGATACACTAAAATAGGAAGATAGGCGAGCAACATTCGTTGTGTATCATAGATACGTGTGGATAGTAGATATACAATAAATACATATGTTTATTATATCTTGTGTGATTTACCTGTATTTAGAATATTTATTTTTAAAAATTACACAAATAATTTGAGGCGAAAAGAGTATAAAAATACACTTCTCATACTCCCTCTCCTCTTAACTTCTCTTTTCTTTTTGCCTATGCAAATGTACAAACACTTCAAAGGAATTACTACTTGCTAGACATTACCAGCATTGTATTGAAGGGAAAAAATATAAATTTTTCCATTCACTTGTATTGAAAATTCAGTTGTATACTTCAACTATTATGACGATCTATTACATATATATTCTTGTTTAAGGTGTTATTAAATTTATTTTTAAATAGTAAGAATATGTAACAGATCGTTATAATAGTTGAAGCGCGAGACTGACTTTTTGGTACTAAGTTTGAGGAGAAATTTATACTTTTCCCTTGTATTAAATGACCATCATGGATGTGGTCCATTGGATAATTTTTTTTTCAAAATTAAACATTTTAAATTTAAGTTTTGCGTAATATATCATTGGTAAGAACACTTTCTCTTTTTAATATAGTCTTACGCAACATAAACTCAAATTAATTAAATCTTTAATATAAATATCGAATATTTAAAAAAAAGATGAGAAAAGGATAAAAAATGCCCTTAAACTACGAGAAAGAAATAAAAATGTCCTCCGTTTATAGTTTGGTCCAAAAATACCCTTCCCGTCAATACTTTAGTCCAAATATGCCTTTATTCTTATTTTGGATTAAAAAATACTGATTTTTTCAAATAAATATATTATTTATTTTCGTTTTAACACATTCTATCTGTAATAATATTTTTTAAAATTAGCAAATGTTTATCTTATTTTAATTCAGAAAAAAATAAAAAATAAAAAATATTTCTTATTTAATTATAATTATATTTTATCATTATATAAATATAAATTAATAATGGATATACAAAGATCTTGTATATATGACATATATTATATGTTGAAAGGGTTCAATAAAGTTATTCGATTTTAATTGATAAGATGAGATTAAGAAGAAAAAAAATTCCTACATTTTTATTTTTTAAAGTAATTTTAAAAGAAAGAAAATAAAAACGTGGTTCTTTTATAATAATATAATTAAGAAGAAAATATGTTTTAAAAGAAAAAAAACAATATAGTTATCCCCAAAAAAGCATTTTTGATCCATTTAGTTGCTATAAAGACATTTTTGAACCAAATATTGACGGCAAAAACAATTCTGGACCAAACTATAAACTGAGGCATTTTTATTCCTTTCTCATAGTTTAAGAACATTTTTAATCATTTTCCCCGGAAAAAAAAAAGACATTGTATTGAATGATTTTGAGTAAAGAGTCAGAATTAATTTATTTTTATAAAAATTCTAAAAAAGCAAATGACATTACATTTGACTGCATTGAATTATCAACGCGTGTTTAGCTGTCATTCTAATTTAAGTCTACCTTGTTTCCTGCTTTATCATTTACTGCCTTTTGGTTTTACTTGTATGTCCTTTATATGTAGCTTTGGGACATGAAAATTAATTATACTTCTTAAATAATGCCTTTGTAGGAACAACCAAAGATCATTTTTCTCGGATTCGAGTCTTTCTGAATACGAAATCATTTTAGTTAGAAAACGTTTTATCTTTTAATATGAGATCGAATTCAAACTTAACCAAACTCTAATATGAATATCAAATATCAGGTGAAAAATAAAATAATAGATTAATTTCGCCCATATTTGAAACTGAATGTATATCATCTTACAGAAAGTAGATAATAATATTTTTTTAAAAATGAAATGTTTTAAAATATTTATATTTTTTCTTTCAAAAGTTCGATTCTTCCGTTCGATTCGATGCATGGTTATGTTAGGATGCATGTTGACGAGAGTGACAACATATCTAATAATTGAAGATATTAGATATGTTCAAATAATTTAACTTCTTAGATTATATATTCAAGATATTCATTAAGATTCTTGAGGATTTATGATTGTCCTTTATGTTAAACAAGGAAATAATTGTTTGTTTTTGTTTAATAGAAAAAATTTCTTTTATTAGGAGAATATTATACAAAATCCAACAAAAAATCTCAAACATTAATAATAGTTCTTACTTTATCCAACTAACAAGACAAGAATAGGGTAATTAATTTCCCAATAAGTAAGTAATTATTTGGTATTCATGTGAACTTTAGGGTAAAAATGTTTTTCTTTAGATGGGGTAGTGTGGATCCTAAGATATTTGGTAAGAATATCTAGAGTAAGCTACTTGAATGGGTTTGCAAAATTTAATTAAAAGTGCAAAGTTTAAATTTTAAGTATTATTTTTTTCATACTTTTTAATAAATTTTTTGAGTCCGTCACAAAAAAATATTACATCGCGATCAATATTTACCATTTAAAAAATTGAAAAGTATAGCGTAGACAACGGCTATTAATAATGGACAGTCCCACCCCGCTTCAATGCGCTCACTATATATAGTATTAATAAGAATCCAACCACTCTGATATACACATAAAACAACTTATTTTATTAGAGTTCAAGATATATTTTTTAACGTCTAAATTTATGTGATAATTTTTTATTCTTCAATATTACGTAAATATTAAATATTGAAAATATTTTTAAATTTAATGCTAGTTATCATTTGTCTTTAAATTATCGATAATCTTAAAACCACTCTTTTATTTGAATGAATGAACTTCAATACACCGCTTATCTGTCACAAAGTCATATCAAGTGGTCCCAAATTCTTATAGGAGCATGAAACTCTTAGAAAAAAAATCGAGAAAAAAGTGTTGAGAACACCCGTAAACTTGATGAGAATTTAGAGAGTAATACTTCACTCAACTTACAAGATCAGATGTGTATTTAAGTTCAGTTAGTGATGTAAAGAAAGATATTTAAGATGGTCAATCGTCCAAAGATAAAACTAACACCTGCTAAGCGCTAATAATCTAGAAATAAAACTAATTATTATTTTTGTCACTGAATTATCGACAATCTTAAAAACACTCATTTACTTGCCTGAATGAACTTCAATACACCGCTAATCTGCCACATGACATATCAACTAGTCTCAAACTCTTGTAGACATACGAAACTCTTGATTAAAAAATTCGAGAAAAACACTGAAAACACCCGTAAACTTGACGAGAATTTAAAAAATATACGTATTTTACTCAAGTTGCAATATCATATGCGTATTTAAATTTAGTTAGTCAAATAAAAAATATATTTAAAATCATTAATCTTTCAAAAACGAAACTAATAATTCACATATTAAAAATATTAAAATTTATTTTTACCAAGCAGAAACAGCCAAAAATACATATCTAAAAAGCATAGTTAGAAGCAAATAAGTTGGTGCAGAGTTCGAAGCTTCATAAAATCAGAAAAAAAAATATGCATACAATAAGATATAAATAAGAAGGTTCCCTTGATTCAAGGGTCAAGATCCTTTTTTTCTCCATGTGACTTACACCATAAGATAAGGAGATCACAAACACTATTATTTTTTTCATATAGAATATATCAAGTCCAATCAAATATTCTAAAACATCTTTTCTCATTCTTATCAAGTATTGTTTCAACAACCTATATTACATTATAGTAAACTCAAAGTTACCCTTTTGAGTTTCTATGACTAAAGTCAACATTTTAAGTTAAAAGCACATGAAATGACAATTCAAGAGAGAAGAAGAAGAAGAAGAATCGAAGTTATTATTCAAGCATGGACTATAATGTTGATGTTTACACAGTTATGTGTATCGTCAACCATTGCCTATTCTTCAAATGCTATACCAAGAAAAGTCAGATTTTTTCATGAAGTTACTACTATAACTTCCGCGGATCATAATGTTGTAACAGAGGAGAAAAGAAACAGAGGAAACAAATTGTATGATGAAGACAAGAGATTAGTTCATACAGGTCCAAATCCTCTTCATAACTAGCTAGTATAGTTTACTACTATTACTACTAATAGGAGTTTTGCTACTATTCAATTTTTCTAAACGTTAGACTGTCTGCATCACACCTGTTGAGGTCTATTATAGCGGTATGCTATGTGCATCGGTTCAACGGGCCTTTTATTCTATTTTTTCTTTTTCTTGCTATGTATTGGAATTAATAGTAGCAAAGCTTTTACTAGTAGAATTTTCATTGTTCAATGTAGAGGTTTTATTTCATAAACTTTACTTTGTGTCTCATACAACTGACATTAATTATTATTTGATTATGAGCGGCTTTAGAGGGTTACAAGGGATCACCCAAACTATCGATTTTGAACACGTTTGAACTATAAGATTAGAAGTTGAAAAAATTTAAAATTCGTCTTAGAGCTTTTAGTTAAGAAAAATCCTAAATTATCACTGTCTGAGTCACCGTGCGATAACATTTTTTTTTTGTTTCGAAAGTTGATGGACTCATATCTAATGCTTTTCATTTCACTAAAAATAAATAAATTAAATTAGCTATAAAGTTCATCATCGCTAAATAACTCGTAACAAAATTGACTATATACAATTTGTATTTTTTATTAGAAATGTTATAAATTTTGGAATTATTAATTTGCGAGACAAATCGAAGCCTTATATAACTAATATAAATCGGGTTTGAGACACAAAATAAATTATTTCAGAAACATAGGGCAGAGAGCACACCAGTAAAGTCCATAGGAAAAATATAATTGAATGAGGGTTAAATGTCTTGGTATTATTATTAGGTAAATAATTATTTCTGACTTTTTATTTTTATTTTCTGTACCTTCTGATTTAAAAAAAAAAGTGACTGTTGATATATTAAATGTAGTAGTTACTACTACTGAATACTTCTACTTTTTGTTGATTCTTTTATCTTTGGCCAGCCATTTGGTCACAGAGTCAGAATAAATACAATTCTCTTTTCAGTGTTTAAGCACTGCCATATTTTTGATAGAATATAGAAATATATTTAACTCCCATAAATTAAAGTCAATTGTATGTATTATTATTATAGTAGCAAAAAATTTGCTAATGGGTCTTAGTGTAAGGAGTTGTTGACTTATTGTCGAGGCAGAGTCAGATAAGAGCGAGGAATTTATCTAAACTCATAATACTTTATATTGTATGATAGAGGAGGGAAAACCTTCCTTGAAAGGTATTTGATCTTGAGTTTTAGGGTATGTTGTTTGTGATGTTGGACTTCAATGACAGTTATCATTGCTTTTTCAATTTGAGAAATTTTTTGTTTGTCGCTTTCGATCGCCTAATTAACAATGAAATGGATGAAAATAAATGATTAAGGTTCAATTTTTAAGTAAATAGAGTTATCTCGTATACGTATTGATGAAAGATAGAAAGTATTCAAATTAAACTACGTCGGGTTAATAATATTAAAACACCACAATATACTATTAATACCTTCTTTTTTAATAATTAATACGTAACGTCATATTCAATAGAAAATTATATTGACGGCAAGAGCATTTTTAAATTAAGTTATTAACGATAAGAATATTTATAGACCAAATAGTAATGAAGGGCATTTTTTCAGTGTGATTGGACTTGTATAAGTTTCAGAACAGAAATAGAAGGTTGCCTTGGTTTCTTAATTCTTGTATGTAGTACTATATAGAGTATCTAATTTGCAAATAATTACTAAATAATATGTTTATTAAAACCCATAAAAGGGAAACAAAAGTATGGTAAGATGTGGAAAACCTAAAAAGTTGCTAACTTTATGGAGGTGCTACCTAAGGGTTCTCTTTCTCAACTTTGAGGGTTTTTTTTAAAGTAGAAATCTATCGAGAATAATTTTACTATCCCATATATATAGGGGTAATATCTTTGTTTATCATATCTTTTTAATTATTATTTATGTAATTATACTGAATATATTGTTATCGTTATTAAATTTCTTACTCCTTTTTCTTTTTTGGTGTTTGATAAGCGAATAAAAATATATTATCAAAAAAAATTTATATAATCTAAGTAAAATACTATGATGGTCGAAGTCAAAGACGGGGTTGCACCGATAAGGGCTATGGAGGGTTGTGGGTTGAGGGGGGGGAGGGGGGGGGGTTGTTGGAAGGTGGTGGAGAGGGATAATGGAGATGTCAAATGAGCGGATTGATCTGAATTTGAATGAGTCAAAATGAGTTGAGTTAATAAATGATCTTTTCGAAAGTTACTTGGGCTAAAATGTGGGTCATACAGAAGTGCCCAGTTCTTACTTATTTTACTAAGAAATTTTCATAATGTCAATATTTTAGTATTTAGTAGAATTCTTAGCCACATTTTCAATTAATCACCTTATTTTTGTTCTTTTATATTCCTTTCGTTCCTTTTAATTGTCATGTATACTAAAATATTTGTCCCAAAATAGTTATCAATTTAAACAATCTAGAAAAAATTAATTATCTTTTTCCAAGTTTGCCCTTAACATGAATTATTGTTGAATTAAGATACACACATATAAATTAAGACTAAAGAATTAATAAGGGATATATTAATCAAAGGACACTCCTTAATAATTTTTTCTTAAGAGTTATGCCAAACCTTATGACAATTAAAAAGAAATGAAGGGAGTAGTAAATTTTTAGTGCCTACTAAAATTATTACTATTTCTTTATTATGACTATATATAACACGTTAAATAAATAAAAACTTTTATAAAAATATTTTGACAAAATTTATCATTTATCAATTTGAATCACATACCAAACACAATTTCTTGCCTCAAATTAAACTTTGATGCATTGGGTGACTTACATTTTCATGTAAGAACAATAATGTGGAAAGTCACTTATTGATTTATTATTTTTCTCATTTGTTAAAGAATTTAATTTCCTAAAGAAAAAATGCTCTCTAAAATTATTTTGATCAATTACATGTGAGAAAATTGAAAAAAAAATCACACCAAATTTTACTACTTTGTATTAAAAACACAATTAGCCGTCACAAATCATTTTGAATTCCTGATCCCAAATATTTATCATTTTAACGAGAAAACTTTATTTTAATATATCGAAAATCTTAGAAAATAATTGATTAAACAAATATTTTTTCCTAAAAAATAGTATGTTTTCTTAAAGGACATTCAAATAGTTTAGAAAGATAAATACTTTCTCCCTCCAGTAATAATTATCCACTATATTAAACAACAGTTGTTCAATAATATTTGTCAAATTTAGAAAATTAATTATGTCTATTTTACTCTTGTTATTAAATATTGTTTATCACCTAACATATTTTTCAAAGAATTAAATTTAATAAAGTTAAAAAATAAAATAATATTATTTATATTATTTATTATTTTTTAAGAATATAACGAGTCAATAGTAGACAACTGCTGAACGGGAGAAAGTAAAATGGATAGATTAGAATGTTAATCAAGACATAAACAAAGTGTATTTCATTTTTAATAAAAGTGAGATTCTCCAAACTTTAGTTATTGTATTGGGAAGTGATATTTGGATTGACTATTCCTAGAATTAGCATAGTGTTTTTTATATTTGTCATTCAAATATTAATGCTCCTCATTTTAAATATTATTTTAAGTACATATTATAGGGCAAATCAACATGCATATATATATAGTCAATGCTTATTATGGACACTACAACCCAAAACATATTAATTGCACAACTATTTTATTAACATTATATTATGTTCTAATAGTACATTTGCTATTGGCAAGTCATTTGGTCCATAAGATTCTTTTCAACACAAATTTTATTATTTTTATATTTTAAAATAAGAATCAACTTTTCTATATTATATTTCAAAATATAGTTCTAACAAATTACTAAATAGTTTTCTTTCTTTTGAGATTGGAAGGCTCAATTAATGCCTAGTTGAGAGCTAGCAAGAATGTGTTTTGAGTCAATTGTAACTTATACTTTTTCTTTTTTCACTTTTATTGTTTTATATATTTTTTTAGAAAAAATAAATTATAATATGTATATTGATTGAGGTATAATTTTAAATCTTGAGAAAAAAAAGTAATTAATATTACAATATAAATAAATATGTTTTACTCTTTATACGCGAAGACTGACAAATAAAAACAAACATCTATTTTATGTATAAATGACAAAATAAAAATGGAAAAATAAAAACATATATTAGCTATGCTACATTTTAAATTACAAAATCAAATACAATACTAATATCATATATAAATAACTTACCATATAATACATATCAAACATAATATTACTTATAAAAATCCTTTTAACCAGAAAATTTAACCTGAATGGTATTTTTTTTAATGTTATTTTACCTTTTTAACATTTTTATCCTATTAATTTTAATGCCTTTTATTAAATAAAAAAAAGATCAATTTATTTTAAAATTAAAAAAATATAATTTTTTTAAATTTCTAACCAAATTCTATCGATTTAGCATTACCTTAAATATTTAATACTTATATAACTTATTTTTAAATCAGCTACTCACCGATTCCAGGTGAAAAATTGAATACTACCACATTGTACTTTTCACTTGCAAAGTGAATAGTGGACTTAGTTTGGCTAAATTAGAAGATTCAATTATTTAATATTTATTTTAATAATTCATACTGTGCATCTTTTACTAGTTGTCCCTAAAAAGTTGAGCAAAAATATTTCAAATGAAGTTTTGTTTTTTCAATTTATGTTATCAAGGTGAGATCTAAAAAGAAGATATAGAAACTTCGTGGGTGAGTTTCACCAAAACTACTTAATATAAAATTCCCCAAAAATTAGTTGGAGAAAATCAAAGCACTATTCTCAAAATAATAAATAATTAATTGTTTTACATAATCCAAAAGATTCTTGAATAAAGAGAGGAGAGAAAAAGGTATATGTTTTTCCCATGAAATGAATGTTTGCCTCAAAGACATTAATAGAAAATTAGAACCTAATAATGATGGATCAAAATTTGGTGAGAAAATTAGAAAATCTATAATATTTTTTAATTTTTAGTAAAAATATATTAAAATTAAAAGGATAATTATTCAAAAAGATAAAATAACATAGGTAAAATATCATTCTGGCAAAAAAAAAAAAATTCCTATAATTTAATTAGTAATTTATACTTATCATTGACGGTTTTAATGTTTTTTCTAATAAAAAATTAAATTTATTATATTTAAAAAATGATAAAATAAAATAGAGGATGTATCAAGTTAATACTGAACAATATAGGAATTACTTTTCCATTGACTTTTACTTATCACTATGATCTCTCTATATATATATGAAAATTGATGATGAGTTACAATATTTTTTTTTAATAAAAATATTTTTTAATCAAACTATTATCATACCATTTCATTTCATTTCGTATAATTTAAAAATACATTTTATACCTTTTTTAAAAAAGCTTTTGTTTGCACGTGTGATTTAGTTAACCAGTAGCTTTACAATCTCATTTTCTTTCGATAGCATATTCCGTTTTTAAGTTATTCATTCATTGTTCGCAGTTCATATTGAAGTCTTAATAAAATTTGAATTACGTATTATAAGGTCCATTTAAAGATTACGCTCCCAACATATTTTTTCTATACCCTAGATTTTGTGTGGCATATTCAAATTTGTCATTACATATTAGCATTTTAGGCTTTTAATTTGTACACATTAGGTTACTCAAAGTAACAATAAATCAGATTTATGACAATATCACATGTCAATCTTTGTACCACAAACTGGAAAACTATAATGGAGGTAAAATTTAATTGGGACTCTGAAAAAGGAAGGGGTAAATTTATTTCAATATCAACCACCCAAATTAAGAAATTATTCTAATAATAATGTTCATAAATCAAGATTCCATTATGTATTTTTAGTTAATTTCTATTGTATAAAACAATTGAATTAATATTTAAATTCTATGAATTCAATCTTTAAGATTTTTAAGACAAGCAGACAAAGAGGTGATCATCAGATCTTGAAATAGATCATTTTGAGAAAAAAGAAATACACAAGGTATATAAGATGTATCTTGACGATATACAAAGCTATTTAATAGTAAATTAGTAATTATATAAAATAAAAGTATAAATATTTAAAATGCATCAAAGTTTTTTGATCCTATATATTAGAAAAATATACATATCATGAAAGTTTTTTGATCCTATATATTATGAAAATATACATATATTATATATGTTTAAGATTGTATAGAGTTTATTTTCCAGCAAAATATTTGAACAATTATTTTTCGGCAAAAATTCGATTTTTACAAATTTGGGCCTTGTTCGGAAATTTGGAATGGGCCTAATCACTTGGATCCATCCCTTTATAAAATGAGAAAATTATATATAATGGCAAACTAATAAAACAAATTAATTGCTATAACCACCCTTTGATTTAATTGTGTCCCGTAGCAAACTGTTTGTCAGTCATCTCTCTCCTTCAAACTCTCGCTCTCCACTCTCCTCTCTCGCTCCATCTCTTGCTCGCTTCTACAAACACAAGTGTATAAAATCTGTTTCTATTTGTATAAAGCGAGAGGGAATTGTATAAATACATATCTTTTTGTTCCGCTCTGTCCCCTCTCCCAGATCTCGCTCGCCACCCTCGCCTGTCTCGCTTATACAAACGAAACGAAAGGTATAAATTGTGTTTTTGTTTGTATAAAGCGAGAGAAAATTGTATATACACATGCAAATCCATATATTTTCGTCCTATACACTTATAATTATACAATAAAAATACTCCCCTGCCCAGTTTCTTTTGTCTTTCTCTCTTTCTCGTTTTATACAAATTCAAATTGTATATAATTTCTCTCTTTCTCGTTTACACAATTCGATTCAATTGTATATTCCCTGCCCAAGTCTCTTTTGTCTTTCTTTCTTTCGCATTTTATACAAATTCAAATTGTATATAATCGTTCTATATACTTATAATTATACAATTCATTTTATACACTTCGTTTTATACAATTCTCTGCCCAATTCTCTTTCTCTTTCTCGTTTTATACAATTCGCTTCAATTGTATATATGTAGCGAATTATACATTTATATGTTTGCTATGGAGTGCAATTATGCAAACTTTGTTATAGATACAAATATGAATTTTATGTTTGCTATATGTGAAAGTTGCCCTTATAAAATTCATTGTCTAGAAATTACTAAAAATCTGACTTAAATTGAGCCACTAGTTAATTTCTTACTGAAAATAAGGGTTTTGACATGAATACGTGGATATATTAGGAGATATATGATTAGAAACGAAGATATTCATGACAAGATATGAGTGACCTCTGTGATGAACACGAGAGGTGAAAATGAGATGTTTCGATAATGTGAAGAGGAGATGCACACATGTTTCGATGAGGCGGTGTGAGGGTTTGGCGATGATTAATCTAAGGAGAGTTAGGAGTAGTCCAAAAAATATTAGATAGAGACGATTAACCAGGACATGACATGACCTACAAGAACTTACTAAGAATATGTGAAGGATATGAAGATCGAAGATTACGATAAAAATTTAATAGCTACGTAGTCGAGTAGTAGACTCTTACTACCTTCGTCCTTCAGCTACACACTTGTAGTGTCGTCTATTTGGATTGACTTATTTTAATTGTTGTTAAGCTAAGATAACTCTTAATAGTTTTTAGAGTATTGAAATAATTTTAAAAAGTGCTTATAAGCTTCTGATTTCAAACTAAAATTATAAAAATAAGCCAATTTATTTTTAATTTTTTAATTTTAGCTTATAGATCAAAAGTCAAAAGATAAAAATCAATTCAAACCAATTTAATCCTCTGACTCACTTATATTTTTAATTTTCTGTATCTCAGAGTCTCACATTAAACCTAGTTGAATAGACATATTATTAAAAATTATAAGAAAAGCAGATACGATACATTAAAAGAAGATATTTTTGGCAAGAAAATTTAAGTCTTAGATACCAAAGATTTTGCTATTTTTATATCGCTGTCCACAAGATTTTCTTTTATCTACTCACATCACAAATAATAAGATGTCAATGAGACGGTTCAATTATATTAAAAAAATTATATCATCCTAATTTTTCATATATAATTAAAATTAGATTTTTTAAAACAATCTAAATTATATTGATTTTTCTTTAAGATTGGTACAGTTCAGTTAATTTTTTTACTTTTAAATATCAACTCAAAATATACTATTATTAAGCACTTCAAAATTTCACCGAAATGTCAAAAATGTAAAACCTTGTTACTGTATTTTTTTTTGTCTTAAACGTTTAATCGAAGTGCTTGCATAGATTTTACCTTATTATTTGATGAAGTATCTATAATAATATTATATTTATGTTTGAAAAATGCAATAAAATGCATTTATATATTAAATTTAACATATTATTAATATATAATATATATTTGCATACATATAAGATTATTCAGTTCGTTTTTATTTTTATTTTTATATAGACTAATACAACCAACCAAATTATTTGGGACAATACACTTAAATAAAAGTCCATCATTTTATTGAAAAAATGATATAAATTTAATTCGATACAATTAAGTTCAGTCAATTTTTCATATTATTTTGACACCTGTAAAAATTTACAGATAATTTTTTTTAATAATTTGAACAATAATTATCATGAAATTTCAAATATATTAAGTGAAATTATCAATGACTATACAACAACAATGTTGAAAAGCATATTAATTTTTTAAATACATTTTTAATTGACTTCTTTAAAATTCTGAACTCTCTCCTATTCGATCGAAAATATTATTGTCCACATAGAAATGAAACCACAACTAAAAAAGTGGAAAGAAGACCATGAATATCACAATTGAGATAAATTTATTTATATGGCGATAATTTTAATTTTTAATCTAATATTAATTTATTTAAATTAGTCATCATATAATAATTTTTCCACATGATGAAATTTTTAAACAAAAGAAAGGAATACCCTCAATCTTGTTTTTCTCTCTAGCTAGCCGTCTGTCACCCAATTTTCTTCCTTAAAACTAGGGAAAAAAGAATTAAAAATAATATTTTAAAATAAATAAATTTTTCATTCGTTAAAACTTTTTGGATAAAAATTTGTCATATATTTTCAGTTTAAAATACCTTCGAATTATATTCAAATGTATCAAAATACCTTTTCTTCGCACGATTATTTCAACAAAAAAAGAAGGCTTGATGCCCCTTAAATCTTCGCACGATTATTTCAACAAAAAAAAAAAGGCTTGATGCCCCTTAAATTATTTAAAATGGGACAATTTTGTCATCCATTTAAAGTTAAAAGGATACATGCTCTTAATTTTAGAGATTAAGTAAAATTTATTTTGGAGGTTATGAGATTAATCTAACTATTTTAAATGAAAATTTTGTATACAATGTCAATTTTATGAAATATGAAAATTAATTTATCAAGAATAATTTTTCAACTAAATATTTATTTAATTTTTTTCTTTTCAAAATTAATATACTTGTACTCGACTGAAATTTGTGATGACTTAAAGTTAAAATAAATAAATATAAAAATATATAATTGAAATAGAATTTTTTTCATATTTTTCTTAGAGTTAAGGACGAAGGTTTTGACCAAACTAAGCCATTATATAAAGCAATTCACCAAAATAATATGTTTTTCTAAAATTTTACAAATCTAGTATAAAAGTATTTCACAGTAACGTTTTCGGTATATTTTATTTTTTAAAAACTGACGGCGTTAGATTGATATACGTTAACAGTAACGTTTTAGGAGTAAAACGTTATTCAAAATATCGTTTTAGGAGTAAAACGTTACTTACAGTAACATATATCAACCTAACGCTATTAGTTTTTAAAAAATGAAATATACCCTAAAACATTACTGTGAAATACGTTGATACTAGTTTTATAAAATTTTAGAAAAATGTATTATTTTGGTAAATTACTTGATATAATGGTTTAGTTTGATCAAAAATTCATTAAGAACGGAGTATTTTTACACATAATCATAACAAAAAAAAATTGATTACTTAAGCTTTGTCCCCCACTTAACTCATAATGACATGAAAAGGCAATTTTAATTTAGTGTTTGGCTTTATTAATAGCTTCACATAGTATTAAACTTATAATGCACCACACGTTCCATTATATAAATTTTTTATCCTTATTCATAAGTTGACTATAAGTATTTTCATAAATCTAAATTCATTTATGATGAGTTTATAATAGTAGAAGACTTATCATTATTAAAAATAATAATATCATTAGCATATGCATGATGATTGATGACGGGACTATATATTAGGGGCATATAAAAAAGGATAAAATCAGTATGATTGAATAAACTATTAATAGAGGGGATTATTTTATATTTGAGCAAATATGATGTGATTATCTTCCCAAAGTTTTGAATTATTGGACAAGTGAAAATTAATTTAGTTATATTTTTTGAAAATTTAATGAAGTAATTTATTTTTTCTGGATAATTTCAGCTAAAAAATTATCAATCGATCATATTATTTATCAAATTTTTTTGATAAAATCGAAATTGAATGACCAAGTGTGAGCGGAGTCCCTCTTCTCGTCTTTTTGATAGCTAAAAAAAAGAGTTTCTATTTAAAGTATAAAAAAATCTCATCTTCACCATCAATTAAGAAGAAATAACCTTTATTTTTCGATTTATATTACACCTTTTATCTTTTCTACTTTTATTTTTCTAAGTTTTATCCTTTGAAACTTTTACTATTTGTGAGTTGTAAACCTTATTTTTTTAGCATTTCTTTAGAAAACAAACAATCGTACACGTAATTAGTGAGTTGACAGCTAACACTAATCTTTCATAATATTATTTCACTAAAAATAATCTTGAGAATTAATTAACAGTAATAATTTAATTATTCTTTAGTATATTTTTTCTAGACAATTAACACTTTTATAAATATTTCTAAAATTTATAATGATATTAGACTCAATAACAATTAATTAATGTGGATAAAAATTTTAATACTTTTTGTTAATATACATGTTAATTATCGTTAAAAGTGATTTTGTAATGCATGTCGTTAGTCCTCATGGATAATATTTTATAAATAATATAATTTGAAGGCATTTGACCGTGTTTTTTTTTTGTTTGAAGTTGAACTAAAAAATATGTTTAATCATAAAATTTAGAAATTTAACTTTCATAATTTTCAAAGAATTTTAAAAATTACAAAAAAATATTTTTAATTTTTTCTCTCCAAATTACTCAAAAAAGTCAATAAACTCAAATTCATATTCATAGCCAAACCCAACTCTAATTTTTAAATATTATTTTTATTTTAAAAATAAAAAACAACTTTTTTCACATTTTATTATAATGAATACATGATCAAACATTCATTTATAATTTCTTTTAGTACAACTATAATTGAAAGAGAACATAATTGTATTTTAAGTTATCAAAAAAATAAATAAATGACGTTGATTGTTTTAATAAAAGTGAAATGCGATTTTTTTTTATTCATGACATTTTTACTTCAAAATTCATTATATATCCGAAATAAGTCCTATTATGGTTCAGTATTTTGAGATTATAAAGGTGAAATCATGAATATTGATTCAATTGTTCGTTGAAAATATAATGACATTAAGACATATTATTCTGTCATAATTTAAAATTTTTCAATCGTGATAACATCTATCTAAATGTCATAGTAAGATTAATTAATGTGGAAGTATAGAGAAAATCAACAATATGTCATATATAATGAGAAATTTGTAATACTAATTAGAGGTTATTGATTAAATTTATAAGTTGGTCAAATGTCAATATGATTTAGAAGTTATTTTGAATTATTTAAACGTGTGATAAAATACTTAAAATCTTCGTAATTAGCCCAAGTGTTTACAAGCCAAAATCAATCAAAAGTTATAAATTAGTTTAACCAAGCATTTTTTTGATTTTATATATTCTTAATACTTTTTTTTAATTCTCAAAAATAGCTTTTTAAAGACAAAAAATAAAATAAAATCGAATTCCCTCTCCATTACTTCAGTAATTTTTTTTTAAAAAAAGAAATAAGTTGAGAGGTTAGAGTATTTCCTTGTAAAGTAACTGAGCAATTTTGATCTTCATGAAATAATTACCAAATTAAATAGCTTTTTCCTATTAAACTTAATAACTAAAGCTTAATAAATATTTGAGGAGGACAATTCTCACTTTTGAGTTTTGACAAATTTAAAACATCAAAACTGCCTAAATAATGCTTAATAAACTCTTTTAAATCTACTATTAAAAAAAAACAAAATACTTATTTTTTAAATCAATTTTTCAATAATGGTTAACAAATAACAACCCAACCTAAACTTCCATGATATGTCGTGGATCATGTTTTATAATATTTATATAATAACTTTTGGTGTATAGCTAATTGAAATCTATATAAGGACTACCATTTCTAATAATTATATCAACATTTTCTTTCAAAACTTTTTTTGTTAAACCAAAAATAAAATAAAATATGGGTCTGAAGGGCAAGTTGATTTCTTCTGTAGAGGTGAAGTGTGGAGGACATTCGGTTCACAATATTTTTCATGCCAAAACTCATCATATACCCAACATAAGCCCTAGTAAGATCAAAAATTTTGAGATTCACGAAGGTGAAACTATAGAGGTTGGTGCAATTGTTGAATGGACATATAACGACGGTAACATATACACATTTCCCCTCTCTCTACATATGAATAAATCTATATATATAAGATCATATTACTTGCTCCAAAAGCTTATGTACTTTTATCTCTTATATTTTTGATTTTATTGATTGTAGATGGAAAAGATAAGACGTCAAAGCAAGTGATTGAAGCAGTCGATCATGAAACTAAAACAATTACTTGGAAAATGATTGGTGGAGATCTGTTAGAGTTGTACGATTCCTTCACTATTATCACATCATGTGATCATCATTGGACTACATGGACATTTTTGTACGAGAAGAAAACTGAAGACACACCAGAGCCTCTCGTGCTCCTGGCTTATGTCCTTCATGTGACAAAAGAAATTGAGAATCACCTTCTTAAGTAATAAAACATCGATGCTATTCAATGGCTCATAGCCATATTTATACATATATGCAAAGTATATATATGTATGCTTACACACATATATGTGTGTTTTGTGTGTGAAACTGGCTAGCTAGTTCTATCTATCTAGCTATAATGTGTGAAATAAACAACAGAAAAATACAAGGTTATGAAAAATATGGACATAATACCAATCAAATCGAAAAAAATCAATCGAATCAATTATTTTTCTGATTTTTCGATTTATTCGATAGGTTTACAATTTATATTTCTTTTTTAAAAGTCTGGTTTTCAATTAATAAATCGAAGAAGGGAAATGAGAATATATATATACTTCGAAAGAGAGATGAAGAGAATCAAACTTAATTCCACACAATAATAAGCATAACCTCTCTTTTATCTTCTCTTCCTTTTAAATTAATTGCTAATTTGTTAATTGAGCCTAGATCCTAAATCAACCTTTTAGGCCCAATGGTTTATTTCATGGCGTCAAAATTCATGTTGGGTTGAGGTTGATTCATAATAATATTATGTTTGATTAGAATTTTAGACCTTTGTATCATTAGTTCAAGGATTAGTTATATACCCTACATGATATTATAAGATTGAGTCAATTTTCTAAATGATCATCCAAGTTAAGAGAATTGACTTGAAATATAATTTATGTTTTATTTAGGACAAAAATATCACTCAACTATCACTATTTTTCTCAAAATATACTTAATGACATGTCATGCCAAATAAGAGTGAGTGAGACTTTTGAAGTGTGAAGTATATTTCTGCACTACTAATCTCTACATTAATGGCATAACCACTAATTCCTGCACTACTAATCTCTACATTATTAAGCTCCATATTACTAATTTCTGCATTATTAATCTTTGTAGCAAACAACCCCGAATATGTTCTTGCTGCTAACAATAGGAAACATGTACAGTATATATATAGTTAGGTTATAAATATGTGTGAAATTAGGTCTTAGGCCTAACTCACACCCAAAAAGCTAGCTCAAAGAGAGAAGGATTGCCCAAACAATATAAGGAGTCCACCATCTCATTAACCACCGATGTGAAACTTTTGTCATTCTTTAACACCCACCTCACGCCCAGTGCTTAGCATCTATTGTGTGAGCAATTTTAATTTTGGGGGTCCCAACATCAGGTAAGACGGACCCTGCTCTGATACCATGTGAAATTTGATCTTAGACCTAACTCACACCCCAAAAGCTAGCTCAAAGGAAGGAGGATTGCCCAAGCCTTATAAGGAGTCCATCCATCTCATTAACTACCGATGTGAGACTTTTGTCATTCTTTAACAATATGCAACACAAATGCTTTTAGAAGTAGACAAGCTATAACACATGCTTTCAGATTCTGTAACTTTTGCTAAAAACATGTTGTCATAGATTTATTTTCTACTACTGGATCATAACCCCAACTAACCACAACTTTTAATCAACAGTATATCTAGCATGGAAATGATCAACACATAAGTGTTTTTCCTCACAAAATGTATATGTTCAGCCACAAGTCTACATTTAGGCCATTTTTGATTGATTGCTGTGTTTATTTATTGCTTTAGATCAAGAAAGCCAAGGCATTGAAAAAAGGGAAGGTTCGAATTCCTTAGAGCATTCAGGCTTGATTTAAAGTAGGTGATAGTTGTATGTTTTCCGGTTTATGGATATACATATGTCTATCACTTTATAGTATCATATGTGGAATGCATCTTGCGCAAGACATAGAAAAAAAAAATGAAATGACATCATGTTGATAGTCTCATGCAGTGAATTTATTTATTTGTGGTTTCAAGTGTTATTGTTTATTGTGATTGTGCATGTGCATGATTGTTTGTGATTCTCGTTGGCTCGAGTACCATACTGAGACATAAATACTAAAGTTGGCTCAGATACCATGTATGATATGAATACTAATTCTAGTTGACTCGGATACCATGCCGCTATACTAACAGTTTGTGTGTGGGTTGCTTGCGAAGACGAGGTATGTGTATACTAACTCTGTTGTGGTTATTTATTTACATTCATGATTTGGAACTAACAGAGTGATCCTACTACACTCTGATTGTGTATTGATATTGTACATATTTTTTCTTGTTGTGTACAACACGTCTTTCACAGGCTTATATGAGACCACAGTTAAGGAATGTTCGAATTCAAAGTGAGCTACTCTTTCAGACTATCATGGATTCCTTCACATCTTCTTCTTCTTGCTTGCCTATATTTTCAAACACATACTTTAGATTTATTAGTTTGTGTTTCCTAGATTTCGGGGTTGCATCCCCCATTATTGACTAAATAGAATTTTGCTACTACGATTTTCAGATTCTAGAGTTTCTATTTCCGCAATATTTTAGATTGATGATTAAGTTTATACAAACTCAATTCTTTAGTTGTTTTAAACTATTTATTTTTATAACTTGAGAAATGGTGTGTTGGATTAACTTTGGATTATTGATAGATTGTTATCGTGGTTAATGTGGATGACACTCACGATGATAAGATCATGACATATTTTAAATAATTCAATCATATTTTTTTACCTTTAGCTGGTACGTGGACCAGCCACCTGCATTATCTTTTTTGACCTTGAGTAATGGTATTAGGTAGAGTAATTTCATCACTTCATTATGTTTTGTCTCCCACTTAACTCTTAATATATATATATAAGAATAAATAGAACAATTTGTCTTTCTAAATGAATTATTGAGCAAAGGTATGTAAATATATGTAACATGCATGAAAATATATTACAATACCTCTAATAATTGTAGACAAAATGGTGTCATTGTCATGCATTGTCAATTTTGGATCTAGGTCCTTTACGAATATGTCTTTTGTGTTATGCCACATTGATCTCTAAAAACGTATATACTATATAAACTTAAAATCTTTATTTACAAAACTCTTTATATTTAGCTCGCATTTTGATGTGTGATTCGCGTAATTAGGTGTTCAACATACTTCAGTATCAAAAGCTTGACAATGTAAAAGCCTTCGAGTTCTGTTTGACTCGTCCTCCTCATCAGTTTGCCCTCCATCAAATGCATCGAGTTAGTAAGTTTCAAATACTATAATGATATAGAAAATCAATTTTAGTGATAAAATTCAATTTAAATTTTAAAGAAATCGAATATTCAAAACAACTGTAACAAATTATTGAGCACCACATTACCACCATTATTTATATAAAGATATTTTGAATTATTTCCTAAGCCAAGTGAATAGTTTATGTAATTATACTTGGTTTATTTTACCTTTATTCTATCCTTCACAAAATCACTTTGGTTAAGATAAATTAATTTATGGAATAGAGGATTAAGACTACTTATGCCCTTTTTCTTTTATTTTTTTGCTAGAAGTTTTATCCTTTTAAAGATTTCACTAATTCAGTTACATAATATGAATTCCTTGTGAGTTATAAAAACCTTACTTTATACATTAAAAAACAATAATAAGTTGAGTGGTTGAAGTTTCATTGTAAAGGATCTTATTAATTTGACAAGATCTAATTATATATTTCATGATATATCGTGATACTTGTGAATCATATTTTATAAGTAATATATTTTTAGGCGTTTGTCTATGATTCCTTTTTAGAGAATTAAATTTCGAAAAATATGTTTTGGCATAAAATTTTAAATGTTGGATTTTTAGATTTATATTTTTTTTTAAAAAAACAACAAAAAAGTATTTAAAAGGTTTTCAATCCATATTGCTCACAATAAGTAAAAAATAACTCTAATTTATATATATGTCCAAACACATGATATTTTTTTTTATTTTTTTTTAAAAATTTTATTTTCAAATAGAAAGAGACCACAACTTTACTTTTAACATGAATGAGGTAAATGCTATCAGAAGACTTTGATTTGGCTAGGAAAAAAAAAGAGAGGGTATTTGTTGGTATATTATTTCTAGAAAAAAAAAAGGATTTGGTAGGTTTTATATATATATATATATATATATATATATATATATATATATATATATATATATATATATATATATATATATATATATATATATATATATAACTTCTAACTATTTTATTACCACTTTCTTATCAAAGTGTAGAAGATATTTAATTTATTATATTTTTCACACTAATATTCATGATTGGGGATATTTAGTTCATGATATTTTTAATACTAATATTCATGACTTTTATGATGTATATCTAACATAAGCCCTAATATGATTCAACATTTTGAAATTAGGTGAAATTATAAATGTTGATTCAATTTTTAGATAAATATACTTGTTTTGTCACGATTCAAAAATTTTGAGCCGTGATGACACCTATCAGACCTTATAAGTGAATCGTATAAAATGCTTGATCTAATTAATTGGAAAAAAAATATATTATTAACTTTGTAATACAATTGACTACAACTTCAATACGATATCACCGAATACCATATCAAATCGTAATTTAATTTACTGATTACCAAATTATTGAATTGAAATTTAAAATTTTGATATTTCGTATCTACTTTTAATCACCAGTTATTGAATTACCGAACCCGGAATTTGATAATCCCCAACCGAATACTGAACGCCAACCCCTAATTTTACCACTCGTTAAGAGTTTCCTACCAAGTATCATATATTGAGGAAGATACACCTACATACATACATTTTTGCTACCAGATACACTAAAATAGGAAGAGAGGCGAGCAACATGGGGAGGGAGACAAGAGAGATAGTCATGTAAATGTTCCACATACATGAAAATCACAGTAAATATATATGTATATATCTAGTGTGATTCACATGTATGTAGGATACCAGATACATAGTAAAGTGTCGAGTGAGATGAGAGAGAGACAAACGAGTTTTGTTATGTATCTCAGATACGTACAAATCGAATTGGATACAGTGTATCTAGCAGAATTTACATCTATTTAACCCAATGCATCCCAAGATAGATATATTTGAACTTATCAAAATCTGATAAGATTCGTGATATTGCTAACCATAATATATCTAAATCATTTACTCCTAAACCAGTGAAATTCCGATAAATTTTTCAAAATAAAGTACATTTTTTTTTGTCATTTTCTCCTCAATGGGTTAACAATCTAACACCAAACTTCCATGATATGTCGTGGATCATGTTCTGTAATATTTATTATTAACTTTTGGTGTAGCTAATTGAAATCTATATAAAGACTATAATTTCTAGTCATTTTATCACCACTTTCTTTTCAAAATCTTTTGTTATATATATATTTTAAAAATATGGGTGTGAAAGGCAAGTTGATTGCTTCAGTAGATGTAAAGTGTGGAGGACATTTGATTTATGATATTTTTCACACCAAAACTCATCATATATCCAATATATGCCCTAGCAAAATTCAAAATTTTGAGATTCATGAAGGTGAATCCGTAAAAGTTGGTTCAGTCGTTAGCTGGAAATATAACGATGGTAATATATACACATTATTCCTCTCTTACATATGAACATATATATTTTTTACATTTAGGTGTTTTATTATTATTATTATTTTGGTTAAAACGATACTTATATATAGAAATAAATATGTTAAGAGGTTAGATATGTGCAAAATCAAAAAAATAATTATTAAAAGACTAATCTGTTGTATAACTATAAATGTTTGAACTAATAAAATTTAAATCATTAATGATCTATTTTTGTTTGCTCCAACAATTTTGACATTATTAAGATTTAGTAATAAAAATATTTATCATAACACCCTCCAATTTTCTGGAAAAATGATTTAACTTTAGGTTATATTTTTCATAAAATATTTTCTCGTCATCAATCAAATATTGTGAGACGTTATACAAATATTATACAGATTTCATTGGAGAAAATGAAAACAAAGAGAAACCTATAAAATGAGCTAAATATATGTAATTGTGAATGTTCAACTTGAAGTAGCTTATTATCTTTTCTTATATTTTCGATTTTATATATTGATTATAGATGGAAAGGATAAGATTTCAAAGCAGGTGATTGAAGCCATCGATCCTCAAACTAAAACAATCACTTGGAAATTGATTGGTGGAGATCTGTTAGAATTGTACAATTCCTTCACTATTATCACATCATTTGACCACGAATGGACTACATGGACATTTCTGTATGAGAAGAAAAATGAAGACATATCAGAGCCTCTCGTTCTCTTGGGTTTTGTCCTTCACGTTACAAAAGATATCGAAGGTCACCTTCTCAAGTAATAAAACATCAATGCTACTCAATGGCTCATAGCCCTATTTAATATATATATTCTACACACAAATATGTATGTGTGTGTGTGATATTGACTAGCTAGTTCTGTCTAGCTAGCTAGTGTGTGAAATAAATAATTATTGTGTTTGAAGAATATATTATATATGTTCTAGAGATGTATTTTAAATGTTCAATATATGTAAAATATTATTAAAATATACCAATAACAAAAATGAAATATTTAATAGTGTACTTTAATTATATTTTCATTCTTTTGTAGTCAACTCCTTTTTTGATTTCTCCAGTTTAAGGCGGGCACTAATATAAATTTTAAATATTAAATTTCACTAGGGTTTCTTCGCTTCTATTTCAATTAATAGAGGATAATAGAGATTTTTCGTTTCTATCCTTTTTCTTCGTTCGTTTTTTACTATTCATAAAGAGAGTTTAGAGAGAGACCCTAGACAACCTTGATGTCAATATATTTAGATTATTATCATGTCCCGCCACTCTTTCATTAAAATAAAATATGAATGTAAAGGAGGAAAAAATATTAGAAAGACTCTAAGTTCGTGACACTATAATTTCTAACCATGTTACTATCACTATGAAAATATATAAATGTGGTAATAGTTAAATCTAAATAAATATTTGAAGAAGACAATAACTCTCACTTTTGACAAATTTAAAACATCAAAATTGCCCAAATAATGCTTAAGAGAATCTTTTAAACCTACTATAAAAAAATAAGATATATATATATATATTATATTTTATATATATATATATATATATATATATATATATATATTTTTACTTTTTTTTTTTAAAAAAAACATTTTGTCACTAGTGGGCTAACAACCTAACGCTTAACTTTCATAATATGTCGATTGTCGTGGATCATATTGTTTTATAATATTTATATAATAACTTTAGATGCACCTAATTGAAATCTAAATAAGATTACAACTAAATTCTCTGATGATGAGAGAGAAAGACCCCTTATTTCCTGAAATACTACCGACGGAACCACCAGATAAACCTCCTTCATATAAAGATAAGCTAGTAGACCAAGTTATCATCTGCGATTCTATTATAGATATAAAAAATTCCTCCGTAACCACTCCAAATGTCCCGAATCATCTTCAAGAAGATATGACAAATCGAATGGAGGGAGAGAATACTATAATTATGCTCTCTGAAGAAGACAAACAACGCATGTATGCACCATGGAAATTCTCCATTATTATCAAACTTCTGGGAAAAAAAATAATACATCAGTATCTAAAAGCTAAATTACAAACTCTGTGGAATCTAGAGGAGCAGTTCCCTCTAATAGATCTGGGTTATGATTACTACATAGTCAAATTGGGATCCAAAGCAGTCGAGATAAAATTCTGTTTAATGGGCCCTGGTTCATTAATGGGTTATTTTTGTCAATACAAAATTGGATACCAAACTTTATGCCAAATACTGCAATAAGCAATACTTCTGCAGTTTGGGTTCGTCTTCCTCAACTTCCTACTGAATTTTATGATTCAATTATCCTACAAAAAATAGGAAATTCTATTGGTACTTTGCTAAAAGTGGATGCATGCACGAGTGCCACACTTAGAGGAAGATATGCTAGGCTTTGTGTAGAAATTGATCTTCAACAACATGTCAAGCCTCATATATTCATAGGAAGTCATAAGCAAATAATCGAGTATGAAATGGCAAATCTTCTTTGCATAAAATGCGGCATGATTGGTACTCAACACCAACATCTTTGTTCCAAATATTCTAAATCAGAGGTTGTGCAAATTAGTCAATCTGACTCGATGGAAACAAACCAAACAAATGAAATTTGACATAAAGTGCAATTTAATAAGAATGGTATCAGGAAAGGGACAATTCAGAGAGCACAAATGAGTTCTTCTCCAGCATGTAAGGATCAAGATGGCAGATATGAAAAAATTAATAATAATTTACCTTTTAATTTGAATTATTTCAATTCAAAATTCTTACTAAAGATAATCATCTTAATACTCCTAAAAAAAAATCTTATCTTCCTACCTCTACAAATCAATTTGCTTCTCTCTCCATTTTGGATCAGATGGAGATTGTTCATCAATCTCCTGAGTTGGTTCATTCCCCCATTCGAACTTTCAAAAATAATTTGACAAGTATCCAGGACACGTGCCAACAGGATATCAATTTTAATAAATCAATCAACTCTTCTAGTAAAACGGGGGGGCGTTTCTAGTGGTAAAAAAGGCTGTATCTCTTTAATTACTACTAATTATGATAGCTGTAAATTAATTAATATGGACAACAAAAAAAATAACCCTGAACACTTGGCTAATCCTAATAAAAATTTGGACAAATGTCCAAACATGCATTTAAAACCTACGGTCAGCTTTTCTTCTAATACATCTACTCTTATTCCCACCAATACCAAGCATAACATATCTCAAGAAATATTCACCAAATCATTAACTTCACTTCAACACTCAAATAATTTTATAAATCCTCTAAAATCTTCCTCTAGTTATGAATCAAGAGAAGAAAATCCTCTTCTCAAGCAAGGGGAACATCAGTCTCTTTCCACTAAACAAAATAATGGAGAATTCAAATCCTCCTCCTCCTCCTCCCCCTCCACTACAAAATTCCCAGTTAATATTCGTAACGAATGCATTACCACCAAACTAACCTCCATTGTCTTGGATCGAACGGGGTTTAACAAACCAAGCAGTAATGTTCAGGATGGACTTAAACGGACAGGAAGTATCAATTGTTCTTCAAAATCCGAACTTCTTAGCACAACTAATTACGAAAAGAATGAGACTAGCAATGAACAACTTCCTCAATCACCAACTGGTAAACAATATAATAAATCCTCTATCATCAGAGATGGCCCCAATGATTTATCACAACATGCAACACATGTGGGGAATGCCATCCCACCTTAATCTAAATAAGAACTTAGGAACAAGTCAGAATCTTCAATTCTTCAGTCCGATGGAACTATCTCAGGAAAACCCCTTATTCTTTCCATGGATACCTCAAAACCCTCAAATTACAGTTCTCCCCTTCAAAATATGACTACTCAGGAAATGCCAGTAGCACAACAAGACTTGGGGTTGGAAGAGAAACCTCATATTCCCTCGTTCACAGAAATAGCAAACCTAAGCGAAGTGGCCCTTATGCTATTCCCAGAGATGGAGGACAAGAAATACATTTTCAGGTGTCCACAAACACTAAAGAAATTCTCCATAGACTTTCGACCACCAATCAACAGATGGGCGGCGAAATTAGCAGCAGTACTGACGCCAACTATCAAGACAGAGATCAATGTGGATCAGGAACATGAGACATTGAACATGCATCCATTCATAATGAATAGAAACCCTTCTTTAATTATTTGAAATGTTCGGGGTGCTAATAACATGGCTTTTAGAAGAAATATGAGCGATCTTCTTAATATGCATACCTCATGCATGTTGGCTTTACTTGAAACAAAAATGGAACTTCATGAAATTCTTAAAAATGATTATAATTTTACTGGTATGTTTGAATCTCCTGCAACTGGAAGGTCTGGAGGTATTGTACTCTTATGGCATGAAGATCAAGTAAGGATTACAGTAGTGAGACAAACTTTCCAAGAATTGCATGTGATGGTTGAGGTACTTCCTAACAATCCTACTTGGTTAATGTCCATTATTTATGCTAACCCTAGTATTATTCATAGAAATACTCTTTGGAATAATCTTCGAAACATTAGAGATAATTATACTGGTTCCTAGTTTGTAGGAGGAGATTTTAATGATATTATTTGTCAAGCTGATAAATGTGGAGGAAACCCTATAAATTGGACTAGAGCTAATAATTTTCTTAACTGTACTAATTACTGTGGTCTTGATGATTTAGGTTGTAAGGGGAGTAGATATACTTGGTCAAATCATAGAGTTGGTAGAAGTCTTATTTTGAAAAGATTAGATAGATGTTTTGCTAATCAAAATTGGATTCAAACCCATCTTAATGCTTCTGTTACCCATCTTCCTCGCACTTATTCGGATCATTCCCCTCTTTTGGTTCAAATTAATATTTCTGATCGGCATAATAATAGCAAACCGTTTCGTCTGGAAACCTATTGGTATGATCACTGTGAATTTAAGAATATTGTCTCTGAATGTTGGTTAAACAATGATCATAAAACTGCTTATAGTAATTTTGTCTACACTAATGAGAATTTGAGTAAAGTTACTTTTGGAGATTTTTAAAAAAAGAAAAATCGTATCCTTGCTAGACTTAAAAGGTATACAAAAAAATCCTTTGTTTAGTAATAATGATTTTCTTGTTAATCTTAACATGCAACTTATAAAAGAATATAATGATCTTCTTAAAATTGAAGAAGACAATTGGCGTATGCGATCTCGTATTAGTTGGGTAAATGATGGTGATGCAAATACTAAATTTTATCACATCTCGATTATTAATCATAGACGTAGAAATAATATTTATTTTTTTAAAAATGACAATGGGGATTGGATCTCTAATCATTTAGATATTATGAATCACACTTTAAATTATTTTCAAAATATTTACTCTGCCTCTCATCGACAGACTTCATTACGTAACCCTGATTTTAATAATATCTCCTGTCATAATATTGGTATGTCTCCTCTTGATTACCCTCTTGAAGATCATGAGATTGTTAAAGCTGTATTTTCTTTTAAACCCCACAAATCACCTGGACCTGATGGTGTTCACCCTTCTTTTTTATCAAAAACACTGGAATATTGTAGGTAAATCGGTTCTTGAGATTTGTCATTCTATATTTAAAAGTGCTATTATGCCTCATTATTTAAACACCACTTATCTTTGTCTCATTCCTAAATTTCAGAATGCAAATCATCTTAAAAATTTTAGACCCATTGGTTTGTGTAATACTATATATAAAATTATTACGAAAACTATAGCTAATCGTTTGAAACCAATTTTAGAAACTCTTATTGGTCCTTGTGACAAGAAGCTTCCTTAAAGGTAGAAGGCCAACTGATAATGCTATTATTATTCATGAAGTAATTCAATATCTTAAACATTCTAAGAGGAAAGGTGGAAGTTTTGTTTTAAAAATTGATCTAGAGAAAGCCTTTGACAAGTTAGAATGGTCTTTCATTTACGAAACCCTAAGTTTTTTCAAATTTCCTAAAAATATTAAATCTCTCATTATGAGTTGTATTTCTACTAGTACCATCTCTATTATGGTTAATGGCTCTAAAACTGATTTTTTTAGTCCTTCACAAGGAATTAGACAAGGTGACCCTATGTCGCCATACATATTCATTCTTTGTATGGAAATGTTGTCTTTACATATTAGTCATTAAGTTAACTTAGGAATCTGGGATCCGATAAAAATAAATCATTTGGCTCCTCCTCTATCACACCTCTTTTACGCAGATGATCTTACTCTTATGGCTAAAGCCCATTCCAAGAATATTGTCACTATTGTAAATTCTCTTAAGAAATTTTGTGACCTCTCTGGGCAATCCATAAATAAAACTAAATCAAAAATTATTTTCTCTCATTCTTGTTCTCAAGAGTTTATCTCCCTTGCCACCTCTTCTTTAGGAATTCAAAAATCCTCTCATTTTGGGGTTTATCTTGGTCTTCCCATTCTCTCAAGAACTCTTAATCACTCTGATTTTAATTATATTATTGATAAAATTCGTAACAGATTAGCTAATTGGAAGACTAATTTTCTTAATCCTGTAGGAAGAGTAGTTCTAATTAAAGCTACTTTAAATACTATCCCTAATTATGCTATGCAAATTTATAAATTACCAAGCACCACCCTTAATATGATAGATAAAATTCAGCGTGATTTCTTGTGGGGGTCGACTTCTATTAAAAAGAAAATACACTATCTAAATTGGGATATTATGACTAAGCAGAAATCAGAAGGTGGCCTGGGTATAACTAAAGCTAAGGTAAAAAATAAAGCTACTCTTGCAAGTCTTGCTTGGAGGCTTTTTTCTAATCCAAATCATCTTTGGGCTAATTGTCTAATAAAAAAATATGCTGGTAGCTCTATAAGATTGTGTAAATCAATAATTGCTAAAAATATTAGAGGAGGATGGGAATTCTGTAAGAAAGGTATTTATTGGAATGCGGTAACGGATGCTCATGTAAGTATTTGGCACTATAATTGGATTCCTCCGAATTGCTCTTTTAGATCTTTAATTCAAGGCCCTCTATATATTATTGACATTAATATGACTATCAGTGACATTTATATGAATAATTCTTGAAAATTTTAAAACTGTTCCTTTGTTTTTCCTGAAGATATTAAGCATAAAATTAATATGGTTATCTTTACAGAACGTTTGAGGAATAATGATTTCCCTTCTTGGTCTCTTAATTGTAATGGATTGTTCTCTCTTGCATCTGTGTACAAAGTTATCTCCCCCTCTTTTATCTCATACTAATTATAACTGGATATGGATGTCCACAAATAATTTTGGCAGTTTAGACGTCGGGATACGGATCACCCAAAAAATGGTTTGCTATAGTAACTGAAAAATCGTCAAAATGAGGTATGAGCGCTTCGTGGCTATTTTGACCTTGAAAATGGGTCGGAATGGCCGTGAGGGCCAACTGGATGCATATCCAAGGTCTTGACGGACGTACACTAAAAATTTTGGCAGTTTTGACGTCGGGATCCGGATCACCCAAAAAAGGGTTTGCTATAGCACACGAAAAATCATCGAAATGGGGGTATGCACGCTTCGGGTCTATTTTGACGTTGAAAATGGGTTGGAATGGCCGTGAGGGCCAACCGAATGCATAGCCAAGGTCTTGACGGACGTCTACAAATAATTTTGACAGTTTTGACATCGGGATCCGGATCACCCAAAAAATGGTTTGCTATAGCACACGAAAAATCGTCTAAATGGGGGTATGCGCGCTTCTGAGCTATTTTGACCTTGAAAATAGGTCTGAATGACCGTGAGGGCCAACCAGATGCATATCCAAGGTCTTGACGGACGTCCACCAAAACTTTTGGCAGTTTTGACGTCGGGATCCGGATAACCCAAAAAATGGTTTGCTATAGCACACAAAAAATCGTCAAAATGGGGGTATGCGCGCTTCGGGGCTATTTTGACCTTGAAAATGGGTCGGAATGTCCTTAAGGGACAACCGGATGCATAGCCAAGGTCTTGATGGACGTCCACAAATAATTTTGGCAGTTTAGACGTCGGGATCCGGATCACCCAAAAAATGGTTTGCTATAGCAACCGAAAAATTGTCAAAATAGGGGTATGAGCGCTTCAGGGCTATTTTGACCTTGAAAATGGGTTAGAATGGCCGTGAGGGCCAACTAGATGCATATCCAAGGTCTTGACGGACGTACACCAAAAATTTTGGCAGTTTTGACATCGGGATCCGGATCACCCAAAAAAAGGTTTGCTATAGCACACGAAAAATCATCGAAATGGGGGTATGCGCGCTTTGGGTCTATTTTGACATTGAAAATGGGCTGGAATGGCCGTGAGGGCCAACCGAATGCATAGCCAAGGTCTTGACGGTCGTCCACAAATAATTTTGGCAGTTTTGACGTCGGGATCCGGATCATCCAAAAAATGGTTTGCTATAGCACACGAAAAATCGTCTAAATGGGGGTATGCGCGCTTTGGGTCTATTTTGATCTTGAAAATGGGTCGGAATGGCCGTGAGGGCCAACCGGATGTATATCCAAGGTCTTGACGGACGTCCACAAAAACGTTTGGCAGTTTTGACGTCGGGATCCGGATTACCCAAAAAATTGTGTGCTATAGCACAGGAAAAATCATCGAAATGGGGATATGCGCACTTCGGGGCTATTTTGACCTTGAAAATGGGTCGGAATGGCCGTGAGGGCCAATCGGATGCATAGCCAAGGTCTTGACGGACTTCCACAAATAATATTGGTAGTATTGACGTCGAAATCCGGATCACCCCAAAAATAGTTTGCTATAGCATACGAAAAATCGTTGAAATGGGGTTATGCGCGCTTCGGGGCTATTTTGACCTTGAAAATGGGTCGGAATGGCCGTGAGGGACAACCGGATGCATAACCAAGGTATTGACGGGCGTCCATAAATAATTTTGGCAGTTTTGACGTCGGGATCTAGATCACCCAAAAAATGATTTGCTATAGCATTCGAAAAATCGTCGAAATGGGGGTATGCGCGCTTCAGGGCTATTTTGACCTTGAAAATGGGTCGGAATGGCCTTGAGGGCCAATCGGATGCATAGCCAAGGTCTTGATGGACGTCCACAAATAATTTTGGCAGTTTAGACGTCGGGATTCGAATCACCCAAAAAATGGTTTGCCATAGCAACCGAAAAATCGTAGAAATAGGGGTATGAGTGCTTCGGGGCTATTTTGACCTTAAAAATGGGTCGGTATGGCCGTGAGGGCCAAATGTATGCATATCCAAGGTCTTTACGGATGTACACCAAAAGGTTTGGCAGTTTGGACGTTGAGATCCGGATCACTCCAAAAATAGTTTGCTATAGCGCACGAAAAATCATCAAAATGGAGGTATGAGCGCTTCGGGGCTATTTTGACCTTGAAAATGGGTCGGATGGCCATGAGGTCCACCCGGATGCATAGCCAAGGTCTTGACGGACGTCTACAAAAAATTTTGGCAGTTTTGACATCGGGATCCGGATCACCCAAAAAATGGTTTGCTATAGCAACCGAAAAATTGTCAAAATGGGGGTATGAGCGCTTCGGGGCTATTTTGACGTTAAAAATGGGTCGGAATTGCCGTGAGGTCCAACCGGATGCATAGCCAAGATCTTTATGGACGTCCACCGAAACTTTTGGCAGTTTTGATGTCGGGATCCGCATCATCCAAAAAATGTTGCTATAGCACATGAAAAATTGTCGAAATTGGGGTATGCGCGCTTCGGGGCTATTTTAACCTTGAAAATGGGTTGGAATGGCCGTGAAGGCCAACCGAATGCATAGCTAAGGTCTTGACGGACGTCCACAAATAATTTTGGCAGTTTGACGTCGGGATCCGGATCACCCATAAATGATTTTCTATAGAACACGAAAAATCGTCGAAATGGGGGTATGCGCGCTTCAGGGCTATTTTGACCTTGAAAATGGGTCGGAATGGCCGTGAGGGCCAACCGGATGCATATACAAGGTCTTGAAAGACGTCCACCAAAATGTTTGGCAGTTTTGACGTCGGGATCCGGATCAGCCAAATAATGGTTATCTATAGCACACGAAAAATGGTCGAAATGGGGGTATGCGCGCTTTGGTGCTATTTTGACCTTTAAAATGAGTCGGAATGGCCATGAGGGCCAACCGGATGCATAGACAAGGTCTTGACGGACGTCCAAAAATAATTTTGGCAGTTTTGACGTCGGGATCTGGATCACCCAAAAAATGATTTGCTATAGCATTCGAAAAATCGTCGAAATGGGGGTATGCGCGCTTCAGGGCTATTTTGACCTTGAAAATGGGTCGGAATGGCCTTGAGGGCCAATCGGATGCATAGCCAAGGTCTTGATGGACGTCCACAAATAATTTTGGCAGTTTAGACGTCGGGATCCGAATCACCCAAAAAATGGTTTGCCATAGCAACCGAAAAATCATAGAAATAGGGGTATGAGTGCTTCGGGGCTATTTTGACCTTAAAAATGGGTCGGTATGGCCGTGAGGGCCAAATGTATGCATATCCAAGGTCTTTACGGATGTACACCAAAAGGTTTGGCAGTTTGGACGTTGGGATCCGGATCACTCCAAAAATAGTTTGCTATAGCGCACGAAAAATCATCAAAATGGAGGTATGAGCGCTTCGGGGCTATTTTGACCTTGAAAATGGGTCGGATGGCCATGAGGTCCACCCGGATGCATAGCCAAGGTCTTGACGGACGTCTACAAAAAATTTTGGCAGTTTTGACATCGGGATCCGGATCACCCAAAAAATGGTTTGCTATAGCAACCGAAAAATTGTCAAAATGGGGGTATGAGCGCTTCGGGGCTATTTTGACGTTAAAAATGGGTCGGAATTGCCGTGAGGTCCAACCGGATGCATAGCCAAGGTCTTTATGGACGTCCACCGAAACTTTTGGCAGTTTTGATGTCGGGATCCGCATCATCCAAAAAATGTTGCTATAGCACATGAAAAATTGTCGAAATTGGGGTATGCGCGCTTCGGGGCTATTTTAACCTTGAAAATGGGTTGGAATGGCCGTGAAGGCCAACCGAATGCATAGCCAAGGTCTTGACGGACGTCCACAAATAATTTTGGCAGTTTGACGTCGGGATCCGGATCACCCATAAATGATTTTCTATAGAACATGAAAAATCGTCGAAATGGGGGTATGCGCGCTTCAGGGCTATTTTGACCTTGAAAATGGGTCGGAATGGCCGTGAGGGCCAACCGGATGCATATACAAGGTCTTGAAAGACGTCCACCAAAATGTTTGGCAGTTTTGACGTCGGGATCCGGATCAGCCAAATAATGGTTTGCTATAGCACACGAAAAATGGTTGAAATGGGGGTATGCGCGCTTTGGTGCTATTTTGACCTTTAAAATGAGTCGGAATGGCCATGAGGGCCAACCGGATGCATAGACAAGGTCTTGACGGACGTCCAAAAATAATTTTGGCAGTTTTGACGTCGGGATCTGGATCACCCAAAAAATGGTTTGCTATAGCACACGAAAAATCATCGAAATGGGGGTATGCGCGCTTCGGGGCTATTTTGACCTTGAAAGTGGGTAGGAATGGCCATGAGGAACAACCGGATGCATAGACAAGGTCTTGAAGGACTTCCACAAATAATTTTGGCAGTTTTGACATCGGGATCTGGATCACCTAAAAAATGGTTTGCTATAGCAAACGAAAAATCATCGAAATGGGGGTATGCGCGCTTCGGGGCTATTTTGACCTTGAAAATGGGTCGTAATGGCCGTGAGAGCCAACCGGATGCATAGCCAAGGTCTTGATGGACGTCCACAAATAATTTTGGCAGTTTAGACGTCGGGATCCGGATCACCCAAAAAATGGTTTACTATTGCACACGAAAAATTGTCAAATAGGGGTATGAGGACTTCAGGGCTATTTTGACCTTGAAAATGGGTCGGAATGGCCGTGAGGGACAATTGTATACATAGCCAAGGACTTGACGGACTTCCACAAAAGATTTTGGCAGTTTTGACATTGGGATCCGGATAACCTAAAAAAGGGTTTTCTATAACACACGAAAAATCATCGAAATGGGGGTATGCGCGCTTCGGGTCTATTTTGACATTGAAAATGGGTCGGAATGGCCATGAGGGCCAACCGGATGCATAGCCAAGGTGTTGACGGATGTCTACAAATAATTTTGGCAGTTTTGATGTCGGGGTCCGGATCGCCAAAAATGGTTTGCTATAGCACACGAAAAATCGTCGAAATGGGGGTATGTGCGCTTTGGGGCTATTTTGACCTTGAAAATTGGTTGGAATGGCCGTGAGAGCCAACCGGATGCATAGCCAAGGTCTTGAAGGACGTCCACAAATAAATTTTGGCAGTTTTGACGTCGGGATCCGGATCACCCAAAAAATGGTTTGCTATAGCACAGGAAAAAGCGTCGAAATGGGGGTATGCGCGCTTCGGGGCTATTTTGACCTTGAAAATGGGTCGGAATGGCCGTGAGGGCTAACCGGATGCATATGCAAGGTCTTGATGGATGTCCACAAATAATTTTGGCAGTTTAGACGTTGGGATCCGGATCACCCAAAAAATAGTTTGCTATAGCACACGAAAAATCATCAAAATGGGGGTATGAGCGCTTCGGTGCTATTTTGACCTTGAAAATGGATCGGAATGGCCGTGAGGTCCAAATGGATGCATTGCCAAGGTCTTGACGGACGTCTATGAAAAATTTTGGCAGTTTTGACGTCGGGATCCGGATCACCCAAAAAATGGTTTGCTATAGAACACAAAAAATCGTCGAAATGGGGGTATGCGCGCTTCGGGGCTATTTTAACCTTGAAAATTGTTTTGAATGATCGTGAAGACCAACCGTATGCATAGCCAAGGTCTTGAACGACTTCCACAAATAATTTTTGGCAGTTTTGACGTCGGGATTCGGATCACCCAAAACATGGTTTGCTATAGCACAAGAAAAAGCATCGAAATGGGGGTATGCGCACTTCGGGGCTATTTTAACCTTGAAAATGGGTCGGAATGGCCGTGAGGGCCAACCGGATGCATAGACAAGGTCTTGATGGACGTCCACAAATAATTTTGGCAATTTATACGTCGGGATCCCGATCACCCAAAAAATGGTTTTCTATAGAACACGAAAAATCGTTTAAATGGGGGTATGCGCGCTTCGGGGCTATTTTGACCTTGAAAATTGGTTGGAATGGCCATGAGGACCAACCGGATGCATAGCCAACGTCTTGAAGGACATCCACAAATAAATTTTGGCAGGTTTGACGTCGGGATCCGGATCACCCAAAAAATGGTTTGCTATAGCAAAGGAAAAAGCATCAAAATGGGGGTATGCGCGCTTCGGGGCTATTTTGACCTTGAAAATGGGTCCTAATAGCCGTGAGGGCCAACTGGATGAATAGCCAAGGTATTGACGGACGTCTATAAATTTTTTTGGCTATTTTGACGCCGGGATCCGGATCACCCAAAAAAGGGTTTGCTATAGCACACGAAAAATCGTCGAAATGGGGGTATGCACGCTTCGGGTCTATTTTGACCTTGAAAATGGGTCGGAATGGCCGTGAGGGACAACCGAATGCATAGCAAAGGACTTGACGGATGTCGACAAATAATTTTGGCAGTTTTGATGTCGGGATCCGGATCACCCTAAAAATGGTTTGCTATAGCACATGAAAAATCATCAAAATTGGGGTATGCACGCTTCGGGGCTATTTTGACCTTGAAAATGGGTTGAAATGGCCGTGAGGGCCAACCGAATGCATAGCCAAGGTCTTGACGGACGTACACAAATACTTTTGGTAGTTTTGACGTCTGGATCCGAATCACCCAAAAAATGGTTTTCTATAGAACACGAAAAATCGTTGAAATGGGGGTATGTGCGCTTCGGGGCTATTTTGACCTTAAAAATTGGTTGGAATGGCCGTGAGGACCAACCGGATGCATAGCCAAGGTCTTTTAGGACGTCCACAAATAATTTTTGGCAGTTTTGACGTCGGGATCCGGATCACCCAAAAAATGGTTTGCTATAGCACAGGAAAAAGCATCGAAATGGGGGTATGCGCTCTTCGGGGCTATTTTAACATTGAAAATGGGTCGGAATGGTCGTGAGTGCCAACCGGATGCATAGCCAAGGTCTTGATGGACGTCCACAAATAATTTTGGCAGTTTAGACGTCGGGATCTGGATCACCCAAAAAATAGATTGCTATAGCACACGAAAAATCGTCAAAATGGGGGTATGAGCGCTTCGGGTCTAGTTTGACCTTGAAAATGGGTCGGAATGGCCGTGAGGGAAAACTGGATGCATAGCCAAGGTCTTGACGGACTTCTATAAAAAAGTTTAGCAGTTTTGACGTCGGGATCAATATCACCCAAAAAAGGGTTTGCTATAGCACACGAAAAATCGTCGAAATAGAGGTATGCACGCTTCGGGTCTATTTTGATGTGGAAAATGGGTTGGAATGGCCATGAGGGCCAACCGAATGCATAGCCAAGGTCTTAACGGATGTCGACAAATAATTTTGGCGGTTTTGATGTTGGGATCCGGATCACCCAAAAAATGGTTTGCTATAGCACATGAAAAATCGTCGAAATGGGGGTATGCGCACTTCGGGGCTATTTTGACCTTGAAAATGGGTTGGAATGGCCGTGAGGGACAACCGAATGCATATACAAGGTCTTGACGGACGTCCACAATTAATTTTGGCAGTTTTGACGTCGAGATCCGGATCACCCAAAAAATGGTTTGCTATAGCATACGAAAAATCGTAGAAATGGGGGTATGCACGCTTCGGGGAATTTTGACTTTGAAAATGGGTCGGAATGGATGTGAGGGCTAAACGGATGCATATCCAAGGTCTTGACGGACGTCCACAAATAAATTTGGCAGTTTTGACGTCTGGATCCGGATCACCGAAAAAATGGCTTGCTATAGCACACAAAAAATCGTCGAAATTGGGGTATGCGCGCTTCGGGCTATTTTGACCTTGAAAATGGGTCAGAATATCCGTGAGGGCCAACCGGATGCATAAACAAGGTCTTGACGGATGCCCACCAAAAGGTTTGGCAGTTTTGACGTCGGGATCCAGATCATCCAAAAAATGGTTTACTATAGCACACGCAAAATCGTCTGAATGGGGGTATGCGCGCTTTGGGGCTATTTTGACCTTGAAAATGGGTCGTCGGAATGGCCGTGAGGGCCAACCGGATACATATCCAAGGTCTTGATGGACGTCCACAAATAATTTTGGAAGTTTAGACGTCGGGATCCGGATCACCCAAAAAATGGTTTTCTATAGAACACGAAAAATTGTCGAAATGGGGTTATGTGCTCTTCGAGGCTAGTTTGACCTTGAAAATTGGTTGGAATGGCCTTGAGGACCAACCGGATGCATAGCCAAGGTATTGAAGGATGCCCACAAATAATTTTTTCAAGTTTTGACATCGGGATCCGGATCACCCAAAAAACGGTTTGCTATAGCACAGGAAAAATCGTCGAAATGGGGGTATGCGCGCTTCGGGGCTATTTTGACCTTGAAAATGGGTCGGAATGGCCGTGAGGGCACACCGGATGCATATCCAAGGTCTTGATGGACGTTCACAAATAATTTTGGCAGTTAGATGTCGGGATCCGGATCACCCAAAAAAATAGTTTGCAATAGCAACCGAAAAATCGTCAATATAGGGGTATGAGCGCTTCGGGTCTATTTTGACCTTGAAAATGGGTCGGAATGGCCGTGAGGGCCAACCGGATGCATAACCAAGATCTTGAAGGACGTCCACAAATAACTTTGGAAGTTTTGATGTCGGGAACCGGATCACCCAAAAAATGGTTTGCTATAGCATACAAAAAATCGTTGAAATAGGGGTATGCGCGCTTCGGGGCTATTTTGACCTTGAAAATGGGTTGGAATGGCCGTGAGGGCCAACTCAAAGCATAGCCAAGGGCTTGATGGACGTCCACAAATAATTTTGGCAGTTTTGACATCGGGATCCGGATCACCCAAAAAATGGTTTGCTATAGCACACGAACAATTGTCTAAATGGGGGTATCACACTTCGGAGCTATTTTGACCTTGAAAATGGGTCGGAATGACCGTGAGGGCCAACCGAATGCATAGCCAAGGTATTGATGGACGTCCACAAATAATTTTGGTAGTTTTGACATCTGGATCCGAATCACCCAAAAAATGGTTTTCTATAGCATACAAAAAATCGTTGAAATAGGGGTATGCGCGCTTCGGGGCTATTTTGACCTTGAAAATGGGTTGGAATGGCCGTGAGGGCCAACTGAAAGCATAGCCAAGGGCTTGATGGACGTCCACAAATAATTTTGGCAGTTTTGACATCGGGATCCGGATCACCCAAAAAATGGTTTGCTATAGCACACGAACAATTGTCTAAATGGGGGTATCACACTTTGGAGCTATTTTGACCTTGAAAATGGGTTGAAATGGCCGTGAGGGCCAACCGAATGCATAGCCAAGGTCTTGACGGACATCCACTAATAATTTTGGCAGTTTTGACGTCGGGATCCGGATCACCCAAAAATGGTTTTCTATAGAACACAAAAAATCGTCGAAATGGGGGTATGCGCGCTTCGGGGCTATTTTAACCTTGAAAATTGGTTGGAATGACCGTGAAGACCAACCGTATGCATAGCCAAGGTCTTGAAGGACGTCCACAAATAACTTTGGCAGTTTTGATGTCGGGAACCGGATCACCCAAAAAATGGTTTGCTATAGCATATAAAAAATCGTTGAAATAGGGGTATGCGCGCTTCGGGGCTATTTTGACCTTGAAAATGGGTTGGAATGGCCGTGAGGACCAACCAAATGCATAGCCAAGGGCTTGATGGACGTCCACAAATAATTTTGGCAGTTTTGACATCGGGATCTGGATCACCCAAAAAATGGTTTGCTACAGCACACGAACAATTGTCTAAATGGGGTATCACACTTCGGAGCTATTTTGACCTTGAAAATGGGTTGAAATGGCCGTGAGGGCCAACCGAATGCATAGCCAAGGTCTTGACGGACATCCACTAATAATTTTGGCAGTTTTGACGTCGGGATCCGGATCACCCAAAAAATGGTTTTCTATAGAACACAAAAAATCGTCGAAATGGGGGTATGCGCACTTCGGGGCTATTTTGACCTTGAAAAGGGTTGGAATGGCCGTGAGGGACAACCGAATGCATAGACAAGGTCTTGACGGACGTCCACAAATAAATTTGGCAGTTTTGACGTTGGGATACGGATCACCCAAAAAATGGTTTGCTATAGCACATGAAAAATTGTCGAAATGGGGGTATGTGCGCTTCGGGTCTATTTTGACATTGAAAATGGGTCGGAATGGCCGTGAGGTCCAACCGGATGCATAGCCAAGGTCTTGACGGACGTCCACAAATAATTTTGGCAGTTTGGATGTCAAGATCCGGATCACCCAAAAAATAGTGTGCTATAGCACACGAAAAATCATCAAAATGGGGGTATGCGCTCTTTGGGGCTATTTTGACCTTTAAAACGGGTCGGAATGGCCGTGAGGGCCAACTGGATGCATAGCCAAGGTCTTGACGGACGTCTACAAAAAATTTTGGCACTTTTGACGTTGGGATCCGGATCACCCAAAAAATGGTGTGCTATAGCACACGAAAAATCGTCGAAATTGGGGTATGCGCACGTCGAGGCTATTTTGACCTTGAAAATGGGTCGGAATGGCCATGAGGGCCAACTGGATGCATAGCCAAGGTCATGACGGACGTCCACAAAATATTTTGACACTTTTGACGTCGGAATGGCCTTGAGGGCATACCGGATGCATAGCCAAGGTCATGACGGTCGTCCACAAATAATTTTGGCAGTTTTGACATTGGGATTCGGATCACCCAAAAAATGGTTTGCTATAGCACACGAAAAATCGTCAAAATGGGGGTATGCGCGCTTCGGGGCTATTTTGACCTTGAAAATGGGTTGGAATGACCGTGACGTCCAACCTGATGCATAGCCAAGGTCTTGACGGACGTCCACAAATAAGTTTGGTCAGTTTTGATGTAGGGATACGGATCACCCAAAAAATGGTTTGCTATAGCATACAAAAAATCGTTGAAATGGGGGTATGCGCGCTTCGGGGCTATTTTGACCTTGAAAATGGGTCAGAATGGCCATGAGGACCAACCCGATGCATAGCCAAGGTCTTGACGGACATCCACATATAATTTTGGCAGTTTTGACGTCGGGATCCGGATCACCCAAAAAATATTTGCTATAACACACGAAAAAGCATCGAAATGGGGGTATGCGCGCTTCGGGGCTATTTTGCATTAAAAATGTGTCGGAATGACCGTGAGGGCCAACCGGATACATAGCCAAGGTCTTGAAGGACGTCCAAAAATAATTTTGGCAGTTTTGACGTTGGGATCCGGATCACCCAAAAAATGGTTTGCTATAGCACACGAAAAATCATCGAAATGGGGGTATGCGCGCTTCGGGGCTATTTTGACCTTGAAAATGGGTCGGAATGGCCGTGAGGGACACTCGGATGCATAGCCAAGGTCTTGACGGACGTCCATAACTAATTTTGGCAGTTTTGACGTTGGGATCCGGATCACCCAAAAAATAGTTTGCTATAGCACACGAAAAATCATCAAAATGGGGGTATGTGTGCTTCGGGGCTATTTTGACCTTGAAAATGGGTCGGAATGGCCGTGAGGGTCAACCGGATGCATATCCGAGGTCTTGACGGACGTTCACAAATAATTTTGGCAGTTTTGACATCGGAATCCGGATCACCCAAAAAATGGTTTGTTATAGTACACGAAAAATCATCGAAATATGGGTATGTGCGCTTCAGGGCTATTTTGACCTTGAAAATGGGTCGGAATGGCTGTGAGGGCAAACCTAATGCATAACCAAGGTCTTGACGGACGTCCACAAAACATTTGGGCAATATTGACGTCGGGATCAAGATCACCCAAGAAATTGTTTGCTATTGCATACGAAAAATTGTCGAAATAGGGGTATGCGCGCTTCGAGGCTATTTTGACCATGAAAATGGGTCGGAATATCCGTGAGGGGAAACCGGATGCATAGCCAAGGTTTTGATGGACGTCCAAAAATAATTTTGGCAGTTTTGACGGAGGGATACGGATCACACAAAAAATGGTTTGCTATAGCAAATGAAAAATCGTCGAAATGGGGGTATGCGCGCTTCGGGGCTATTTTGACCTTGAAAATGGTTTGGAATGGCCGTGAGGGACAACCGGATGCATATCCAAGTTCTTGACAGACGTCCACAAATAATTTTTGCAGTTTTTACATCGGGATCCGGATCACCCAAAAAATGGTTTGCTATAGCACACAAAAAAATTGTCGAAATGGGGGTATGCGCGCTTCTGGGCTATTTTGACCTTAAAAATGGGTCGGAATGTACGTGAGGGCCAACCGTATGCATATCCAAGGTCTTGAGGTACGTCCACAAATAATTTTGGCAGTTTTTACGTCAGGATCCGGATCACCCAAAAAATGGTTTGCTATAACACACGAAAAATCGTGGAAATTGGGGTATGCGCTTCGGGGCTATTTTGACCTTAAAAATGGGTCGGAATGGACGTGAGGGCCAACCCGATGCATTTCCAAGATCTTGACAGACGTCCACAAATAATGTTGGCAGTTTTGACATCGGGATTCGGATCACCCAAAAAATGGTTTGCTATAGCACACGAAAAATCGTAGAAATGGGGGTATACGCTCTTCAGGGCTGTTTTGACCTTGAAAATGGGTCGCAATAGCCGTGAGGTCCAACCTTATGCATATCCAAGGACTTGACGGACGTCCACAAATAATTTTGGCAGTTTTGACATCGGGATCCGGATCACCCAAAAAATGGTTTGCTATAGCACACGAAAAATTGTCGAAATGGGGGTATGCGCGCTTCGGGGCTATTTTGACCTTGAAAATGGGTCGTAATGGCCATGAGGGCCAACTGGATGCATAGCCAAGGTCTCAACGGACGTCTATAAATAATGTTTGCAGTTTTGTTGTCGGGATCCGGATCACCCAAAAAATGGTTTGCTATAGCACACAAAAAATCGTTGAAATGGGGGTATGAGCGCTTCGGGGCTATTTTGACCTTGAAAATGGGCCGGAATGTCCGTGAGGGCCAACTCGATGCATATCCAAGGTCTTGACAGACGTCTATAAAAAATATTGGCAGTTTTGACATCGGTATCCGGATCACCCAAAAAATAGTTTGCTATAGCATACGAAAAATCGTCGAAATGGGGGTATGCACGCTTCGGGTATTTTTGACTTTGAAAATGGGTCGGAATGGCTGTGAGGGCTAAACGGATGCATAGCCAAGGTCTTGACGGACGTCCACAAATAAATTTGGCAGTTTTGACGTCTGGATCCGGATCACCGAAAAAATGGCTTGCTATAGCACACAAAAAATCATCGAAATTGGGGTATGCGCGCTTTGGGCTATTTTGACCTTGAAAATGGGTCAGAATATCCGTGAGGGCCAACCGGATGCATAAACAAGGTCTCGACGGACGTCCACCAAAACTTTTGGCAGTTTTGACATCGGGATCCAGATCATCCAAAAAATGGTTTTCTATAGCACACGAAAAATCATCGAAATGGGGTTATGCGCGCTTCGGGGCTATTTTGACCTTGAAAATGTGTCGGAATGGCCGTGAGGGCCAATCGGATGCATAGACAAGGTCTTGATGGATGTCCAAAAATAATTTTGGCAGTTTTGACGTCGAGATCCGGATCACCCAAAAAATGGTTTGCTACAGCACACGAAAAATCGTCGAAATGGGGGTATGCGCTTCAGGGATATTTTGACCTTAAAAATGGGTTATAATGGCCATGAGGGCCAACCGGATGCATGTCCAAGGTCTTGACGGACGTCCACAATAAATTTTGGCTGTTTTGACGTCGAAATCCGGTTCTCCCAAAAAATGGTTTGCTATAGCACACGAAAAATTGTCAAAATGGGGGTATGCGCGCTTCGGGGCTATTTTGACCTTGAAAATGGGTCGGAATGGCCATGAGGGCCAACTTCATGCATATATAAGGTCTTGACGGACGTTCACAAATAATTTTGGCAGTTTTGACGTTTTGATCTGGATCACCCAAAAAATGATTTGCTATAGCACACGAAAAATCGCCGAAATGGGGGTATGCGCGCTTCGGGGCTGTTTTGACCTTGAAAATGGGTCGGAATGGCCTTGATGGCCAACCGTATGCATAGCCGAGGTCCTGACGTACGTCCACAAATAATTTTGGCAGTTTTGACGTCGGGATCCGGATCAACCAAAAAATGGTTTACTATAGCACACGAAAAATCATCGAAATGGGGGTATGTGCGCTTCGGGGTTATTTTGACCTTGATAATGAGTCGGAATGGCCGTGTGGGCCAACCGGATAAATATCCAAGGTCTTGACGGACGTACACAAATAATTTTGGCAGTTTTGACATCAGGATCCGGATCATCCAAAAAATAGTTTACTATAGCACACGAAAAATAGTCGAAATGAGGGTATGAGCGCTTCACGGCTACTTTAACCTTGAAAATGGGTCGGAATGGCCGTGAGGGTCAACTGGATGCATATCCAAGGTCTTGACGGACATCCACCAAAAATTTTGGCAGTTTTGACATCGGGATCCGGATCACCCAAAAAATGATTTGATATAGCACACGAAAAATCGTCGAAATGGGGGTATGCGCGCTTCGGGTCTATTTTGACCTTGAAAATGGGTCGGAATGTCCATGAGGGCCAACCGGATGCATAACCAAGATCTTGAAGGACGTCCACAAATAATTTTGGAAGTTTTGTCGTTTTGATCCGGATCACCCAAAAAATGGTTTGCTATAGCACACGAAAAATCATCGAAATGGAGGTATGCGCGCTTCGGGACTATTTTGACCCTGAAAATGGGTCGGAATGGCCTTGAGGGCACACAGGATGCATAGCCAAGGTCTTGACGGACGTCCACAAATAATTTTGGCAGTTTTGATGTCGGGAACCGGATCACCCAAAAAATGGTTTGCTATAGCACAAAAAAAATCGTTGAAATAGGGGTATACGCGCTTCGCGGCTATTTTGACCTTAAAAATGGGTTGGAATGGCCGTGAGGGCCAACTGAATGCATAGCCAAGGGCTTGATAGATTTCCACAAATATTATTGGCAGTTTTGACATCGGGATCCGGATCACCCAAAAATGGTTTGCTATAGCACACGAAAAATCGTCTAAATGGGGGTATCACACTTCGGAGCTATTTTGACCTTGAAAATGGGTCGAAATGGCCGTGAGGGCCAACCGGATGCATAGCCAAGGTCTTGACGGACGTCCACCAAATATTTTGGCAGTTTTGACGTCAGGATCCGGATAACACAAAAAATTATTTGCTATAGCATACGAAAAATCGTCGAAATTAGGGTATGCGCGCTTCGGGGCTATTTTGACCTTGAAAATGGGACGGAATGGTCGTGAGGGCCAACCAGATGCATAGCAAATGTCTTGAAGGACGTCCACAAATAATTTTCACAGTTTTGACATTGGGTTCCGGATCACCCAAAAAATAATTTGCTATAGCACATGCAAAATCGTAGAAATGGGGTATGCGCGCTTTGGGGCTATTTTGACCTTGAAAATGGGTCAGAATAGCCGTGAGGGCCAACCGTATGCATATACAAGGTCATGAGGGACGTCCACAAATAATTTTGGTAGTTTTGACGTCGGGATCCGGATCACCAAAAAAATGGTTTGCTTAGCATACGAATTATCATCAAAATAGGGTATGCGCGCTTCGGGGCTATTTTGACCTTGAAAATGGGTCGGAATAGCCGTGAGGGCCAATCGGATGAATAGCCAAGGTCTTAACGGACGCCCACAAATAATTTTGGCAGTTTTGACGTCGGGATCCGGATCACGAAAAAAATGGTTTTCTATAGCATACAAAAAATTGTCGAAATGGGGGTATGCGCTCTTCAGGGCTATTTTGACCTTGAAAATCGGTCGGAATGGCCGTGAGGGCCAACCGGATGCATTTCCAAGGTCTTGACGGTCATCCACCAAAAATTGTGGCATTTTTGACGTCGGGATCCGGATCACCCAAAAAATGGTTTGCTTATAGCACACGAAAAATCGTCGAAATGGGGGTATACGCGCTTCAGGGCTATTTTGACTTTGAAAATGGGTCGGAATGGCTGTGAGAGCCAACCAGATGCATAGACAAGGTCTTCATAGACGTTCATAAATAATTTTGGCAGTTTTGACGTCGGGATCCGGATTACCCAAAAAATATTTGCTATAACACACGAAAAAGCGTCGAAATAGGGGTATGCGCGCTTCGGGGCTATTTTGCCTTGAAAATGGGTCGGAATGACCTTGAGGGCCAACCGAATACATAGCCAAGGTCATAAAGGATGTCCAAAAATAATTTTGGCAGTTTTGACGTCAGGATCCGGATCACCCAAAAAATGGTTTGCTATAGCACACAAAAAATCGTCGAAGTGGGGGTCTGCGCGCTTCAAGCCTATCTTGACCTTGAAAATGGGTCGGAATGGCTGTGAGGGCCAATCAGATGCATAGCCAAGGTCATGACGGAGGTGCACAAATAATTTTGGCAGTTTTGACGTCGGGATCTGGATCACCCAAAAAATGGTTTTCTATAGCATATGAAAAATCGTCAAAATGGGGGTATGTGCGCTTCAAGGCTATTTTGACCTTGAAAATCGGTCGGAATGGCCGTGAGGGCCAACTGGATGCATAGCCAAGGTGTTGACGGTCGTCCACCAATAATTGTGGCAATTTTGACGTCGGGATCCGGATCACCCAAAAAATAGTTTGCTTATAGCACACGAAAAATCGTCGAAATGGTGGTATGCGCGCTTCGGGGCTATTTTGACCTTGAAAATGGGTCGGAATAGCCGTGAGAGCCAACCGGATGCAAAGCCAAGGTCTTGACGGACGTCCATAAATAATTTTGGCATTTTTGACGTCGGGATGCGGATCACCCAAAAAATATTTGCTATAATACAAGAAAAAGCGTCAAAATGGGGGTATGCGCGCTTCGGGGCTATTTTGCCTTGAAAATGGGTCGGAATGACCTTGACGGTCAACCGGATACATAGTCAAGGTCTTGAAGGACGTACAAAAATAATTTTGGCAGTTTTGACGTCGGGATCCGGATCACCCAAAAAATGGTTCGCTATAGCACATGAAAAATCATTGAAATGGGGGTATGCGCGCTTCGGGCCTATCTTGACCTTGAAAATGGGTTGGAATGGCCGTGAGGGCCAACCGTATGCATAGCCAAGGTCTTGACGGACGTCCACAAATAATTTTGGCAGTTTTGACATTGGGATCCGGATCACCCAAAAAATGGTTTGCTATAGCACACGAAAAATCGTCGAAATGGGGGTATGTGCGCTTCGGGTGTATTTTGACATTGAAAATGGGTCGGAATGGCCGTCATGGCCAACCGGATGTATCTTGACGGACGTCCATAAATAATTTTGGCAGTTTTGATGTCGGGAACCAGATCACCCAAAAAATAGTTTGCTATAGCATACAAAAAATCATTGAAATAGGGGTATGCGCTTCGGGGCTATTTTGACTTTGAAAATGGGTTGGAATGGCCGTAAGGGACAACCGAATGCATAACCTAGGGCTTGATGGACGTCCACAAATAATTTTGGCATTTTTGACATCCGGATCCGGATCACCCAAAAAATGGTTTGCTATAGCACACGAAATATCGTCTAAATGGGGGTATCGCACTTCGGAGCTATTTTGACCTTGAAAATGGGTCGGAATAGCCGTGAGGGCTAATCGGATGCATAGCCAAGGTCTTGACGTACGTCCACCAAATATTTTGGCAGTTTTGACGTCAGGATCCGGATAACCCAAAAAATTGTTTGCTATAGCACACGAAAAGTCGTTGAAATTGGGGTATGCGCCCTTCGGGGCTATTTTGATATTGAAAATGGGTCGGAATGGCCGTGAGAGCCAATCGGATGCATAGCCAAGGTCTTGACAGACGTCCATAAATAATTTTGGCAGTTTCGACGTCGGGATCCGGATCACCCAAAAAATATTTGCTATAACGCACGAAAAAGCGTCGAAATGGGGGTATGCGCGCTTCGGGGCTATTTTGCCTTGAAAATGGGTCGGAATGACCGTGAAGGCCAACCGAATACATAGCCAAGGTCTTGAAGGGCGTCTAAAACTAATTTTGGCAGTTTTGACGTCAGGATCCGGATCACCCAAAAAATGGTTTGCTATAGCACACGAAAAATCATCGAAATGGGGGTATGCGCGCTTCGGGGCTATTTTGACCTTGAAAATGGGTCGGAATTGCCGTGAGGGTCAATCGGATGCATAGCCAAGGTCTTGACGGACGTCCACAAATAATTTTGGCAGTTTTGACGTCGGGATCTGGATCACCCAAAAAATGGTTTTCTATAGCATGAAAAATCGTCGAAATGGGGGTATGCGCGCTTCAGGGCTATTTTGACCTTGAAAATCGGTCGGAATGGCCGTGAGGGCCAACCGGATGCATAGACAAGGTGTTGACGGTCGTCCACCAAAAATTGTGGCAATTTTGACATCGGGATCTGGATCACCCAAAAAATGATTTGCTTATAGCACACGAAAAATCGTCGAAATGGGGGTATGCGCGCTTCGGGGCTATTTTGACCTTGAAAATGGATCAGAATGGCCGTGAGAGCCAACCGGATGCATAGCCAAGGTCTTGAAAGACGTCCATATATAATTTTGGCAGTTTTGACATCGGGATCCGGATCACCCAAAAAATATTTGCTATAACACACGAAAAAGCATCGAAATGGGGGTATGAGCGCTTCGGGGCTATTTTGCATTGAAAATGTGTCGGAATGACCGTGAGGGCCAACCGGATACATAGCCAAGGTCTTGAAGGACGTCCATATATAATTTTGGCAGTTTTGACGTCGGGATCCGGATCACCCAAAAAATATTTGCTATAACACACGAAAAAGCATCGAAATGGGGGTATGCGCGCTTCGGGGCTATTTTGCATTGAAAATGTGTCGGAATGACCGTGAGGGCCAACCGGATACATAGCCAAGGTCTTGAAGGACGTCCAAAAATAATTTTGGCAGTTTTGACGTTGGGATCCGGATCACCCAAAAAATGGTTTGCTATAGCACACGAAAAATCATCGAAATGGGGGTATGCGCGCTTCGGGGCTATTTTGACCTTGAAAATGGGTGGGAATGGCCGTGAGGGCCAACCGGATGCATATCCAAGGTTTTGACGGACGTCCACAAATAATTTTGGCAGTTTTGACGTTGGTATACGGATCACCCAAAAAATGGTTTGCTATAGCACACGAAAAATCGTCGAAATGGGGGTATGTACGCTTCGGGTCTATTTTAACATTGAAAATGGGTCGGAATGGCCGTGAGGGCCAACCGGATGCATAACCAAGGTCTTGACGGACGTCCACAAATAATTTTGGCAGTTTTGATGTCGAGATCCGGATCACCCAAAAAATAGTGTGCTATAGCACACGAAAAATCATCGAAATGGGGGTATGCGCTCTTCGGGGCTATTTTGACCTTTAAAACGGGTTGGAATGGCCGTGAGGGCCAACTGGATGAATAGCCAAGGTCTTGACGGACGTCCACAAAATTTTTTGGCACTTTTGACGTCGGGATCTGGATCACCCAAAAAATGGTTTTCTATAGCATACGAAAAATCGTCGAAATGGGGGTATGCGCGCTTCAGGGCTATTTTGACCTTGAAAATCGGTCGGAATGGCCGTGAGGGCCAACCGGATGCATAGACAAGGTGTTGACGGTCGTCCACAAAAAATTGTGGCAATTTTGACATCGGGATCTGGATCACCCAAAAAATGATTTGCTTATAGCACACGAAAAATCGTCGAAATGGGGGTATGCGCGCTTCGGGGCTATTTTGACCTTGAAAATGGATCAGAATGGCCGTGAGAGCCAACCGGATGCATAGCCAAGGTCTTGAAAGACGTCCATATATAATTTTGGCAGTTTTGACATCGAGATCCGGATCACCCAAAAAATATTTGCTATAACACACGAAAAAGCATCGAAATGGGGGTATGCGCGCTTCGGGGCTATTTTGCATTGAAAATGTGTCGGAATGACCGTGAGGGCCAACCGGATACATAGCCAAGGTCTTGAAGGACGTCCATATATAATTTTGGCAGTTTTGACGTCGGGATCCGGATCACCCAAAAAATATTTGCTATAACACACGAAAAAGCATCGAAATGGGGGTATGCGCGCTTCGGGGCTATTTTGACCTTAACAATGTGTCGGAATGACCGTGAGGGCCAACCGGATACATAGCCAAGGTCTTGAAGGACGTCCATATATAATTTTGGCAGTTTTGACGTCGGGATCCAGATCACCCAAAAAATGGTTTGCTATAACACACGAAAAAGCATCGAAATGGGGGTATGCGCGCTTCGGGGCTATTTTGCATTGAAAATGTGTCGGAATGACCGTGAGGGCCAACCGGATACATAGCCAAGGTCTTGAAGGACGTCCAAAAATAATTTTGGCAGTTTTGACGTTGGGATCCGGATCACCCAAAAAATGGTTTGCTATAGCACACGAAAAATCATCGAAATGGGGGTATGCGCGCTTCGGGGCTATTTTGACCTTGAAAATGGGTGGGAATGGCCGTGAGGGCCAACCGGATACATAGCCAAGGTCTTGAAGGACGTCCATATATAATTTTGGCAGTTTTGACGTCGGGATCCGGATCACCCAAAAAATATTTGCTATAACACACGAAAAAGCATCGAAATGGGGGTATGCGCGCTTCGGGGCTATTTTGCATTGAAAATGTGTCGGAATGACCGTGAGGGCCAACCGGATACATAGCCAAGGTCTTGAAGGACGTCCAAAAATAATTTTGGCAGTTTTGACGTTGGGATCCGGATCACCCAAAAAATGGTTTGCTATAGCACACGAAAAATCATCGAAATGGGGGTATGCGCGCTTCGGGGCTATTTTGACCTTGAAAATGGGTCGGAATGGCCGTGAGGGACACTCGGATGCATAGCCAAGGTCTTGACGGACGTCCATAACTAATTTTGGCAGTTTTGACGTTGGGATCCGGATCACCCAAAAAATAGTTTGCTATAGCACACGAAAAATCATCAAAATGGGGGTATGTGTGCTTCGGGGCTATTTTGACCTTGAAAATGGGTCGGAATGGCCGTGAGGGTCAACCGGATGCATATCCGAGGTCTTGACGGACGTTCACAAATAATTTTGGCAGTTTTGACATCGGAATCCGGATCACCCAAAAAATGGTTTGTTATAGTACACGAAAAATCATCGAAATATGGGTATGTGCGCTTCAGGGCTATTTTGACCTTGAAAATGGGTCGGAATGGCTGTGAGGGCAAACCTAATGCATAACCAAGGTCTTGACGGACGTCCACAAAACATTTGGGCAATATTGACGTCGGGATCAAGATCACCCAAGAAATTGTTTGCTATTGCATACGAAAAATTGTCGAAATAGGGGTATGCGCGCTTCGAGGCTATTTTGACCATGAAAATGGGTCGGAATATCCGTGAGGGGAAACCGGATGCATAGCCAAGGTCTTGATGGACGTCCAAAAATAATTTTGGCAGTTTTGACGGAGGGATACGGATCACACAAAAAATGGTTTGCTATAGCAAATGAAAAATCGTCGAAATGGGGGTATGCGCGCTTCGGGGCTATTTTGACCTTGAAAATGGTTTGGAATGGCCGTGAGGGACAACCGGATGCATATCCAAGTTCTTGACAGACGTCCACAAATAATTTTTGCAGTTTTTACATCGGGATCCGGATCACCCAAAAAATGGTTTGCTATAGCACACAAAAAAATTGTCGAAATGGGGGTATGCGCGCTTCTGGGCTATTTTGACCTTAAAAATGGGTCGGAATGTACGTGAGGGCCAACCGTATGCATAGCCAAGGTCTTGAGGTACGTCCACAAATAATTTTGGCAGTTTTTACGTCAGGATCCGGATCACCCAAAAAATGGTTTGCTATAACACACGAAAAATCGTGGAAATGGGGGTATGCGCTTCGGGGCTATTTTGACCTTAAAAATGGGTCGGAATGGACGTGAGGGCCAACCCGATGCATTTCCAAGATCTTGACAGACGTCCATAAATAATGTTGGCAGTTTTGACATCGGGATTCGGATCACCCAAAAAATGGTTTGCTATAGCACACGAAAAATCGTAGAAATGGGGGTATACGCTCTTCAGGGCTGTTTTGACCTTGAAAATGGGTCGCAATGGCCGTGAGGTCCAACCTTATGCATATCCAAGGACTTGACGGACGTCCACAAATAATTTTGGCAGTTTTGACATCGGGATCCGGATCACCCAAAAAATGGTTTGCTATAGCACACGAAAAATCGTCGAAATGGGGGTATGCGCGCTTCGGGGCTATT